>QPKB01000006.1:17866944-18323038 GCA_003546025.1 Camphora micrantha | reverse complement strand
AGAACCCTTTTCCCCGTTTTCCAAAACCCTTTTCCAACATCTCCCACCCATCGTCTCAGGCAGCAGCCCCATGGCCCATTGGCCCCCATCAATCATTATCACCCTCCATCAATGCACGCAGTGTAGACCTATCCCTAATCAGTGATCCCTCTCATCTCTACTTCTCTCAGTCTCTCTCGCCCAGAACTCCCAGACGCAACCCCCATTACCAATCACCATCATCCTCCATCCAGGATTCCGCCACCCACTACAAGAATTTGCATTTTTGCCGGCGAAATGAATAAACGCCGGGAAAAGTGTAACTTTGACAGCGAAAAAGCTTATTTCGCCAAAAAAGATTATACTTTTCCTGGCGAAATTATTTTGCTGGTAAAGGTTTAGCTTTGCCCGACGAATTCATTTTTTCACCTGCAAAGGTTATGTTTTACCTGTAAAATATTTGTGTTGTTGACAAATTAAGGATATATTTTTTGCCAGCGAAATACCTATATACACGGCAAATGTCAATTTGCCAAATTTTTACCATTTATATTTTTATTATTTTTATTTTTGGAGGAATAAAAATTAAGTAGGCTTCAAAGAATGAAAATCACTTCAGCCCTAAAAGTCATCCATCCAATGTTGTGCCCGCGCCATTTTCCTTTTCCCGCGCCCACTCAAGTCCATACCACCGCCCCCTCTACCTCTTCTCAATCCCTCATCTCTCCCTAATCTCTCTGACTCTCTCTCGCCCAGCAATCCCTCTTCTCTTTGACCCTTTCTCGCCTGCCATTCCTCCATTTCATTCTAAATTCCGACCTCAGCCCTCTCCTCCATCTCCCAGGAGATCTGCGCTCCTCCATCTCTCCAGGCGACCTGCGCTCCTCCACCTCCCAGGTGCAGAAGCTCCTCCATCTCCCACTACGTCAAAACCGGCTAAACCACAGCTGCTCTCTGTGGTTGTTTTCATCTAAAAAAGAGTCCTAAAATTATACCCGCCCTATTCCTCTCCCGCCCGCGCCCTTTCCCATCTTTCCCTCCCACCCTCTGATCTCTTTACATAAACCACAGCTGCCCTTTAGGTTTTTTTTCTTTTGGAAACCTCATTTGCTTTCCAGCCCTCTGTGCTCGTCTCCGACTCCGATCCTCTCTCTGCTTGGTTGGCGCTGGTGTACTCAAGTCCTCATCTCCCCGGCGACTATTGTTGAGTTTCCTTTCATCTGAGTGTATAGATCAGGTCGATCTTAATCAATCAGGTGCGTTTGATTCCTTCACTCTTTGATTTGGTTTTGATTCGTTGTTGTTTGATCTTTCTTGTTTTGCAATGAGGCTTGGATTTGTAGGTTTTGGTGTTTGTAGTTGAAGATTTTCATGATCTGCTGGAGGATGGGGTTTTGAATGTTGGTTGAGATTCTTTGATTTTGATCTCTGGGGTTGCAGGTTTTGGTTTTTTAATGATGTTTCGAATATCATGCATTTCTGATGTGGTTCGATTGCCCCTGTTTTGCAGTATTTGTTGCGTTTTTTAGGTCTTCGTCTTTCAAGCTCATGTCTTTTTATGGAAAGTTTTGATTTTTCAAGAAAGTTGTTTTTTTTTTTTTTATAATGCTGGTTAAATTTGTAGGTTTTGAAGTGCTGTTGTTCGATCTTTCTTGATTTTTTCCTCCTTTCTCTGTGCTTTTTGTTTAGTTGGTTGGAGTTCCCTCTACTGGTTTGCAGGTCTTGGTGGTCCCGTTTTTGGTGGCTTAGGTGCAGTTCGGCACAGTGTCATGCTGTGTTTTGCTGTGAGCAGGCTGTGCGCTGTGCTTCTATGCTTGGTGGTGTCCTGCTGAGCCTTCTCTTTGAGCTGTTCTCTATTTCTGGTTGTTGGGGGTGTTTGGTTCTGCTCCTGGGTAGGCTTCCTCTTTTGGGATGTGCTTTGCTTTTTGAAGTTCAGTTTGGTGCTGGTGTAGTGGAGTGCTGAGGCCCTGCTGCTGGTTCTGTTGCCCTGCTGCAGGTTTTGTTGCTTCCTTTACTCCTCCTTCTGTGCTTTCTTTGAGTGTGATGTGCTTGGTTGTTGTTGCTTCATTTCCTCCTTCTGTGTTTTCTTTGAGTGTGCTGTGCTTGGTTGGTGTAGCGCCGTCCCTTTCTTTGGAGGGGTGTTGTCATACTGATTCCATTTGATTGCAACATTCACATATGACATCAATAAGTGAGTTAATCTTCATCTGATTTTATTCTCTAAGATAGAAAATCACACATGGGCCACACAAGCAAATGCTAGGTGGAAGATGTATATGGACAGGCACTAGGGCACTTGAGTTATGTAGACATGTGGCATTTCCCTTTTTATTGGCATTATTACAGTTCCAAAGTATGTTATCTTGCAGAGAAAAAAATTGTGCAGTGATGGGTACTGGCTAGTGGTGATATTATTCCAGATTCCCACAATGTCCACAATGTTTTGGTTTTTTAGGCGTGGCTTATATCTTTTCAAACCATTTGGTTTTATTATTTTTTATTTATTTATTTATTTATTTATTTATTTTTTGGGGAACAGGGCTAATTTGGTGGGAGGATTTTTTTTTTACTTTTAGAATTTTTGGTGAGATAGATTTTCAAGAACTTCAAAATTTTCAAGAAAGTGGTTTACTAAAAAAATTAAATTTTAATGGTCTTTTTCCACAAATTTTCTCAATTTGTTGTCGGCAAAGTGACTTCCATTTCTATCCTTCTGGCAATTTCCTACTTAACACACCTTTGAGTAAAAAGAAGGCAATGTTCAAATTAAGAGAAGCTTGAACCAGATTTACTTAATGATAATAACTTGATGTTGAAATCTTTTAGCAGGACCAACTTTTGAGCATCCAATTTATTCAATTAATCCACCATTTGATTTTTTTTATGGGAAAATACTTAGGCACACACAGAATAGGTATGTAACCAATAAGACAACAAATGAGGATTGATCTATGATTGTCCTTGTAGAAAATGAGATGCCATATCCCTAAATCATCAGTAGATTGCAAACCCTCCATCCATGATTTGGAGTCTCTCTGTTTTTTTTTTTGTTTTTTTTAAAGTTGGTTAGATTTTGCTCTGCCAAGTCCATGCATTCCCTTTTATTCCTTCTTCCTTCATCTCTTTATCATTCTTCGTCCATTTCAACAACCCATGGCTTGGCTCCGTTGCCTTTATTCCTTCTATCATTCTGTAGCTGCCGTGGTTGAAGGTGCGCCATATCATTTGGTAGTTACTACACATCTGTGTTGACAAAATGTAAGGTTAAGATCGATGGAACCAGTGAATGCTCACAATCACTTCACCGATAAGACAATATGAGTTTCGATAAAACTCAACAGTTTCTGCTGAAATATTTTTTTCGTAGTTCTTACACATGGTTATGTATTCCATTTCTAGTTCTCATTTGTTTTCATTGTATATTGGATGTCCATTTTTTGTCTGTTTTCGTTTAGCATATTACATGTTTTCAATGCATCACCCCCCTGTGGGGTACAAAAAATTCAAGTAGCATTCCCTCCCAATCAGTGGTTCTGCTTCATCTTATTTTCATCCAGCCAACATTGATAAGATATGACTATTAAAATATGATAGAGACATAAGATATATGACATTTCATAGTCCCAACTAAAATATGGCAGTTTTAATATAAGAAATTGATCTTAACAAAAAGTTCAAAACTCTAAAGAAAGGCACATGCAAATAAGGTAAATGATGGCCTTTATTAGTGGAGATTGGGCCCCCTGTTTAGAAACATAAGGCTTAAGTTCTTTTACAGAACTTTGAGTGGAAGAGCATATTGATCATTAGTTGAGGATTGCCCACCTACTGTGGAAACATAATTGGAATAGATCAGATCATTATTACTTGGATGAGAAGAAAAGGGTGGAAGAAACAATCCACACTGTCCCTAATCACCTTATGGGTGGTGTTCAGGAACTATTATCATTACCTTATCCTTCATTGTGGGGTTTTCTTTTTCTAATTGACATCCTTATTATGGTCATCCAAATATTTATAACTTGCCTTTACAAAGTCAAGTCAATAAACCCATTAAATGCAAAAATGCAAAAAAGAAAAACAAAACCAACACATCAAATGCAGTATTTTCTTCAGCATCTTTTTTATGGCTTGGGCTGTTTGGCCACCTTGAAATACAGATGCATATGGCCTCAATATTCCAAAGATCCAAATTGTTCAAGTCCTGCCCTGTTTTCTTATCATAGGCTTGAGTTCCATTGTAGTCAGCACAAGGGAAGTGCAATCTATGGGTGAGCCCACTGAAGCCTAAGGCAAAAACCTAATTTTATTAGCCACCCCTTAAAAAGAACTAGAAAAACAGGCTTTTTTTAAAAAGCTTCTATCAAATGCTGCATCATTATTAACTAATAGAAGCCATTCACTCATTCAGCTCACTTTATACTCTAGATCATCCATGTATTATGTATAAGTTAACTCAAAATAAATAACTCATTCAGCTCACTTTTTTAGGCATGTCATGTTGTCTTGGCCTCTGTTTCTTTCTTTTCTTCTCCTTTTGTTTCGTGTCCTTTTGTGCTTCTCTTCTGTTGGCTTTCTACCTCCGCTCTCCCATTCTTTTTCTTCTTTCTTGCTGTGGTGCTGTGCTGTGTGCTGGTTTTTGTCCTTCCTTGTTGGTGCTGTGCTGTGCTTGGTTGTGGCTGTGCTGAGCAGTGCTTTGTGGTGCTGTTTTGCTGCCGTGTTGTGGTGCTGTGCAGTTATCCTTGTGGTGCTGCGAAGCTCTCAGTTTTTGTGGCGCTGTTTTGTTTCTCTGCTGCAAAGTGGAGCCGTGCAGTGTGATGCTTCTGCAGGCCATCTGTTTTCTGTTGCTAGCTCCTCTAGTTGCTGTGCTGTTTTGTTTTGTTTTGCTTCTGTTTTCTGTGCTGTTGTGGTTTTTTGAGCTGCTTCTGCTGTGCTTCGGTGAGCCCAGCTGCAGTGCTGGTTGGGTGCTGCAGTGCTTGTATAGCTTCCTGTGATGTTGTGTTGCTCCTTGTTGCGTGCCGTGTCTGCTCTCCTTGTGGTTCTTCTTTTGTTCTTTCTATTCCCTCTTGTTCTATGTTCTCGCTTTTGGATGGCTTGCTTTTGTGGGTTGGCTAATGTTTTTTCAGCCTCCCCTTGTTGCTCTCCCTCCATTTTTTGGGTGCCTTTGCCCTTTTCCCTCTTTTACTAAATACAATTTGCCTTTTAGCAAAAAAAAAAAAAAAAAAAAAAAAAAAAAAAAAAAAAAAAAAAAAAAGAAGAAAAAATCGAGAAGCTATTAATGTGCAGTCAGTATTAAAAAAGGAAAGCGGAATGGGCCTACAAGAGATAAGTATTTTGAAGTAAAGGAGGGGCAGGGGCCAACACTTTCATGGTTAAGTGATATTAGCACCTTTTTGTCACACAAATGCCCTTGGCATCAAAGTAACACTTCTACAGTAGTCCAACTCTAGCGAGAAATTAAATTATAAACAACACGGAAATTTCTACTGGGTGCGTGCATTCTTCTTTAGGACCGTCGTCATTGAGGATTGAGACATGCAAGATCGTCTCTTTTTCAAATGTTTCGATTAATGCTGACTACTTTTTATTCTTCTTGTCACTGCAGCTTTTGACCTCAAAGACAGACCCCCACTTTCTGGCTCCAGGGAGTAGAATTGGGTTGGTAATTAAGTTATAGAATCCAGCACGTTGGAAAAGTCTATAACCACTTCCAGACTCGGCTCCGAATTACTACGCATGATGACCTTTCAAGTCGAATAGAGCTTCTAAAATGTTACAATATAGTGAATCTAGATCTTTGAGGGGAAGCCTAAGAAAATTATCTTAGCTGATTCTGTAATATAAGAATATTACAGAATAAGAGGAGGCCGAATGAAACCATTGATATCTACTGTGTAAAATCTAAAATGATACTTCAAAATTGAATGCCAATAAATATCTCTGGCTTATTCTGATTGTAACTAGAACTATCTACTGTTATATATTGAAAGCCATAAATAAGGGTAGTGCAACACACTATTCTAGTTCTCAAGACACTTAGATGAATATACTACTTAAACCCAATATGTGCAGGTACCTAAGGGCATCATCTTGTTCTCAAAAAAATTCCCGATTCTGAATTGTGGATGGATATCCAATTCTTTCATTATTCAACGGAAAGAAAATCATTAGGCTATCACTATTCAAACTTTAATTCTATATGCATGTACTCTTCTCCTTTGTGTTTATAAAGTTTGCATATAATTAGAATATGAAGTATGGGAAGTAAAAGTGGGGCATGCATGGTGATGCCCTAAATATTTTGTCCCCATTTTTATGCAATGCTGAAGAGATATCCAGGGGTTTCGGTAGAAGGTACATTAGCCCCTTATTAATATAGACAAAATACTTGGATGGCAAGCTAACTCCTTTTAGACTGGTAGAGGTTTGCATATTTTTTTCATCGAAACATGAAATGATATGACAAGCTAACTCCTGGTTATTTATTTATTGTAAATGCTATGTATCAAAATCTTATGTATGCCCTTTTTCATATTTTTATAAATTTTCATATTTTTCTTATGTAATTATTTATAATTTTTCTTCGGTAAGCTAACACCTGGTTTTTCATATTTTTTTTTCATCGAAGCATGAAATGATATAATTTTTTGCATATTTTTATGTATGTCCTTTAAATTTATTTTCTTTTATTATTTATCAATTTATTTTCTTTTTCTCGCAGCTTAGTTGTTAGTGAAGTTAAGTTGGTTTGTGATCAGACATGGACAAGAGTTGGATTGCATTGGGTAAGACGCCTGATGGAAGGATGAGCCAGCCATATATTGATGGGGTGACGTCATTTATGAAATTTGCAATGGAAGTTGTTGACCAGGAAGGTAAAATTCCGTGCCCATGTCTGAGCTGTGTGAACTATTATTCCCAAAAACTTCGAAATGTGCAAATACATTTGCTTCAATATGGGATTATGCAAACGTACACTATTTGGCATGAGCACGGGGAACCTCGTGTATCAAACGAGGCTCACCATGAAATGGCAGGTGATGAAGATGAGGTTTTAGGTGGTATTGATGCATTAGTGCAAGATCGGATAAGAGGAGAACCAAACGATGCACCCCAAAATGAGGAAGTACAGACGTTTGATAAACTATTGAATGATGCCAAACGTGAGGTGTACTTAGGTTGCACAAATTACACTCTGTTGAAGTTTGTCGTCGAGCTGCTTAATATGAAGGTAACAAACCATTGGAGCAATAAGTCGGTTGACATGCTGTTGGAGTTTCTAACAAAACTTTTACCGAAAGATAATTTGATCCCAAAGTCATTTTATGAAGCTAAGAAAACACTTCGTGATTTGGGCTTGTCATATGAGTTCATTGATGCTTGTATAAATGATTGCGTACTCTTTTGGAAGGAAAATGCAATGTTGGATAAATGTCCAAAATGTAAAGCATCCAGATACAAGATCAATCGTGGCAGGGGTAAGAAGATTCCAAAAAAAGGTGTTGCGGTACTTCCCATTGACACCAAGGTTGAAAAGATTGTATATGTCAAGGAAGACTGCCGAGGACATGAGATGGCACAAGGACAAACGTGTAAATGACGGAGTATTGAGGCATCCCGCCGATAGTGATGAGTGGAAGGATTTTGATGCGCAACATCCTGAGTTTGCCCTAGAGCCTCGAAATGTGAGGTTAGGGTTGGCTGTTGATGGGTTCAATCCTTTCGGGAACATGAGCAACTCATATAGTTTGTGGCCTGTAGTACTCATTCCTTATAACTTGCCACCTTGGTTGGTTATGAAAGATCCCTTTCTTATGATGTCATTACTTATTCCTGGAGAATCACAACCAGGGATCGATATTGATGTCTACATGCGACCTCTGGTGGATGAGTTGAATGATTTGTGGAAATATGGTGCATTATCTTATGATGCCTCAATTGGTGAGTCTTTCCAGATGCGTGCAGCTTTGATGTGGACTATACATGATTGGCCTGCATTTGGTGACATATCTGGGTGGAGAACAAAGGGTCATTATTCTTGCTACACGTGCAATGATGAACCATATTTTCAATCCTTGAAAGGTAAGACTGCATACACTAACCATCGATGCTACTTGCCTCACAATCACCCCGAAAGACGAAAGAGTAAGGCTTATAATGGTAAGCATGAGAAACGAAAGAGATCTTTAGAGTTACCAGGGGAAAAGATATTAGAGCAATTGGACAAAGTGACAGGTGTCACATATGGGAAGCATCCAAGAAACAAGAAAAGACTCCGTCAAGCACCAAATTGGACAAAGGTGAGCATCTTGTATGAGTTACCATATTGGAAGAAACGGAAGCTTCGACACAACATTGATGTCATGCACGTCGAGAAGAATTTCAGTGAAAATACCTTTGGAACTATGTTAGGCATTGATGGGAAGAACAAGGACACCGACAAAGCACGGATGGACCTGGAAGATATGGGTATAAGGAAAGAGTTGTGGTTAACACGTCGTCCTGATGGAACATATGTCAAGCCAAGGGCAATCTTTTCATTGACCCCTGAAGAGAGGGAGGGTTTCTTTGAATTCTTGAAATCAGTGAAGTATCCGGATGGCTATGCTGCAAACATATCAAGATCAGTGAATGCGAGAAATGGTAAATTAACAGGTTTGAAAAGTCATGACTGCCATGTACTCATACAACGGATTCTTCCAATTGGGATGCGTGGTTACGTAGACAAAGAGATTAGTAAAGCACTATTTGAGTTAGGTAGCTTTTTCCAGGATTTGTGCTCAAGGACACTGCACCGTAATCAACTTGAGAAATTAGAGGAACGTATAGTACACATATTATGCAAGCTTGAAACGATCTTTCCTCCAGCCTTCTTTGATGTGATGGTTCACTTGGCTGTTCACTTGCCACGCGAGGCTATTCTTGGAGGACCGGTGCAATATCGATGGATGTACCGGATCGAAAGGTAATTGTTAAATTGAAATGTTCGTAATTATATGTTGCATGTGTAAACTTGCTCCTAACTAATTCTCCTTTGAAGGTTTCTCGGAGCTTTAAAAAGGTTTGTTTCAAACCGTGCTCGACCAGAAGGTTCAATCGCACAGGCTTACATTGTCAAAGAGTGCATTACTTTTTGTTCAATGTATGTTGATGGGATCGAAACGGTGCATAATCGACCGGAACGAAATCAAGATCGTGGCGAACGTCGCAAAGGGTTGATTGTATTCACAGAAACTGCCCGTCCTATTGGCCTAATCACAAGGGATGCTGATATGTCACAAGAATATCGTGATATGGCTCATTGGTTCTTGTTGAACAATAGCCCCGAGATAGAGAAGTATCTAGAGTATGTTTTTCATTTAAATATATGTAGTCTTAGCTTTGTTTATGTTCTAGGGTATGTTTTTAATTTAAATATGTGTATTCTTAGTTTTGTTGATTTAGCTAGCAATGCATAATAATCACATTCTTTTGAGTAGGATACACAGAAATCTATTACGGACTTCATCTGACCAAGACATAACCCGTATACAACAACAAGAGTTTCCCAAGTGGTTCAAAGAGCGGGTAAGGCATTTTCAATTCTAGGACATGATTAAAAATTTGTATAAGATTTGATCATTTATTAATTGATTTTTACTATCTTCATGTATGTTGTATATGATTGTAGATAAATATATTGAGAGAAGAAGAGTCACCAGAGGCAACCGATGATTTATGGTCGTTAGCGAATGGCCCCAATTTGCTAGTAAAAGAGTACTCAGGTTGCATAATCAATGGCGTACGGTTTCATACAAGAGAAGTAGACAATCGCCGTAAGAGTCAGAATAGTGGTGTGCTTACAGAAGGGGATCATGAGGGAGTGACGCATGAATTTTATGGTCACTTGCGCAATGTTTGGGAATTGGAGTACATGTGTCATAACAAAGTTTTATTGTTCCAGTGTGAATGGTACAACACAGGAAACACAGGTCGAAGTAGAACATTGCGAACCGATGATTATTGCATAAGTATTGATGTCACAAGCCGGTGGTATCAATATGACCCTTTCATCTTGCCTAGCCAGGCTAAGCAAGTCTTTTACCTAAACGATACCAAATGGGGTCAACCATGGCAAGTCGTTCAACGAGTGCAACATAGGGGTGTCTTTGATGTACCAGAGGTGGGTGATGGAGAAGCATCGGATCAACCAGAAGAGAACGATGTTTTCCAACAAGAAAATATTACCGATGTTGTTCCAATTGACATCGGAACTCATGTTCAATGTTATAGAGATGGTGTTGAAGGGGAAGTTGTTAAAAGGGTTAGGTCATCTGTTGAAGTAATGATAGAGAATAGAAACGACGAAGAAAATGAAGAGTATGACGAACCTGATGTGGATTATGATATGGATCTTGATGTGGACTAGAATTTGTAGTTTTTTGCACTTTCTGTATGAACATTGTTGTTAATTAATGTAGTTGCATTTCAGTTGTAGGGTTCATCCACAGTAATGTATGTTTGTCGTTGATTGGTCATATTATGTGTCTGATGGCTTCATAATTAATTTGTTCTATGATATGTAAAAGTTTTTTTTAAAAAAATCATCTCTCTCACTCTATCCATATTTCAATGATTTAGAGCTTATGACATATCCACTTGTTG
The DNA here is from genome assembly GCA_003546025.1 of Camphora micrantha. NCBI lineage: Eukaryota > Viridiplantae > Streptophyta > Magnoliopsida > Laurales > Lauraceae > Camphora > Camphora micrantha. Next base: position 18,312,415 of record QPKB01000006.1, on the reverse strand, counting down.
AGATTGTTGTTACTTTATGCTTTATGTATAGAATTATATAATTATCTTTTCTTTACATCTAATGTTCAATTATGCGTATTCACCCAAAAAATGTTCAATTATGCTTTATAGTTGGGCAAAATGGACACTACAAAAAAACAATTGACCAAACGAAGTACTGCAACTAAGAAGGTAACGAACTATGAGAAACAAAGAACGGAGACAATTAATAGAAACCGTGAGAGAATGAATGCTCTAGGATTGAAGAATATAACAACTTCTTTGAAGGATGCCGTTCAACATAAGAAATTGAGGAAGGAAAAACAAATAGCAATTGAGGAAAATGATGATGATTATCAACCGTCAGAGGGTGAAGATGGCAGTCACATTGAATCCAATGATTCTTTTGAGCATGAGGTACTACGCGTTTATGCATTGTGAAATATATTCTTTCTCATTTGTCGATTCAATTCATACACATACATGTATATCTTTGTACATATATTCATATTTTATTATGTTATTCAGCTGCTAGAGGTGCCATCTAGAGCCCGTTCACAATCTCATCTTGAGGCATTGATCCACACACAAGTTGAGGGGGATACCTCTTCCCGTCCTGAGGCGGGTAGCCATCCCTCACCACCTCTCAATGTCGAGCATCAAGTAGAGGTGACTACCGGTAATACTATTGGTAAGATACACTCTTTATTTACTTTCATTTGAGATCTTAATTAAATTTGTTCACATACTAACTAATTCAATATTTTGGCTTCACAATATTAGCTAGTAAGCGTGTTCGTGGCCCGAGTCGAGGCAAAGAGGTTCAAGGCCTTGTTGATAGATATGGAAAGCTTAATGTGCCTATCCCTCCCGAATTTCGTGCACCGGTAGGGAAATATGCCTCAAAACTGGCCTCAAAGATTGGTGTAGAAGTGCGAACACGTGTACCAGATCCAAGTGTTCGTAGGTGGAAGTATGTCGATGCCTCCGTTAAGGGGGAGATTATTCAACGCTTGAATGTAAGTTCACTATATACTCTATTATAGGACATGTGAGGATGTAGTAGCCAATTTATAACTATAATATCGTTTGAGTTCTTTTGTTGTATGTTTGTCTTTTCTAATCTAGTTTTGGCTTGCCAATTGATACCGATATCTCTGGTTCTTCTTACTGAAGAGGCCCCATCTATTTTTTTTTACCACATGCACAATTAAATTCTTAATTTTGTTGAAGTTGTCTACCATAAATGTTGAAGTTGATTGCTAGAGGTGTTGAGAAAAGAGAAGGATGAGATCACCTCGATACAATTTTTATTTGCTATTTTACTTGCTCATTTTCGATGTCAGTTAACCCTTTTTTATTCATCAAAATCAATTGAATTATAATTTAAATAACCTTGGGGCTATCATATAAAATAGGTGAGAATCTTTTAATTATTTATTGTAAATTTTTGCTCATTTTAGGAATTATCTATGACTTATCTATTTTTTACAGGATCAATTTGATTTAGAAGGAGACCCTATTGATATAGAAAAGGCAATGAACACAAAATTTGGTCGGAGATTGAGTAATCATACCTATAAGCTGCACAAACAATTCAGGGAGTTGAAGGATGCTAGAGGAGAGGAGTATGCGAGAAACCATCCACCGAAGGATGTCAGTCTTACCAAGTGGAGAGATCTTATTGATAAAAAGTGGAACACTACAAAATTTATGGTAACATTTTTGTGTTTAATATTATATCGGCGAAGAAAGAATTTGTTAGTATTTTTGAGTGTTGGCCAATTCATTGGGTGGACAAAACATGGGGATTTTAAAATGTATTTTATTCTTCTTAGATGGACCATCCTGGTTTGAAGAAGAACTCCAAAGCTTCAGGACAAAGAGTGTTTTCAGCAAAAAGACAGACCGATCGATCGCCTTCCTAGTCCGATCGATCGCCCATAAAATACTCCCAGTTAAAAGTCAGTCCGATCGATCGGACCTTCAGCCCGATCGATCGGCCCAGAAAAGGCCTCAGTTATTTGACAGTCCGATCGATCGGACCTGCAGTCCGATCGATCGGCCAGCGGCGAGAGTCAGCTATTTTGTAGTCCATTCTTTCTAAAACTCTGTTCTTTCCATCCCATTACAACAGAACTTCCTCATACGAGTGCAGAAGCTTATTTAAGGGTTCAAACCCTTGATAAATGAATACACCTCTCTCAGATCAAAACCCTAGAATACCTTAAGAGAGATTATCTTCCTCCAGAGAGTTTGTGTGTCAAAGGCATGTGCTGAAGCTTTGTTCTCTGGAGATTTTTCAATCCATGTTCCATTCAATTCGTCTTGCTTAAGGCGTGGAGATTGAAGTGCTGGAGAAGGTGAACGGCGTGTTCGTCGGCAAGAATCGCTTTGGTCCTTAGGTTGTGATCAACTGTAAAGGGGAGTGAGTTTATCTTGTAACCTTTGATTTCATAGTGCTTGATCTTTATGGACCGGTGCTAGGTCCCGTGGTTTTTTCCCTACCCAGGGTTTTCCACGTAAAAAATCTCGTGTCCATCTGAGTGATTGTTTGCTTGATTAACTTAGGTTTTTAAATTCCATATTCATATCTGTGCTGGGATTTAGTTTACTTTTTGTTAGGGTTGTGTTTTAGACCCTCCAGGAATTTTCAGAATTTGATTAGAATATGGACAGATTGATTCCAAAAAAACTAGAAGTAACACTACAGTAATTGTTCCATATCCAAAAAAACTAGAAGGAACACTACCAAATTGTTTAAAAAAAAAACTTGGGAATCCATTTTATTTCAAAAATCTGAGATTTCTTAATAATGGTTTATCATGGGGTTTTTGGTATAGATTGGTTTAGCTGTAGAGAAGTCTCTTTGAAGAGGTTTTTGGTTTCTCTCCCTAGCCAATGCAAGTGAATAACCATATTTTTGGATTGCATGCAACTGAACTTGTATTTCTTTTTCAAAGCTTGATGTGAAATTGCTATTCATTTGATTCATTTTCTTGTTCTATGTAAGGCTGATTTCATAAAGGTTTTAGTGTTTAGCCATGTGCAGATTTATGCTGGTTTTATATATCCAAATTTCTGTAGGTTTTTATGTCCAAAATGTGTGCAGATTTCTGTTGTTTTTTATGTTTTTTTTATGTCCAACTTATGTGCAGATTTATACAGGTATTATGCCCGTTTTGTACGCAGATTTCTGCAGGTTTTATGTCCAAATTGTGTGCAGATTTCTGCATGTTTTTATGTTTTTATGACCAATTTGTGAGCAGATTTCTGCAGGTTTTTACGTTCAAGTTATATTCAGATTTTTGCAGCTTTTAGTGTTCAATGTATGTTCAAATTTCTATAGGGTCCCGGTTTCGGGGCGTGACACTAATGACACATTTCATTGTTATATTGGCCATTATTCCTTACAGAAACAATCAAAAGCCAACATCGCGAACAGAGAAAAGATGAAGACAAAACATAGGTGTGGTTCTAGGTCAATCCCTATTAGAGTAGAAAAACTGGTGCGTATCCTTGCACTTTAAGAATTTTATTAGATTATTGGCTTTATTTATTGAATATTTGGTCTATCAAATTAGGCACGAGAAAAGAAGATACTACCTGATCTAGCAGAGTTTTACAAGGAAACTCACTATAATGAGGAAACACATGAGTGGATCTCATCTGAAGCTCAGGCTCATTATGTGAGTATATACTTCAATTTTTATTAACAAAATCTTAGAATACTATTTGTTATAATCTTATTTAATTTATTAATAATTATTTAATTTTTTCCAATTTGATAGGAAAATATGTTACAGACACAGGCTGATCACCTCTCACAGCCGGGATCAGTCCCTTTGTCTGCAGAAGAGCTGTCAATCAAAGTCCTAAAGCCAAAGTCTGGCTATGTGAAGGGACTTGGCATGAGACCTTCATCCTCTATTAGGAGGACCACTACCACATCCGCTGAAACAAATGATTATGTGAAACACCTGGAGATGGAAATAGAGACACAGAGGGAACAGATACAAATGCAGAACAATAAAATAGAGGAGCTTGAAGAGGGTGGGAAGAAGCAAGGGGAGATAATGGCAGATGTCGTCAACTTTTTGAGGAGTAAAGGATTCACTGGACACTTTGGGAATGGGGGGGACTCATCCCCGAGTGGACATACTTCTTGGTAAAGTATATTAACTTTAATATAACAAATTTTACCAAAGAATATATGTTTGAAGAATTAGGAATTAATGGAAACATGCATAGGACACCCAATTTGGTGACTACTTAAAAAAAAAGAAGGACTGGAGGGCCAAATAGTTAAACAGCTATGGAAGTGCCCGAAAAACAAGAACAACAAACTTGGGAGGGACCATTAATTTTTTTGTTCCCATCATCTTGAAAATAGTCGGTTAGAGGGATAAATTTGTATAATTGATCTAATTGTGAATTGATTAGTTAATAAAGTTTTTACTTTATTTTTTTTGCAGATTGGATTGGGGTGGCATTTTTGACGTGCAACAATGATCTAATTTGCCAAAATGTTCATTTTTTTGTTTGATAAGGATACACATACTTTGGAGTTGCACTAGTTACTGTTGGATTTTGGGTAAAATTGCACTAGTTATAACTATTGGATATTTTGTGAGGGAGTGGATATTTTGGATATTTTAATGGCAATGACGATAAGGACCTCAGACCCTCCTGCAATTTACAAAGCCGTATCTGCCACTGCCAAAGGTAAAAAACATGGCAACACCTTCTTGGTATATTAGGTTAAGGGCTCTGTTATATTCTCTGACTCGCATATATTTATCCATCTTGTAAATATTCTATATATTCTTTTGCACTTTATGTTGTGGTTACACACTTACACTTCTCAGTCCATTTTTGGACTGTGTTATGTTGACTTTTGTAATTACAGACCTATCTTGACTTTTGGAACTACAGAGTTCTCTCTCACCCCAAGGTATCTGGGTTAATGTATTTATATTTATTTTTATATTGTACAAATCTGATATGTGCATTCATATTGTTCTCCTGTGCATTCATTTATAGATTTGTTGTTTATTTTCCTTTTTGCTGCAGCCCGTGGCCATTTTGCTGGAAACTTTTGCACCTCTGTTGCAGATTGTAATAATTTGAGAAATTTTGAGGTTTGCATCAGGTAAAGTAACTTCAACATGATTCATAGCGATTTCATTGTTACTTTTATAACTGTTTGCTGCTATTTGTATCTTGTAGCAGCAGACATCACAAACTGCTGCTGAAATTTATGTAACTTATAGTAGCATACATAAAAAACTGCTACTTGTGGCCTCAAGTTAATTTAGTACTTATTCATTGGGTGTCTTTATTTCAAGTCAGTTTAGTACTTATTCATTGGGTGTCTTTATTTTAGATTTTGTACTGCAACTTCAACTTTAGATTTTAGATTTTATTCATAAGGCAGCAAGAATTATGTACTGCTAAAATAAGGACTTAATCAGAATTTTGCAAGAGTAAATAAAAAATTAAGATGTCTGAAATCCTTTTGTTGATTCACAAAATCCTATGTATTTGTGTGTGTGTTTTGGGGCAACATCACATAAATGGAAATGACTATTTGATGACCTAAATTAGACACATTGATCACAATCATCAAGCAAGCTTTATTGAGAGGATGTGCTAAACCTGAATATACCCTCTTTCCACTCACATCCTCCCATCACCATTTCTACCAATGCCCATTTTGAATCACTGTGACTTAGTATATTAGATATCACAAAAAGATTTGCAACTTCCAAAAGAACATACCATGCTAGCGATGTTGTGGCTTCTTTCAATCTTAAGACAACGCAACTTCAGCTGTGAGGCCTCTTTACACCTCCACCACTGCTAATTAGCATGTCTCATATCCGCCTGGGTTGATTTATTCTATTCATCAACTAGTCTGCTCATTCAAACTATGCAATTTTTTATTTTCCTTTTGCATAGATATATCAATGCACCATCAATAATCTCTTTTCATCTATTATTTTTTTTATTATCTTAGAAAATTATTGACAATTTGTTTTTTAATATACAATGAGGGTGGGTATCTACTATGCCAGAAGAATCAAATTTAATAAATAAAAGAACTACAAGTTTTAGAGTGAACCAAATAAAATGGTTGATGAAACAGTCTTATTTGACAATGATTAAGCCATAGCATTGCTTGTAACACGTCTGTACTAAAATTTCAGTTTCTTTTCCTCCACACCAAAATTTTCTTTCCATATCACATAAGATCATTAATCAAGCCAGTTAAGTGGCCAAATACAAATATTGGGCTTAAGGCTCCCAACATCCAAGTGAACAGACAAATTAAAATAAAAAAAAAAAAGAAAAGGGAGTGCTTATTTATTTATCTTTGAATCTGTTAATGATCCTTACGTTATAGCCCCTCTAGATATGGATGAAACATTCACCTGCTGTTGTAGTAAAGGGCACACCTTTGAATCTGTTAATGATCCTTACCTTATAGCCCCACTAGATATGGATGAAACATTGCAAACACCTGCTGTTGTAGTAAAGGGCACATCTTTGTAACAAGCCACCAGCTCTGTGTTGGTGTGTAGATCAGGTTGCACCATCTCCCAGACCTTCTTCTTCGGGTTGAGAACGTCATCAGGCTCACCAGAATATCCTGGGAACATTATCCTCTCTCCAACAGCCGCAGACTCTGGCGGATCAACCAATTCGAGCTGAACTCCCAATGTCAGTTTTTCTTTTAGTGGAATATTGGATGAAAAGACTTTAAGGAACATCATTATCATTGGTCTAGAATTAATTAGTTTACCTACACTCAATTTGACACTCATGATCACTTGTGGCCAACTTCAGAATAAAAAATAGTTACCATATTTACCAAAAACAAAAGTTACCAAAGAATATAAAAACTCTATGAACTAGTGGCCACATATGGAATTAAGAGAATTGATCATCTTCATTACAGCCAATTTACAGAGTACACAGTGAAAGAAATATGATACCGTGTGAGATTCGAATTAAGGATTGAATGAGAGTCCTGATGTTTCCACTTCTACTGTTGGAATAAGACAGGATGCAGACTTCTAACAAAGCCCACAAGTAACAAATAGATTAGTGTACTTATTATAAGAAAATGCATGCTATTTAGATAAGTGTGGAAGTGTGGAAGGGGAAGCAAAGACCAATCATATTAGCAGTCACAGTATCCTGTTATTCACATCTTCTCTATGTTTTTTTAAGATTCAATTAAATATTATGTCCTCCACATGTTTCCGGTCTCATCTCCATCGTGTAACATGTCTTCTTGGACTGTTTGTAGGCAAGTCCAACATCCTCTCAAGATTTACAAGGGACAAGTTCTGCTTGGAGTCCAAGTCCACCATCGGCGTCGAATTCGCCACGCGGACGCTCCATGTTTGTGTAAATTCATCATCTTTCATCTTGTTTCTATTTGGGTTTGTTTTTTTTTTTTTTTTTTTCCTGTTACTACCATATAAGAGTTATTTTTGAATTGTTTGTTTTGGAAATTGATAGAGCAACTGAAAAGTATCCAAGTCATCTGTGAAAATGGCAGGAAAGGTAGGTTTTGCTTGGATTTATTAAAATAACATGGATTCTCAAGCTCTCCATCGTCTTAGCATTCCTTCCCTGTCTCTGCTCTCCATCTCTCTTAAACTCTCCATCATCCTCTCTTAATAAAAGATGATGTCAATTCATGACTAAAGCTTCTCTATGCTGCTATGTAAGGTGAGATCTCCTCCCTGGCCCCATCCATCCAATACAAGAAGTAGAACGCGATAACAAGAATTGCTGAATGTAGAGATGTGTGGATGCATAAGATGTCTATGTTTGTTTCATATTATGCTCTCTGTCTCTTATGTGAATTGTGTTTCTCTATTATCATAGTTCGTAGGCTGTTTAATGATCTTTCTATAACCACCATGACCATACGATCCATGTCACTGTGGTCATCTTAGTTGGATCCATAATTTGGAATGAATGACCCACCATATGAGCATGATTTACATACTGGAGTCACCTATATTTCATTGCATGTTAGACTTTCTGTATTTGATGCATTAACCAGGCCTTGGTTTAGGCAATGACGTTGCATATGTATTTCAATTTCTGTTGGGTGTGGGATTGAGTATGGTTTTTTCTTACATTATTTACATGTTTGGGTTTACCATATTTTAACCACTGTTTGGGTACTTGAATTCACTCATTTTGCTCACTGTGTTGAAGTGATTTGGATGTTGCATTTCATGTCTTTTATTTATTATTTACATGTAGAACTTCACCCATTCTACTCATTGTTACACACTTTCTTGGATTCCATTTACTGTAGCCCTTTTGAATCCTATGCATTTTGAATCCTATGCATTTTTCAGTGGATTTCACGCACCTCATCCATTGCTCTCTGTCTCATTTTATACAATAGTGGCTTGTGCTTTTTCCATGTTCAGTAATCTTATGCTTGAAAGTGTTCATGATGGTTTGATATTTATTTAACTATCAACAATAACAAACTTTTACTTACTAAGAAAGTGAACTAAAGACTAATGTGAAGGACCTATTCTCTTGTGATCAAATGTCCTCTGAGGTCATTTTGAATCTTATTGAAAGTAAAGCGTTCTTTGGTGCATCCAAAAAAATATAATCCATCATGCCTACTCTCTCATCCTAGCATCTCATTTGTTTGTGTACAGCTTTAAACATCAATTTCTCTGATTTTTTTTTTATGAAAAATGTTAACTTGCAATGAGTTTGTATTTGTGATGTTTTATCTAAATGTTAACATGCAATCTGTTTGAATTTTTTTTTTTTTTTTTACAAGGATGATTTATTCTATAGTTTCATTAAAGGGTGCATATGACATTCTTAATCATATGTTAATCTTCCTCTTTTTTTATGCAGATTGAATGAAAATTGAAAAACAACTTTTGTTGAAAAAGTCCATGCAGCTAGCTAGGATGCAGCCAACTTGAAGGCCAATTATGCAAAGTAGAATGTTTGGCATTTGAATGTTAATACAGAGTAGAATCCCTTTGTGGTGAAAGACCACTTCTCTTATCCAATGATTCTCCCCTATGTATTAGAAGATAAATCTGATTGGTTGAAAGACAATTGTGTACTAGATATATGCTTTCTTCTTGTGTATGTTGGCTGCCCACCACTTTAGAAATTCTACTATGACTCTTCTCTTATCATGCAACAGTACTATGAGTTGCAAATTGCATATGAGGTGGATGTGTGGTGTATGGATATTCAAATATTATAAATTTAATATTTGAGTTCATGATAGTCTATTGATTTTAATTTTAGATTTTGTGAACCATTTGGTGATTGTTTTCTATGAATGTGTATGGGTGTGAATGCTACAGTTTATTAACAAAATTATTTCATCTCTATTTCTTATATTTATGACAAAATATATTTTACTCTAATTTCTTCCTTTATTGACAAAATATTTTGTCGTTAATTATTTATAAGTATGTTACCACAGAGTCCATTGGATACAAAAAAAATCGTCATCTACTGGTACTTTCTTTGACAAATTTTTATCGTCTTCCTTTATATTAAACGCGACAAAATTATTTCGTCTCTATTTCTTATATTTATGACGAAATATTTTTGTCTCTAATTGCTTCCTTTAATGACAAAATATTTGTCACTAACTACTTATCGAACAGAGTGTATTGGAGACAAAAAAAATCGTCACAAATTTATCTTTTTCAATGACGAATTTTTTTTTTCGTCACCAGGACCTTTTAGCGACAAGGCTTTGGCGACGAAACGGGTGACGAAAATTTTTCGTCTTAATTAGTTTCGGTGACGAAATATGTACATTTTGGGACAAATTTGTGTCGTCCTTAAACCCCAAATTTCTTGTAGTGGCGCGCCCAGGCCTTGGGCGACATGGTGATGGGCGCCCAGGCCTTCGGCGCCATGGGGGTGGGCGCCCAGGCCCTGGGCCCCATGCTGATGGTCACCCGGGCGAGGCGCTCCCCTGTGAGGAGCTCCCTGGCGAGGCCCTCCTTGCGTTGCTCCTCCCTGCCCCGCGAGCATGAGCTGCAGGATTTGCTGGTTTTGGGCTACCAACTGCTGCATTGTTGCCAACATCTGTTGAGGAGTGGGATCTGGAGCGGTAGTATTTGGAGGAGGATTATTTGGTGGAGGATTGTCCTCTTCCTCTCGCCTGAAATTGTTTTCTTGTCGCCTCGTCGATCTGGTGGTGGTCACCATAGCTTTCGAAAATGAAGTGTTATGAAGTGGGGATTTTGACGGTCCCCACAGACGGCGCCAAACTGATGATGCCAAAAATGGATTTCAGGCACCACCGGTCAAGTATAGAATAATTAATATTAATATAGAGAGAGAAAAAGAGAGAGAGGATTTATAGTGGTTCGGTCAGTGTGACCTACGTCCACTTTAAGGTGAAGATTTTATTTCTCAAATGTGTAGCGATTGCAGAGAATACAGGAAGATGATGATAAAGGTTGGTTGCCAATAGCTTGCTTGCCCCTCAGTGCTAGAGGGGTTCTGTGTTTTATAGTCGTCCCCTAACAGATGGGGAGACTCTTCAGCAGCGGAAGCTACCTTTTGGCGGAGTCTCCAAACCGCCCTCAAGTGACGAGGCAGATAAGATATCCTCCGCAAGACTTGGTAAAAGTAGGTTAGAGGTAACGACGCTCTGACTTCGTACTTCGTGGATTCGGACCCGGACCTACCCATGAAGAATGGATCTGGACCTGGGCTCGACACGGACCCGGTCATTCAAACCTGACCCAACATCGTGAACTGAATCTCTTGGACTTGACCCGTCATCATGGTTTGGGCCTGACCCGTCGTTGTGGACTGAGTCATTTGGGTCTGACCCATCAAGTTTTATAAGAAAACTTTGCATGATGTATAATCATTAGATTCTCATTAATTGAAATCAATAGCTAAGATCATTTGATTATCCACATATATCATGTTCCTCATCTTTCTCAAAACCTTGAAGAAAAAAAAAAAAAAAAGGAAGTGAATACCTTAGAAGGGCCCTCAAATCTTAATGAAAAAAAATAAAATAAAAGAATTTTAGAGTTGAAGGAGTGAAGCTCTACACTGGGGTCAGCTAATTAAAAAACGTTGCCACTTAAATTAATGAATACCCTCACTGTATATGGACGTCTCCAAATTTTACTCCAATTGGAATTAGCTGTACGTATGATTGACCAGATGATGCATAGCATGATTAAGATTAACACAGCTTTATGCATTACCAATCATATCTATTAATCAAGCTATTGATCAAATGATATTAGTCATGTTATTCATCACGTGGTTAAATAATCATATGGCAGGTTCAACCCCTATTGATTCAAGAACATCTCATATATGATAAGAGCATTCATTTTTTGTAGTTTGAATTTTTTTCAAAAGGTGGAACCCATTGTGAAGCTCCAATCCTAGTACTCAGGATTCTCTTTTTATTTTTTATTCTTTGAAGTGAGAGGCTCAAAGATCCAATCTCCCCATGCCACATGGAGCTCACGGGTCGGGCCAGCCCAATTTGTCGGGGTTGAGGCCTTAACTCCTAATACTTGGACTTAGAACTTAGGCCCTTTTAATATTTGGGCCACGAATGGATTAAGTGATAAACATAAGGAGAGATAGGTTTGCTACCCACGTCTGTTCTCCTTGATAGCAAGAGGGACGTTAATATATTAACGAGTGACATTTAATTTGCATAAATAAAAGGCCACATTCCCCTCCTTTCTCAACCTGATACTGATGGTGCATTTGTGAAACGTGAGGAATCCTCTGTAAAAAAGAAAATTATCCTACCCCTTTTCCAATTGTTTGCTATGATGCATTTTCCTTGTAGAAAGGGTTAAAAATGAAAAGATTTTCTTCAATAGGAAGGATTTCGATTTCTTATGTGAGAGGCAGCGATGTAGAATTCCTCTCTATCCTGGGAATGGAAATCCACAAATAGTTAAATCCTTTCGTTGCACAAATGATCAACTTGTTCTCGAGAGATATTATTAAGCTATAGAGTGAGGCCTACCTATTCAAAATGTGGGGAATCAAAATTAATGTCTCTTGTACGTGATATTACAAGATTTACTTTTACGCGTTTTGGCCCACCATAAGGTTGATCATGTATAATATATTGAATAAAATTGTACAAAAAGTTCATGCTTTTGATCCACAATGAGCCTTAAGTATTAAAATCTGACCCACTCATGATAAATGCATTTTATTTTATATGGGACATGACAAATTAAAGCTCCACCCAGTAATATTTTTGAAGTTAGTCTAATGACAGAACCATTTCAGCTCTCTTTTCTTCCCTATCTTTTTCTTCCCTCAGTTGTAACTTCTCTTCAACATCTATCTCCAGTGTGGTTTTCAATGTATACTCTGTTAACGTTCTTCTCACCACGTGTAGGTGAATGGTTCAAAGTCCAGAGAGCTTGATGCATAGAATGTGGTATTACGTTCAGTCCTTAATTTGTCCGGTGAACAACATGTTTTTGTAGCGGTCGTATTAATCCTTTCGGCACGTCCAGTTTTCAATTCAACATTCCAAATTCCTCAATCATATCTCTATTGTAAACCTTTGAACTTTGAAGGCAAAGATGTATTATTAGGAACTCTTTAATAGATTAACTGGTCACTAAGCCGCTAAGCCGCTAAAACTCAATTGAAAATGCGAATATGGAGAGAGAGAGAGAGAGAGAGAGAGAGAGAGAGAGGATTTTCTTTTGGTGAGTTGTATAGGGGTTTTGATGATGAAAGTTTTGTAGTGTGGAGGATGATAGGTGGGGTTCATTGTATATATAGAGGTTTTGGTGGGTGTTGGTGAGTTTAGGATTTTGCCATACTAGAGTTTTGTTTCACGAGATGTTTTGACCATTCCCTCGCCCCATTTGAGGGTTTAAAGGAAATTGAGTCGGGTCCTCAGTTGGACAGCTAACACGCGTACCAAGGGACCTGCCTTCGCTTTTCCTTGTTTTGAATATTGAACTTTTGCAATTGGGCCGGTTAAGGTGACACCATGCAAATTCGAATAAATGACCTAAACGCAGACCAAACCCAACATGTACTGAAGTGTTTATATTATGTACCCATATCACATTGGTATTGTTTGGTTGCACCTATTATTTAATTAGGTATGTAAATGGAGGTTCATGAGTAACGATTGCGCATCCCATGTTTAGTGGCACCAATTACGTATCTATGGTTAAATGAGAATGCGAAAGTAGTGTGAAAACCGATAGGAAAATGTGACCAGAATTTTAACATCTCCCATGGTATGAAAAGATTACACGGGTCACTGTTCAAGGGCGGTGCTATGTTGCACATTTTCTAACTACGTAACCAAAATTCAAGTTTTGAGTCATCTTGGAACTTGAAAATTTTGAGAAAAGAAGTTACAGTGTTAGACGTTTTCAATGAAAATGGTCCTTTTTAACATAATTTTGAGAGAATCAGTTTTTTTTTTTTCCAATTTTCTACTATTGTGAGCCCCTATTTTATCATCCAAACCGTTAAAAGGCTATCGACCACTTATTACCGTTAGGGGAGTTCTATTGGCACCGCGGTTTTATCTCTCCACACTGCTAAAAAAAAAATCGTAAACTACCCCTCTCCCTCCTCCCCCTCCGGCAGGGAGGGAGAACGGCCAGCAACCCCGGCCGGCCAACCAGCCTCCCGCCCTTCCCTCTTTCTTCAAACCACCCCGCCCCCCCCCCCACTCTCCCTCTTTCTTCCTCCCTCCGCCTCTATTTTCTCTCCCTCTCCTTCTCTCCCTCCCCGCCAGCGACTAGGAGGGGGAGGAAGAGAGGAAGAGGTGGGGAAGGAAGGAAAGAGAAGAAGAGGAAGGGAGAGAAGGAGAGGGGGAGGGCAGAAGAAAGAGGGGGGAGAGGGAGAGAGAGGGGGAGGGAGGAAGAAAGAGGGAAAGGGGGGGCTACAGGCCGCTAGCTGCCGGCCGTCCTCCCTCCCCGCCGGAGACTGGGGGTTGGGGTTTAGGAACGAAGAGGGAGGAGGGGGAGGAGTGGGGAGGGGTAATTTTGGAATTTTAGAATTTTTTTTTCGCGGTGTGGAGACAAAACCGCGGTGGCGAGAGACAAAATCGCGATGCCAATAGAACCCCCTTTACCATTATTAGGTTTCCTCATATCCATGTTTCAGGGCCCGTGTTTGAAACATACTCTAACTGGACCCTGAAATTCTTATGTGGCAGGAACCTTATTGACCCCTCCTAGGGGTGTACGCAGATCGAGTTTGTGCGGATTTGGCCAAATCCGTTACCAATCTGTTACCTACAAATTGATGGATTTGGAATCTGTCACCAATCCGTGACGGTTAAAAACCGATCTATTCCAATCCGTAGAGGACCGGATCGGATTAGTTTTATCCATTCAATCCATTGAATCTAATGTTAAAGAAAATTTGAAGAGCATGCTCTCAATGATAGGGTGAAATTTGGTCTAGGCTTTCACTTGTTATACTTATATATAAAAGTGAATTATATTTCGACCCTTGAAGTTTTTTCTTCTTTTATATTTAGACCACTTAACTTATATTTAGACCCCTTCAACTTTTTTATTTATATTTAATGTCAATAGATTGGATCAGACCGAATCCGCGGATTGAAGGTGAAATCCGTCACCAATCCGTTGCTAATGGATTACAAGATTTTCAATCAATCACCAATCTATTTACCTTAATAGCTACCATATTGGATAGGGCTCTTTGCATTGATAGATGGCACTCTACAGCAACCAATCCCTTAATTTTTATTTTTACAAAAAGTTTTGCCGAAATTCCAAAATATTCCATTTTGAAGGCTAAACCAAAATGACGATCGAAACAAAATGGATAACTATGTAATTAACATAGCCTCATGCTTTACTAATCATATTTATTAATCAAGCTATCCATCAAATGATATTAGTCATGTTATTCATCACATGGTTAATCACATGGGAGGTTCAACGCCTATTGGTAAAGGACATCTCATAAATGATAAAAGTATTTATTTTGAGCGGTTTCAAATTTTCTCATAAAGTGGAACCCATTGTGAAGTTCCAATGCTTGGACCTCGGGAATTTTTTATTTTTTATTTTTTATTTTTTGGAGTGGGAGACTCAAAGATCGATCCAATCTCCCCACATGCATGCAGTTCAAGGCTCATGAGGCCAGCCCAACTAGGTCTGGGTTGAGGCCATAACTTCAAATACTTGGATTTAGAACTTAGGCCCATTAATCTTTTGTAAAACATATTTGCAATTATGTATTTTTACCTCATATTTTACAAGTGACCAACCTGGCCAAATCACTATTATCCCACGCAATCACTTGGTAGTGAGGTGATGTGGGACCGAAACGCTGTGATCAGGTGAATGTCTGAAGATAGAGAGATAATTTTATGCGGGCAAAAGAAAGTAGCCTACAGCCAGCCTACTTTGTTTGACAATGCTAAAATGGAAACTTGGTGAATGAACAAAGAAACCTGTGGGCCTTCTTATTTTTACATTCTCTGCTCTTTTTGACAAAGACACTAGTATGTTTTTTCTCATCAATCACATGTTGCTGAGAAAAAATACTATCTCATGCATCACTATTGCACCTTGATCTTTTTGAGCCTGTCAGTGCCTCTGGTCCACTAGGTCAAATCAGTCGTGATTATTTAATTAGGAGTAATCTTCATGTGGCTGCAAGGTCTGCTTTTGAATTTCTTTAAGAGATCATTGCAGAGCGGCTCACATCTATGGCCTGTGTTGGATGAAGATGATGAGAGGCCGTGATCATTAAAATTTAAGTATAAAAAAAGGAAGGAGAAGTTGCAGCTTTCAATTAAAATGTGCCACATTAATCGAATTTCCAAATAAAAATAATTAAAAGCTGCAAGATCCCTAAAATTTAAAAAAAAAATAAAAATACACGTTACACAACAGTGATGCATGTTTTTTACGCTATTATTGGAGTCAAGTGACTTTCAGAAAATATATAAGTACACAAATAACAAGAAGGTATTGAAAAAAATGACTAGCTGTTATGAGATATGGATTTTAGGTGGATGTCCACTTAAAATGAGTTAGGGTTATAATTAAGATTCCTCTCTTATGAGGTTACTTTGCCTATAAATAGGCTTCTTCCCTTGTATTTATACACACGTAATAAGATAATAAAAAAGTTCTTTCTTCTCCCTTTAATCTTTTTTTTCTTGGTCCTTCGCTTTTCTAACACATTACCATCACGAATAAGAAAGAAAATAATAAAAAATAAATAAAAAACAAGAAGCAGCCTTTTTTTTTTTTTTTTTTTTTTTCAGCCTCAAAATGGGTTTCCGTGCAACTATAACTAACTTTGCCTTGGTTTTAGACTTTGCCTCGGTTTGCATGCTGCAGCAAATATTTGGTTTGCGTGCGTGGAAGAAACAAAGACTTTGCATACTTTTTCAGTTTGCATACTGTAGCCTCCGACCTTACTTTTCTTCTGGTTTCTGTTTACAAGAAACTTGCTTGCATTACAAGTTGAAAAGTCATCGTGGAAATTATTTTTTTTTTTTTTCTTTCCTTTCTCTTCCATGTCGGGACGAGCGCTAAATCTTGCTGACGGTTTGGTTCTGCAGATCAGTGGCAAGAGCATTATCAAATGAACACAACAAATCAGTATTTCAAGGGTGAGAAATTTTATTTCCTAGACTACAATCACGTAGTATCCAAACTATAGTTCAAATTTAATTTAATAGAATAAATAAAATTAGTTTATGATATTTATTTTTTGTAATTATAGTATTTGGTTACTATTCATTGTCTTGCACGATTTTTATTTCTTTTAATTTAAATTCATTAATACTATGTGATGAGTCAGGCCCGAGTGACCCAGTTCTTAATGAGCCAGGGCCTAAATCTGTGAAAATCCGGTCCGTTGGGATCCGAGCCCAAATCTACGAAGACTGCCACGTCAAGGCAACCACATCGCTTCGGATATAGTCGTCGGTCTTTAACTTGCTTTTACCAAGTCCCGCGGAGAATATCTCACCTGCCTCGTCAATCGAGGGTAGTTGAAAGGCTCCATCGAAGTAGAGGGAGCGTTGAGGTAAAGTCGCCCTCATCTGTTCGGGAAGGCTATAAATACAAGAGACAACTTTTTTTTTTTGTATTCTGGAAGTTTGTAATCTCTATATATCGGAGAAGTAAAACAACCGGCAATCTTTGCCTTTCTGAAGTAGACGTAGGTCATATTGACCGAACCACTATAAATTCTCTCTCTTCTTTATTTACTGAACTAGCTTTTATTACTTGACGGGTGGTGTCCGAAACCAATTTTTGGTATCATCAGTTTGGTGTCGTCTGTGGGAAGCAACTAAATTCTCACTTTATAACACTTCCTTTTTCAAAAAATATGGTGACCACCACTAGATCAACAAGACGACAAGAGGATAATCCCAGGCGAGAGGGCGAGGATGATCCCCCACCGAATAATCTTGCCCCAAACACTCCCACTCCTGCTCCCACTCCTCAACAAATATTGGAGACAATGCAGCAGCTGGTGACCCAAAACCAGTAGATTCTACAGCTCATACTCACGGGGCAAGGAGGAGTACAACTTTGAGGAGTACCGCAAGGAACGCCTCGCCAGGGACATCCAACGGCTCCTCGTAGGGGAACACCTCGCCCGGGCACCCATCCTCATGGCGCCGGCGCCCATCCACATGGCGCCCAGGGCCTGGGCGCCCATCCCCCTAGCGCCCGGGGCATGGGCGCCCATCCCCCTGGCGCCCAGGGAATTCCCCATAGCACCCCTCTTGGAGTACTCTTGGTCAACCCTCAAGGTCGCACCCATCAAGGATTCCTCCGCCCCCCAGCGGAGCCCATCTCAGAGGACCCCTACCTCCAGGTGGAGTGAGTCATGGAGGACTTCCACCTCCTCCCTCTATTTCTAATGGGGAGGAGCCTCATTTCCAAGAGGGGGAGAGAGAAAACCAAAGCATGGAGGTGGGAAGTTACTTCCACGATCGGTCCAGAGAAGCCCCTAATCACTAGGATGAAAAGATTAGAGAAATGCAAAATCAATTGGGTGATGTCTTCAACGCCATAAAGGCGCAAGCACGGGAGACAGTGGATTACCTAGTCGGGCGAACGGACACACCATTCAAGCCCGACGTGGTGAACTACCCACTCCCTTGGAAGTTCAAAATGCCATCCGTGGAGACCTTTGATGGAACGAAGGATCCATTGGACCATCTGGAGACCTATAAAACTAAAATGCAGCTGCATAATATCCCGGATGAGATTATGTGCAGGGCATTCCCAACCACACTGAAGGGCTCCGCTTGGCAGTGGTTTGCCAATTTCGCCCCAGCCTCCATCGCCACCTTTGAGGAGTTGAACAAGTCATTCGTCTCACACTTTATCAGAGGACGCCGCCACCAGAAGCCTGTCACACATCTGCTTAGCATAAAACAAGACAAAAATGAAAGCCTCAAAAGCTACCTCACTCATTTTAACGAGGAGGTACTTCAGGTCGAAGAGCCTGACGACAAGGTATCCATGACTGCCTTTCTAGGAAGCCTCCGCTCATCGAGTTTCCTCTTACCAGTGATGAAGCGCCCCCCAAAGAGCATGCCAGAGCTACTAGCAAAGGCCCAGAAGTATATGAACGCTGAAGATATAACCAGAGCCAGGCGGGGAGAGTCCTCCAGAACAGGGGACAAGAGAAAGGAGGAGCGCGACAGAGAGGAAAAGAAGGACACAAGCAACAAACGAGGCAAGACAGAGAGAGTACCTGTCAGAGACTGACTTGGTCATGCTCCGCAGAGAGACAGACAAATATTCACTCCTCTCAACTCCACTGTTGGGCACATCTTGTTCCAAATACAAGATGACCCCGCCATAAAATGGCCTGGAAAGATGAAGTCCCCTCCAAACCACAGGAACCCGACCAAATACTGTCGCTTCCATCGCGACCATGGCCATGACACTGATGATTGTTATGACCTCAAGCGACAGATTGAGGATCTCATTCAACGTGGTCACCTCCGCCAATATGTTGCTGGTAGGGGACAAGCCCCACCACCACCGCCACCTCGGAATATGGAGGACCCGCAGCCGATTGGAGAAATCTGAACTATTTCGGGAGGACTAGCAGAGTCACTCTCTGCCATAAAAGCCCATGCCAGAAAGGCAAGACATCCTGATGAAGCACGCCCGTCCAAAGCGCCCAGGCATGAAGCTGACGAAATCATATCCTTCTCGGATAAAGATTTAGAAGGGATCTAGCACCCCCATGATGACCCTCTGGTGCTCACTATGACTGTCACCAATTTCAAGGTGCGAAGAATCTTGGTGGATAGTGGAAGTTCTGCAGATATCCTATTTGTAGAAGCTTATGACAAGCTGAAACTGGGTCGGGACAGGCTGCAGCCTGTCAAATCCCCCCTCATCGGGTTTTCAGGGGAGAAGGTGTATCCCCTAGGGGCAATCACGCTACCAGTCACAGCCGGGACAGCGCCCCGAAGTTCCACTACAATGGTTAACTTCCTGGTGATAAACTGCCCATCAGCGTATAACATCATTTTGGAGCGACCAGCTCTTAATGCCTTAAGAGCCGTCCTCTCCACCTATCATCTCATCCTCCGCTTTCCAACCTCGAATGGAATCGTGGAAGTAAGAGGGGACCATGTAACAGCAAGGGAATGCTACGTCTCCTCAATGAAGGCCAAGAAGACGCAGGAGGCGTTGCAAGTTGAAATCTTGGACCCGAGGGATGACGCCACTACAGAGAGAGGAGAACCAGTAGAAGAACTTACCCCTCTGGTCTTGAATGAAGAATATCCTGACAGAAAAGTGTACATTGGCTCTTCTCTTTCAGAGGATCTAGCCCGCCAGCTAACAAATTTTCTGAGAAATAACATGGGCATTTTCGCATGGTCACATTCGGATCTTGAAGGAATTGATCCCTAGGTTGCCACTCACCGCCTCAACATCGACTCTCGCCACAAGCCTGTCCAACAAAAGCTAAGGGGCGCCTCCACTGAAAGGGCCCAAGCAATGGACAGGGAGGTCGCGAAGCTAATAAAGAATGGAGCGGTCAGGGAAGTAGCATATCTTGAATGGCTCTCAAATGTAGTGATGGTGACGAAAGCTAATGGGAAATGGCGCCTATGCATCGACTTCACCGAGCTTAACAAGGCATGTCTGAAGGATTGCTATCTGTTGCCACAGATTGATCTCCTCATCAATGCCACAGCAGGACATCAGCTGCTCTCATTCCTAGATGCTTATTCTGGATACAACCAGATCAACATGCATCCCTCAGACCAAGAAAAGACGTCCTTCATCACCCCAAAGGGGACTTATTGCTACAGAGTCATGCCCTTCGATCTGAAAAATGCAGGTGCAACCTACCAACGCCTAGTGAACAAAATGTTTCACTCCCAGATTAGGCGAACCATGGAGGTTTATGTAGACGACATGCTGGTCAAGAGCCTCGTAGCTGCGGATCACTTCGACCATCTCCAAGGAACTTTCAATGTTCTCAGATCCTATCGTATGAAGTTGAATCCTGAAAAATGTGCCTTTGGCGTGGGATCGGGGAAATTCTTGGGCTTCATGGTCAATCAAAGGGGAATTGAGGCGAACCCCGATAAAATCAAGGCAGTACTTGACATGAGGCCGCCCTCTTCCACCAAAGAACTACAGCGCCTCAATGGAAGAATAGCAGCACTTAACATATTCATTTCCAAGTCTGCAGATAAGTGCCTGCTTTTCTTTAAAATCCTCCGAAAAGCTTTCGAATGGGGACCCGAGGCTGAGGAGGCCTTCCAGAAACTCAAAGCCTACTTGGCCGCTCCCCCTCTTCTTTCACATGTTGCACCCGGGGAGGTGTTATATTTATACCTTTCTGCTTCACCCTCGGCACTTAGCTCTGTTCTCATCAGAAATCACGATGGAGTGCAAAAACCCATCTATTACGTGAGCAGAGCGTACCGAGGGGCAGAATTCAAGTACTCGGGCTTGGAAAAACTGGCGCTCGCCCTCATCTCGGCGGCAAGACGCCTGCGACATTATTTTCAGAGCCATAAGGTCGTTGTTGTTATTGACCAACCTCTGAAGAGAATACTAGGAAAGCCGGATATATCCGGAAGATTAGTCAAGTGGGCATTGGAATTGGGCGAGTTCGACATCCAGTACTAGCCAAGGGCAGCCATCAAAGCACAAGCTCTGGCCAATTTTGTGGCTGAATTTACACATGCTGAAGGGGAGCCAAATCCATCCACTAAAGACATCCAAATGGGCGCCCAGGCCACTCCCATGGGCGCCCAGAGTCCCCTGGGCGCCCACACCTCTCCCATGGGCGCCCAGTCCTCTTCCCCGGGCGCCGAGGGGCCTCTTCCAGGCTCCCAACCTCTTCCAGGCGCCCAGCCTCTTCCAGGTACCGAGATTTCGCCACTGCCACTTTGGAAGCTGTACGTTGATGGCTCTGCAACCAGTGAAGGAAGCGGAGCTGGCTTCATTCTAATCAGTCCCGATGGTACACACATTAAGTATGCAGTGAAGCTCCACTTCGTTGCCTCTAACAATGAAGCAGAGTACGAGGCCCTCCTTTCCGGTTTGAGATTGGCGATCGAAATGAACGCCCAGCACGTCGTTGCTTATAGTGATTCCCAATTGGTTGCCAACCAAGTAATTGGCAAGTTTGAAGCAAAGGAGGCAAGAATGCAAGATTACCTTGGCATGGTGAAAAGATTGATCCAGCGGTTCAAATACTTCCAAATCTGTCACATCCCTAGAGAGGATAACATAGCTACAGATGCACTCGCCAGACTCGCCTCATCAATGGAGGCCTCATCTGCAGAACCAACACTCATCGGGCACCAGTTCGAGCCGAGCAAGTTAGATATAGATATAACAAACATCAACTGTGCAACGGATGAAGCGAACTGGATGACCCCCATAAAGGCGTATCTCCAAGAAGGTAAATGATAGAACTTACCTTGGAGCCCCAAAATGTTTGAGATAAGGTGGCACTCATTCAATTATGGAAATCACTGAAACTACCTGCATTTGAACTGTGTTTTGATTACTAGGTCACAGCCTGATATGTACATTAAAATACCTAAAAAGGACTTTGGGTTTTGGTTTGGTTAGTTTGTGAAATTCTGGTTGAACCTTATCAAGCACTTGGAGTGCAGGGAGTAACTCAGATGTTGCTGGAATCATGGGAAAACAAGGAAGAAAACACAGTGACCATCTTAAAGATAATATCAATCCTTCATTAGTAGTTCGAAGGATAATTAGACCTTTTATATATAAACCAATAGGGTTTTGAGACTTTAAATGGACCTTGTAGGGCCTTAAACCGAAACCTTGACCTGTCATATGCCTAAAGGAAATAATAAATACATGATTAGTCTTTTGAGGCTAAAACTAGTCATGTACATTATCCGGTCGATTTAATTGTTTTACCATAAGTGTTGAGTTAGTGAATTCGATGTGATCCAACTACACTTGTGACACCAAAATAAAGAAAGCAACACATCGAATCCTTTAACTTTACATCGGAATGGAAAATGAAAGACAACGGATAAATAGTTTAGAGTTGGCTAGGACATCACCTTGACTATCTTTTAATTTTATAAAACATGTACATATTGAATTACTCTACCATGAGTTCACGTGTCATATCAATGTTCATATACATAGATTGTACTCCTTTTGTTTATTATTTGCATTTCCACTGTAGTGTTAATATGTTTCAATTGTATTATAAACTTGAGAAATCTTGAGTAGGGTGTGAACGAATTGAATTGTAATGTGTGAAATGATTAGTGTGATCTACTCAAGTTCAGTGTGATAATTGATTGAATGAGTCGGTACTACTTAGCTTCAACCGGACGATATCCGACGGGGTTGACTCTTGGTTTAGATTGTGAACGTCACTACGCAGTAGACAGTCTGGAGCACCGGAACTCCAGAACCCGGGTAGCCAGTTGAACCTTTGGCCGGGTCACTGGTGACATCCCAAAACGCGTGCCCTCATTGAGGGGATTTAGCTAATGTGGTTACCAACTAGCTGTATATGTTTTCAATATTATTGACTATTGAAGCATGAATTATATTTGAATGCACAATTGCCAAGTCTACTTTATGTGATCTTCTTTAACCTTCCGTCATTAATTCTGAATTGATACAACATGTGTAATTGGATTATTGCTTATGCTCCGCTGAATCGTTGTATTCATTAGCTCTTCTTGGCGTTACAAACACAGGTCCCAATCTCGGTCCTGAGGAGACCGAGGAGGGAGAGGAGGAGACCGTCGAGGTACCTCCAAGCTTAGAAGAGTGGACGGGTGAAGGAGCTGTCTAACTCTTGTCTTCGAAGAGTGCCATATTTCCTCCTTGTTAATAGTATACTTTTGTGAAGTTGAACTAGATATATTTTTGGTATTGTTGTACATAGATACTTTTGTATTATTGAAGTAGAGTAAGTTTTTAATTCTCTACTTCTTAATAGTAATGAAACCATCTTGTGTATAATGAACTTGAATGTTTGGACAGCTCATGATATTATACCAATATATGTTTTTGATTAAATGCTTCCCTGATAAATGTACAAAGACAGGTGTCGTGAGCATGTTTCACATGAGCAAAGTAGATTATCTTCTCCGTGACTCACACTTGCCCCGAAACAAGTGTGATGAGCACGGGAGTACGCGTGTCACACCTCGGGAATTACCCTTGGCCAGGTAATTTTAGGACCGGGAGGTGACATAAGTTGAACTCAAAGATGATAAAAAGAACCCTTGGCCAGGTAATTTCGGGACCGGGATGTGACATAAGTCGAACTCAAAGATGATAAAAAGAATGGTTATTACAAGCAATGGGTTTCTTCTGCAAGAATCCATCACAGATCTCAACATATGAGAGAGAGAGAGAGAGAGAGAGAGAGAGAGAGAGGATTTTCTGTTGGTGAGTTGTGTGGAGAATGAAAGTTTGTAGTGTGGAGGAAAATAGGTGGGATTCATTGAATATATAGAGGTTGTGTTGGGCGTTGGAGAGTTTCTGATGCTGTTTCAGGAGACTTTTGACGATTGCCTCACCCCATTGTAGGGTTAAAAGGAACTGGGTCGGGTCCAAAGATTGACTGCAAACACGCAGAATAGGGACCTACCTTGCCACCTTGGGTTTTCCCTGTATTGAATTTTGAACTTTTGCAAGTGGGTCACGGTGAGACTAGCTAAATTAGGATAAAAGGCCCTGTATTGAATTTTGAACTTTTGCAAGTGGGTCACGGTGAGACTAGCTAAATTAGGATAAAAGGCCTTAACCGAGACTCAGAAAAAAAAAAAAAAAAAAAAAAAACTTGGGTTTTGACATATTAGTCCTCCTGTTTTTCAATTTTATGACCGAAATATAGATAATGTCGCAAAAGTCACATGACTCTAGTAAACATTTATTTATTTATTACCCCAAATCCTATGATATCATGGGAATAGTGTATGTCACAAAAATTGATAAATCCCACAATACAATGGGACAATCCCATGATATCATGACTTTCATGTAATATCTTAGGATTTTTTTTTCTTTTTTTCCAATGATAGAATCTGAGAAATGATCGTTAAATGTATATTTAGTTGTAAGATCCCGGTCCCACCTAATTATTTTTAATATATTTTAATTAGAATATTACATGGGATCCGAACCTGCTCTAATACCATGTAGGATACCATATACCAATCCAAAAGGAGGTACTCTGTTGTATTTAGAGTAGAACGTATGGCATGGTTTGTGGGGCCAACAACTTTGCCAAATATAAGAGGGTTTTGGGAATTAATCATATATAAAAGAATTAGTTTTCTAGAATATTACTAATTGTTTGATATAAGGACATGAGTGCCGCTGCGAGCCTACCAAATACATGGTATCAGTCCCAAATTAAAATTAGCCAAGCCCTCTGCAACTTCTGTTGTACAGAGTATAGAATTTAATAACGACATCTTGATAACTTCACCGCAGTAAATTTCACTAGAGTTCTTTTCTATGTACAGAGCACAACCAAGATTGCTAATCTAATTACATCATAAATCTGAACATAGTATTCTCTATTATCCCACGCAATCACTTGGTGGTGAGGTGATGTGTGACCAAAAGGCTCTGAGGTGAATGTGTGAACGTAGACAGATAATTTTATGCGGACATAAGAAAGTACCCTACAGCCAGCCTACTTTGTTTGACAAAGCTAAAATGGAAACTTGGTGAATGTACAAAGAAACTTGTGGCCCTTCTTATTTTTATGCTCTCTGCTCCTTTTAGTTATTCTCTCTTTGACAAAGACACTAGTACTCTTTCTTTATCATCAATCACATGTTGCTAAGAGAAAATACAAGCTCTTGCAACTATTGTCACTATTGTAGCTTGTTCTTGTTGAACCTGTCAGTGCAGGTGGTCTACTAGATCAAATCAGTTGCGATTGTTTTAAGAGCAATCTTCATGTGGGTGTAAGGTCTGCTTTTGATTTTATTTAAGAGAGAAAAAAATTTATGGTGAGATCAATGCCGAAGCGTGGGAGATAGGATCATAGCGGCTCACATCTATGGCCTGTGCCGGATGTAGAGGATGAGAGGCCGCGCGTGATCATTAAATAAGCATTAAAAAAAAAAGGAAGGAGGAGCTGCAGCTTTCAATCTAAATGTTCCACATTAGTCAAATTTTCAAATAAAACTAATTAAAAGAAAGATCTCTAAAATTTTGCTAAGTCAGTCCTAATAAGGCGACCACTGGCTATGCGAAGGCATATGGGAACAGCCCACCTGTAGTTGGAAAGCTAAAGGAGCCTCAACTTTTTTTTTTTTTTTCTCAAGTTCTTGAGTTACTGAAAATAAATAGATGAGTAAATAAATAAGGGAAACATTAACCTATGAGCAAACTACATATAGCTTTTGTCAATGGTGGAACCAGAAAATATACCTTGGGAGGGGGCAATAGGAAAAAAAGAGATTCTCCAAGGGACCAATGTAAGGAATTTTGAAATTTTCTATAAGATTTAGGGGTTTTTTGGAATTTACCCGGGGAGGGGGTTGTGGGGCAGGCCACTGCGCGCCAAACCCCTAGTTCTGCCCTAGCTTCTATGTGATTCAGCTCGTGGGGTCCACTTTGATGCAAGTTTTTTAAAAGAGGAAGGCCAATTGGAAGGTCTCTTCATAGCCAAGTGGGACCAAAGCCAAAGCGCAATAAAACTATCTTAGCCCTAGATTTAATGACTATAAAATTTAATTTAATGATATCTTAACCATAGATTTTCTTAAGATTCAATCCAACGGTGAGTGAAAAAATTTCTGTGAGTGTAAAATTGGTTCTGATGACATATCATGGGATGGAAAGGCTATCAAAGGGGCCACATTGATGAAAGTAGGGGCCAACAGTGCTAGTTTGCACTTGCAGTTGCTTTTCTAAAAACATTTTCCAATAAATAATAGGAAGTGTTTAGAAACTTTGGCCTTTTCTAATTCTCAGCCTAGGTGATTCATTGAAAACAGGCTCGTAAGGATTAATGGTCATGAGGCACCTCCCTTCAACAGAAGAAAAAAAAATCCTGGCTATAGCACTAATGGTGAGTGGCTTGGGTGAGTGATTGTGTGTGGTGGGTGTGTGAGTACTGATTACCTTTCAATAAATATATGTGAATATGACATTTCTATTAATAAACTAGTGTGAGAGGCCCATGCCCAACATGGGCCAAAAAAAAGAAAAAAAATATAACATGGACGTACACATGATTGGACCATGTTATTTAGTGAATTAATCTAAAGTTTAGGTGTGGCAAAAGTTGACCCTGCTGCATACTAATATAACCATATTCGAAAAATTAGTAGAGGTCCGAAATTTAAATGTTATATTAATTTTCGGTACTCTACCTTTAGAAATGGAAGCAAGTTATATAAACTAGCATCACATGAGAATCATCATCGTAGCCTACAAATGTAAATATAAAAACTCTGATAAGTGGAGCATACTCCAGCTTTGAAAATGGAAGCAAGTTATTTGGACCATCATCATCGTCATGACCACCATCATCAAAGTCTATATATAGAAATATAATCATCCTAGGTTGACATATTTTTGATACACCCTACTTTGATTTTAAAGAATGGGGCCTACCTATGATCGATCATATCTTCACAAACAACTAACCTTTCATAATTTGAGAGACATTCCAAATTGATAATAAACTTGAACATTAGCCCTAATAGGCTATAAAGATTGGGCGTACCACATGTCATTGAGAAACCCCAAAAGGAAACTCCAAGAGACTGGGCACGGGCCAAAAAAGAAAATAAAAATATATATTCCAATATAAAGGCAATATCTGCACATATCAAAGAAACCCAATTGAAAGAGAAAAGCATACATTTATAAGATTTGTGAGATCTCAAGATCTCATTTAGATATTTTGCATGGCCCCGGGCGGGCCCCACTATATATATCTATATTTATCCTGCATTGCAAATGGATAGTTCAAAACAAAATATTATGATACATAGCTGTTGATTTAGGACTTCAATAGAGAGTTTTCATTGCACTGATATCCACTGTGGATCCTACTCATAAGTAAGGCAACAACTGGACTAATGTAGATCGTGCTTATTGGGTTGTAAAAGGCTCCTTGTTTTTTGCCCAATGTGCACTGTATTCTGGGTCTGAAGACTCAACACAGTTGATGCTGATTCTATACCATAGATCTCATGGCCCTCATACTGTACATGTGGGCATACTGGGCCCACGCTATACAAATTATCCACACCTTTCTTATGCATTGGATTGAAGGGTTTGGATTACTTCATAGGAGAAAATAGTGGCTAGATCTAGGCCTAGGGTCACATGACCATTGGAGTCTTATATGTCCAATTGCATTTACATTTATATTTATCGTGTAATACTATATCCATACCCAATAAATAATATCAATATATAACTATATGTACACCATATAATAAAGAATTTATATGATTTTCTAATATTTCTAAAAAGAAATCATACTTGGCCGTAAAGCCCAGATTCAAATCTGAATGCACCGATCCTGTAGGATCAATCCAATCGGTTTAGCAATTTGACGGTTTTAAATGACCTTCAAGCTAACTTTAAATTATGCATGATAGATATTAATTTAATATATATTATTAGAAATTCCGTATATAAGCAATAACATAAAATGATATTATGCATGTTATTATTTTGGGACAAATTATATATTGGGCATCGGAGAACAGTCCATAGTTTTTTCTTCTCTGGGCAGCATTGGTTAAAAGAGTGTCCAAATAGATAAATTCTGGATATAAAGGTTTAAATTGAAATGAGTTGGATCGATATATGAGAAAATCGGTGCCTTGGATTAATGGAAGGATAGATAGCTTCAAGGACTTGGCAATGGTTAAAACATCCTGACCCAGTTATTCGTGGATTAACATGAAGACTCAAATCTTACGTTAATTAACTACTTTAATTGACAATGTGTAGTCAATCCAGGCCGTTGTTTTTGGTGAGAAAGGTCGTGGGAAAGCCTAGCTAAGATATTTAATTGGGCCCATAAAAGGTTGCATGCCCAGATTTTTAGGTTGAATCGGTGTGGAAAGTGGGTAATGTTATTGGTGGAGGCCACAAGAAATTGAGAGAGAACATTATTATTATTTTTTATTTTTTATTTTTTTTTTGGTAATTGATTACATTAGTGATAGTTGGTAAATTGATTTGAGAATGAAGATGGGGAGAATAGTTTGGAGATCCTATTATGTAGGAAAATTAGAGAATTGATCTTATTATGTAGAGTGCTCTATTATTTGGAGATCCTATAATGTAGGAAAATTTAAGAATAGTGGCTTGGTGAGATTAGATGAGAAGAGCAATTTCGGAATGTGGCATTGCAAAAAGTCTAAGGATGCGCCATATGTCGCTCTCCAAGGAACCCCCCTACCGCCACGTGTCGCTCCCCTACAAAAAGGGTGCTGTCTTTATATTTCTACTAGTGTAGCAGGCCTGCGTTAGATAAAAAAATAATTAAAGTTTTAATTAATTAAAAATGTTTATAGGTATTTAAAGTGACCTAAATGTAAATTTTGAAACCAATCGGCTTCCATAATGGGCCCCACAAATTACTCATACTGAATATTGAAAGGGGAATAAGGAGAAAAAAAGTAGTAAATATAGACTATGAAAGTGGCCCCCTTTAATTGTGAATTTGGAAAGAGAAAAATCGGCTTTTGCAGTAGGGCCCTTAGATTTATTTAGTTAATTTAGTAAATATAATTATGATAACAAAAAAATTCTGATAAAGATGGAAACTCGTGAGATTTTAGGGGAATATCAAGTAAATAGTAGATATTTTAGAAGCTTGAGTTGATTATATTTGTGCTTAGGCATGAATTGAGTGTCAATATTAACTGTGAATTTTGAAATCCATTGGCTTCCATAATGGGCCCCATATATTAATCATACCGATATTGAAATGAAAATAAGGAGAAAAATGTAGTAATTACAACTTATGAAATTGGCCCCGTTAATTGTTAGTTTGGAAAGGAAGAAAATCTAGCTTTCACAATGGGACCCATATATTATTCAAACTTTGAAAAAAAAAAATGGCTTTGATAGTGGGCACCACAGATTAATAAAAAACAATAAAGATGGAGTCGACTATGATCTATAAATGGGCCTTAGATCTTTATAATTCGGATCTGGTATGAGGGTCCCCCAAGTTGATCTACATTAAAATTTAATACATACATATCTACCTATTATAAAAGTCATTACCAACTTGATCTCTACATTTCTCATCAATTTGTAGGGCCCACTATCAAAGTCAAATAACTTTTCTTCTTCTTTTTTCTCTTTTTGTTTGTTTAGTAATCTGTGGGACCCATTGAATGTAACGTGTGTATAAGGAGAGAAATCATGTGATAAGGTAGAGATTTTAGGGGTAGAGGGAGAATTTTTGGGGATTAATTAAGAGAAATCGTGTGTAGAAGGAGAGATTCCAGGAGAAGTAAATGAAATTGATTGGAGAGGCATGGAGGGAGATTTTAGGGGAAATAAATGGAACAGATTAGAGAGAGGTGAGTTAGGAGGTAGTAGAATTAGAGGTGATGTTAAAAAGTTTAAAATTGAATGAGAGTAATTTTAGGGGAGTTGGAGAATGTTTAAGACTTTTATTTTGCGATGCCACGTATCATTTTGTTGGGATGCCCACATGGCGCCCCTGAAAAATAAAAAAAAATTTGAAGACACGCCACGTGTCGCACTCTTGCAAAAAGGCTACTATCTTTATATATATAATAATTAATAAATATGCAAATAAGTCATTAACGGGTCTAGATTTTTTATTTTTTATTTTTTTTCCTCTCTTTTTCTGCATAGTTTCCTTTCTTCTTTTGGTCGGTTCAGTGAAGGGGTCTAGGTAGTTGGTGCCCCAAATTCGAATATGCACTGAATGTAAATAAACAATGCTCTTCAAAATATTAGTACATATACTCAATCTCTAATGCCCCAAAACGATGAGACCCATGATACACCAATGTGACTAAAGCTCTCTAGTTTTTCGAAGGGGCAATACGATCCAAGTAATTAGACTCTTCAAACATGAGTTCGGATCTCATCCCAGATATTACATGGGAACGTCCGAGTAACTTATGCCTTGATTTTGCTTTTATCATTGGGCTCAGATAGAGATAATTTGAACCGTTCAAGCTAAATCCAGAGACAACTGTGCAGATGGCTTATACATTTGCACCCAGAAAGAGAGAGTCCTTATTGGTAGACTTAGGCCAACCAAGCAAATGTATCATTTGTTTTTAAATCACTAGATTACCATACAGGGGTAGCTTACTCCATATGCACCATAAAATTGATAGCATACTGAACTGAATCTATCCTGTTTGAAATGAGGAAAGAGAAGCATTTTCATCACAATTAATTTCTAGGGATAACTTCAAAAAAATATAAAATTTTGGCTGATTTTCAAAAAAAGTTTATGAAGATTTGAATATGTCAAAAGAATATAAAAGCTTTTCATATTTCCTTCAATCAAGTCCTCTCCATAAAAAGATTTTTGAAAAAAATGACAAAATACCCTTATGATGTTTTTTTTTTTTTTTTTTTTTTTTTTCTCTTTTCTCTCTACTCTCCCAAAATACACACACCTTGCTTGTCCCCTCTAAAATCCATTACTCCTATTTCAAGGGCAGACCCAAGAAAATGAAGGTCGAATGCGACCACAAAGAAAATAGTGAAAAAAGTTATTTTTTCTGTATTGATTTCTTGTTAGATGCATGTTTGTCTGATTTTCCTATTCGGTATACTAATCACATAAAGTGTTTTTTTTTCCGGTAAAAACCTATTCTAAAAAAGACAAGGCCGTGCATTTAACTGGGAGGGTCGGTCCTTTCTGTAGACATGCAAACAAATAATAAGTAATTAAATAAGAGAAAGTTTTGGAGGCCATGGCGTTTCTAATTCTCAGCCTAACTCATTGATGAATAGGCTAGTAAGGATTTCGATTCATTATACTTCTCAGCCGGTAAGGGATATGGTGTACGAGTAGAGTCCTAGAGTCTCTGTGAGTTAGAACTTCTCCCCAATGTTGTAAGATAAAGGAGGAAATAATGTACATCTCTAGTAGGGCCCTGATACCAGGATATGAGGGCCGATAAGGCTAGCAATAGGTCAATGGTGAAGATCAATAGGGCTTGAGTAGGGATTCAAAATGGGTCAACACTTGGCGAAACTATATTGGATTTGGGAACCGAAACTGCTCCTAAATGACGATTTTGGATTTCAAATCCAATTCCAAATCGGAACCTATTTGTTGGTTACAGACTCGGTTCCAATAAGAGGATCTAGATCCGGTTTTAGAACTAGTTCCCAGGGGTGTACACGGATCGGATTGGTGCGGATTTGGCCAAATCCGTCACCAATCCGTTACCTACGTGGAGGATCGTTAAAACCGATCATCAATCCGAGGCAATTAAAAATCCGATCAACCAATCCGTGGCAGTTAAAAATTTGGAATCCTTCACCAATCCATGGCAGTTAAAATCCGATCCGTAAAGAACCGGATCGGATCAGATTAATCCGTTCAACCTAATGTTAAAAGAAAAATATCAAACATGTTGTAAAAAAATTACATTTTGACCCATAATTTTTTTTATTCTATATTTAGACATCTTAATTTATATTTAGACCCCTTATATATTTTTTATTTATATTTAATGTCATTGGATCGGATCGGATTAAGGGTGGAATCAGCTACTGATCCGTTGCTAACGGATTACAAAATTCTAAATTCGTCACCAATCCGTTTACCTTCGGATTAGATAAAAATCCGCTGATCGGATCGGATCGGATTTACGAATCGACGGCTTTTTTGTGCACCCCTACTAGTTGCAACTTGAGGACCCGGATCCGATTTCAAAACTAATTCTAACTTCTTCTTCTTCTTCTTTTACTTTTTGTTTGAAATAAGGATATTGTTCAACTTATAATAGTACATCAAGTTTACTAACTCTAATATTGAATATAAAAATGCCCAACCAAAGATGATTTTGAATTATACTTTGCAACATTAAAGACGTGTATTCTAGGTCTTAGGACCACAGGTCAAAACCTAAATAGATTTGGAACCCTACATGTTTTTCAATCGGAATATCCATTGAATTAGAACCTAAAACAAGTTCCAAATCTGATTCTTTACAAGTCCAAACTTTTGGATTATCAGCGAATCAGATACTCATTTACAATCTTAGGCTTTATCTGTTCAATCAAGCAGCCAATAAAGGGTTCCCACGAATTTGGCCCATTTGAAGGTCTAAACCCCTTTTGTTGTATTTGGCCGTAGGCAAATCCAGGCTGGAGTACACATGCGACACTGACAGCAGCCCCTGAACCGGTGAACCCAATGAGCCTTTATGCACAAAAGGAGAAAAAAAAAAAAGACCTCCTAGTTCTTGTATAGAACCTTTATGCTTTTTTTATCACCACATGGACCAAGCAAAAAAAAAAAAAAAACATGGACCAAATAGGTTGGAGAAAATTTCTATGCATGCTTTTTTTCTTTATGCTATGGTGGCCGGTCTCAGCATTTAGACTCTATTCACATGAAGAAGACTTGGCATCATCCGCATTACACAAGAAGATGAGGAAAGCTTGACATCATCCACATTCCACAAGAAGAAGACTGACTTGAATGAAATACTGTGCAACCGGGAAGAACCATAAAAGCATATGCTGATAGGAAAGAAAAGGTCAGATGTACTTTAACAGAAAATGGGGGAATGGTCTCTAAACGAGTGGAGCATCTCCAGTAGATAAGAGATAATAGGATTGAGATAAGTATGTTCCAGATATTAGGGATAGAATTTAGTTCAATTTTTCCCTTTAATAAAAATCCAAACAACCTGTCTCACGCATGCATTCAAATCTTAAAATCTCATTCTCTTCATCAAACCCACACGATGAATGCTTATGGAATAATTACAATGAATCTGATCTAGTGGGCCACCAACAATGACAGACTCAACAAACGGTAAGTGCTTGTTGCAACAATTATGAACTCCTCAAATAGACAGTGATCATCAGAATGGTTTTGGGTAAATATCCACTATTTATACTTAGAGATCAAAGTAGTTATTCTTTTTTTTCTTTTTTTAGAATCACACAATCCTTTCCATCAAAAGATCTAAGACGGAGGGTGTTAGGATTATAAATCACCTCTCCTCTCAAATAAATTGAGAAGATTTTCTTAATAAAAGGTTACGGTGATATATACGGTGGAATTTATTGAAATGTAATCTCTCTTACTTTTCTATTCAGTCCACTCCAGCTCGCTCCTTCGATCCACCATTAAACTTTAAAGGCTATTAAGGGCTAGAATAATTTATTGGGCTGAATTTTTTTTTAGCTGCCCCTTATTGACAGACATGCATCTTGATCTAAGTAAGCTTCAGGAGCTGAAATTCTAGTTGGTGAACATTCTCTATAGAATATAATTCTCTATAGAAAATAACCTTTTATTTAGGTACATCCATTGCACTATTCAATAAACTTTATAATGGAACATAGATGATAGATCCAATGCACGCTAAAACCATCTACATAATTCCATGCAAACACATATAATAACAAAATGACTTTCAAATAGCTAGTTAATTCCCATGCAAGAAAAGAAAATTAGTACTAATAACAGAGTCCAGGCTTTTGGTAGTTGCTTCTCGACTCTTTTCATACGGAACTCCAAGTTGGCGCCGATGAATGTTGATACCGCTAATGCGGGGAGACGCAATGGATACATGTTTAATGGATTTGTGTTTGATGGGGCATTCACCACCTTCACTGGAGCTATAAGAGCAATGGCTGTGGGCAGGTGGTGGGACAGCACCTTCGTAAAGAGACTTAGAAAATTTTCTCTCTTTTTCCCAAGGCCTTGTTGCTTCAAGGGTTTCTGAATTCAACATCAAGAAGAAGAAGAAGAAGAAGAAGAAGAAGAAGGTGAAGGAGGTGGTGGAGATATTCATCTTGCAGAAGAGAAGACCGATTATCAGAAGTGAAGTATACTGTTGGTGATGCGTTGTTATAAAATAGAGAGAGGGGAGGAGAATATGTGTAAGTAGGAATCGAATGGCTGTATTGAATCGAATGGCTGTATTTATAGTAAGAGTGTGAAGTCTTTTTACTCTCTACGTCCAAAGGCTTATGAGAGAAATATGAATGTGGATACTTGTGACAACTACAAGCAAAAAAAAAAATAAATAAAATAAAAAAGCCGGTATTCTTTGTCCTCTGTGGAAATTCGTTTTCTTGAAGGTGTGGACAAGCAGGTCCACTAATCCGGTCTTGTAACTAGTCTTTTATTGGCATTGAGAAAAAAACAACGCTAGTTTTTCCGCCTTTTGTGGTGGTGATGCCCTTTCAACTTTTGATATATTCGTTTGCAAAAGGATCTCCACAGAAATATTTTTGAATTTGGAGAAGATCCATTTCGTTTGAATATATGAAGGAAGAGAGAATTTAAAAACATTCAAGGATACCTTTGTTGTTTAATTGTTTCCAAAGAAATAAGTAAATGATTCTCCAAATTTTAAGGAGAGACTGCAACTTGCAATCAATCTCTTTCCTCTTTATCTCCCAGATGTTTATATTCAGGGCAATTTGAGAGAAGCCTCTCTACAACTATACTTTCGGTAACTTTGCTTTTTCTTTGGATTAATTTCCAAGCATTTATCCACCATTGGATTGCATCTCATAGAAATCTACTGCTAAAAGACTATTAAACATTACAGCTATCAAATCAAAGGTTATGATGATCTTAAACAAAAATTGGGCCGTTAAAAATGAATCTCCTCTACTTAGTTGGGTTACCCATAATTTTTACCCAATAAGAGGTGGTCCCATCATATCGAGCTCACGATTAAAAATATGATGCGCTTGACCTTATGGTGGGAGTTACTCCTATTGGAGTGAAATTTGAAGAAACTATTTAAGGGAAGAACTTTTATTCTAAGTAGAATGGATCTTGCTACGTGGTTCACAATTTTATAATATCAGTGAATGGCTATCAATGATGTTCTCTCAATCAACTATTCTACTGCAGGCATCACGGCCCATCAAAAGATTACAAGTCATTAATCTATAAATATTCAACCATCTAGTATGTCTATTACGGGCTCATGGCCTACGACAAGTAATGAACCAATTCATAAATTAATTATGAGAGAATTGATTTATAAGTGATTAATCTCGCATGGGCCTTACTTTGATTAGAGTGAGGTGCAACTCCCTATCCTAGTTTGAGCGGTTTGGATTCATTATGGCGAGCTCTACTATGTTTGCATTTTAATTATTTTAAAAGTTTTAATAAATTATCTTTAAATTTAATTGGTATTTCCAAATTTAAGATTTTTTTTCTTTTGATATTATTAAAAAAAAACTCTGAAATAAATATGTAATTATGTTTTTAAATGATAAGTAAAACAACTCAATAAATATGAAAATATTATCGATCTCTTCTAAAAAAAAGTTGTAGCTATGCTGCTGCTAGTTTAATATCGATTGCCCCCCTTTAGAAGAAAATCATGGCTCTATCACTACTTTTGAGGACCAAAAGTGTGTATTCAATTTTATAAAATTTGCACCAGGGAATTTTCCATTGTATGATTGAATCCTCTATGTAAAACAAACATGCATGTCTTGAGTTAAGGATGGTGATTGGTCAGGTCAGGCTGTCACAATGGATGGTTTCCGTAAGTGAGGATCCATGTATACAAATTATTGGAGAAGTTTGGATAGTTGGGGTGTAAATTTATAAGGTTGCGTTACAAAAATTTAAATCCAATCAGGTTGATCACTTATAAAACATGTGATTAAAATAAATGGAATAATGTACAAATCATATAATTTAATAACGTTTAATAGATGGTGGGATTTTCTCCAAACTTGGTCGGTCTAATGCCAGGTCATATAATGAACTAGAGGAGTCCATATCAGCTGGGCGAGAAAGTCCATGTCGGCGGGGCCCGGGAGACTTAAGGAGTCGTTCATATAATGTTTGTAGGCAACGTGTGGTCACTGAAAGCCACATTTTTTTATTAAAAATAGTACATATGCAGTAATGCTTCATTAGTCATCACTGATAAAGGTTAAAAACAAAAGAAAAAGATTTCAAAGATGGTGCCCCAAATGTTGACAACATTGCCAAGATTATGAGTTTAATTTGAGGCCACGTTTTGGTGTCGAAAATATGAGAAGTGGAAATGTTCTTTCTACATTTGACGATTGATGATGATAAAGCAAAGCATTTTCCATAGGAGGGGGGTGGGAATGAGTTTTCCGTTGAAAGGAAAAATAGTTTTCCGTCGAAAGGAAAAATAGTTTTCCTAAACGATTGATTTTCCACCTTAGAAACGTGCTCTAATTAACTCAGGCATCCTCTGAATGAATGGAGTAAAAGTCTATAGTGAGGCCCATCTCGAAAAGTCTATATTGCTCAAAATAAATGTCTTCCACTCAATAAGATGCCCTCAAGGGGTTGGTCAAGATTGAATACATGTTAGATATCAAAGGCGGAGCAAGATTCTCTCCTAGAGGGGGCAATAAATTTAGCCACTACAAAAAATAAAAAATAAAAAGCACAAATAGTGGCGGATGAAATGCGCTTTAGCTAGCGGCTTTTTTTTTTTTTTTTTGGCCGCCGCTAAAGCCCACGTGTCTTGTTAGTGTTGCTATATACAATCTAAGATAAAAGGGGAGTTTTTGTGGCGGAAGAGAATTTCCACTGCAAAATTTGAGCTTTAGCGGCCGGAAAAAAAAAATCGCTGCTAAAGCCCGCTTCATCCACCATTGTCCTACCTTTTTCTCAGTATTAGCAAGAAAATTGAGAAAGAATTAAAAGATTTTAACTTATTAACAATATATCAGAAAGTAAGAAGTATGTGTTCACCCCAATTAACATATTAAACTAGCTATTAGATTATAACCCCAAAATGATAAATTTTTTACTGCTCTCCATTTCCAACAACATTCAATAATGGGTTCAAAAGCTAGAGAGAAATTATAAATCACATGATTTTAGCATATTTACTTGTGAAACGAATTTATAGTTTAAAAATTAAATTAAATTATTTTATTGATCATCATAATATTGGGTTTTGATGTTGACAAAAGGTCTTGATTTTTAACCCATTGTTTCAAGCTTAAATCCTTCTATTACTTTAACAATAATGTTAAGGTTGATGGAACCTTTGTGCGTATGAATTCAAAATTTTAAGCAGTACCCTTATGTATTGGCGTATGAAATCTCTCACTTGAGAATTAGACTTAATTTAATCTAATTCAAAATCTGAGTTAAAAATTTAAAAATTCAGATTCTTATATTTGAATTCCACTATCAATAAAGGGCTAAGATAAATAATAAAAAATAAAAAATAAAGAGAGAGAGAGAGAGAGAGAGAGAGAGGGAGAGGGAGAGAAAAAAGGAAGAACATTAAGTACCATATGTGCCTTCTTTGAGCAATAAGGTCGAAGAGAAGAAAAGGGATGTGATTTAGAGTGTTGTCTCTTGGATAGAAGTAAAAGATGAAAATGTCCTTATTTACTTTTTAAAGTTCTATTCCTTGCTAAGAGGAGCAAAAAGATTTTGAGAGGCAAAAAAAAAAAAATATTGAGAAGGGAGGACTAAAATGTCCTTATAATCTTCAAATATTTTCTACTATATTAAATAAGGCAAAAGGTCTCTGTTGCCCCTCCTGGACTCCATGTGGCTCTGCCACTGTTAGATAATGCAATAACATAATCTTATGCATTATTGACATGGGCTGGTCATATTAAGAGTGAATTTTAGGGGCATCATCAAAAATTCTTTTAGGTTTTTTCTTTTACGACGCAAAAAATAAATGGTGTAGCAAAGTTTTAAGATTTTGATCCAACAAAATTCAAGGTTTTTTCTGTCATATCATGAAATTCTTAATTTGTATTATATAAACATGCCCAAATTATAAAAAAAAAAAAAAGCATTTATCATGATAATGATGATGATAACATGTGCATTAATGAGTTTTAGATTCTTGGCTCCATCTTATTGGTCATTTGTATTATTTCTCTTTTTTGCATGTATTTAAGTTTTGGGCTCTTGTACGTCAAGCTCACTACCTTCCATCTAGCCCGGCTCATTTCCCTATGGAATGTAACCTTTTGCATTGGTGGTATGTTAATGTTACCACCAATGGCAATAAACTACTATATAATGTATAATATGGCAATAAACTACTATATAATGTATAATAAGTAACGTTACCGTTGAGGCTCCTCTGTATAAGAGAGTTTGTGGGTAAGGATTTAACATAGAGTACATATAGCACAAATCCTCTTTTTTGCTCTTTGTTTTCTTTCTCCTTTATTGTTATATTTCTATACACAAATTTGATATAGTGGTCCGCTGAGGTTTGAATTCTTCATCCATTAGCATACACAAGTGGTAGAGATTGTCCGATCAAAAAGCCATTGTATCTTAGGACAGGTGCCTATGAGTCCATTGCACAACTGTATGGGCGCAATTTATATTAAAAAAAAAAAAAAACATTTTCATGACCTTTGGATCTCTTCTTTCCTTTATCTAAATTATTTAATTTTATATTTAATTTATTAGCAATTATTTTTACAATATATTTCCCAAAATGTCTTAGACAAAAATAAGAAAGAGACAATCCTTGCCCTAGAAGGCTCGATGAGTCTGCTTTTAGAGGGAGCCTTTTATAATTGATTAAAGAACCTATGTGACGTTTGGCCAACGTATCATTAGTTACGTCATACAGGCACCATCAGCGAAGACTCGTCGCTAACAACGTGGGAGGCCGACGGGTCTTTCCAACCCAAACCGAGCCCACAACCTTAAATATCAAGTCGAGCTCAGGTCATTCCAGAAAGGAGAACCCGACCCTGGCAACCCGGCCCGCAGCCAAATTTGACCACATGACCATGTTTTCTACCGTAGATCTTCGGTCCCTAATATGGTTCTGCAATTCGTTGTAAGTAGCTGCTCCTGACAATCAAATCTAGGTATTAGTGGTAACATTTTCCCCTTATTTTAGAATTCAGAGTTGATTCTCACTCCCAATCAGACTAGGATGATATCGAATTGATGACATGTGGGTCAATCAACTCATAGCCTCAAGAGGTAGTTCAGTTGGCGTAGGACCACGGATTGCAGCCCGGAGGTTGTAGGTTCGAAATTGCACTACCACCACTAGTACTATAGGGGAATTACCCGGCTTCGCTTTGGGGCCCGAAGGGATTAGTCCTTCCCAAAAGATTGGGAACCCTCCGATAGCAAAAAAAAAAAAATATATATATATATATACATAATTAATTAAAGAAAAATCCTTTTGATTGGTTAGTTAATGATCGCTTAATTGCCCTTAATGTTTAGCGCAGGTAGTTGAGATGCAACATTGAGTCATTCATTCACCAACTCATGATAAAGTGATAAGTAAAGGTGTAAATATCTGAACCAAGCGTGACCTAAATGTCTCACTCATGGTTCCTATGAGGAGTGTGAAACTCTCGAGTAGGACCCACCTATTAAATATCCGAACACTCAAAATAAATGCCCTCCCTTTTAATGGGTTTTTCCATAAAGTTTACTCCAAGAAGAGCTAGTCTGACAAAAAATTGAGCACATGTTTAAGAATGTCATATACCCAATCTTGCTAGACTAAATTTCTAGGTCTTTTACGAGACTAAAATTTGAAGGCATCCCACCAAAGAAGATGGCTTTCGTTTAGAGCCATTTAGATCTTCAATATGTGGGCGAACCCAGGAAATTCTCCTTGGGGCTTTTTGTAAAAAAACATCCGGGGAAGGGGCAACCGTAAAAGAAAAAAGCATATTAATTTTCAGAAATTACTAAAGGGTTCTTAAGAAATTTGAACTCTATACTTGAGTCTGCCCTAGTCTGTCTCATACATGATCA
Organism: Camphora micrantha; assembly: GCA_003546025.1. Classification (NCBI taxonomy): domain Eukaryota; kingdom Viridiplantae; phylum Streptophyta; class Magnoliopsida; order Laurales; family Lauraceae; genus Camphora; species Camphora micrantha. The sequence goes on along the minus strand of QPKB01000006.1, from coordinate 18,271,927 downwards.
ACCTAAAATGGGTTTTATGGTATATGATATCAAACTTGCCCCATAGAGTGTACGTGTCAGGCCAGGATTTTCTATTTATTTCTTTAATTTCAAAAATATAAAAAGATTAATTGCATGGTCCAATATTTGCTTTAGAGAATATTTTAGACAAGGTTGAATTTGGCAATAATGAGATTGGATTATATAATAGATTTAGATTATTGAGCTAGAATCATATTTGATTATTCTTCTTGTTTATTGTCTGATTAGGTTTCCTATATATAGGTATGGTTAGATATAGTTTCCTTACCTCAATGAAATCCATCAAAGTATTTGCAAAGATGCAATCTATAAAAGTTTTCAATTTGAACCTGCAACCTATGGGAGCATGTCCCTGCCTACTACCACATGTATTAACGAAGTCCTTTGTGAAAAAACTTACCGAGTAATTATTATATATGAAAGAGATTGATTTCAATTGAAATCGGCCTCGCCTCAATTGATTTGACTCCCAATTAATTTTGACTCTACTCTAATTATTGGATCCATAACAATTCCCAACATTAATATATTCATTATCTTTGCCATAACCTCTCCAATTCACTACTCTAATAAAGGAATCCATAACCGTTCCAAACATTACTATATCCATTACCTTTGTCATAACCTCTCCACAAGTGCTTTTTGTTTTTGTGTGGTAAAACACAAAGTGGGAGTCAATCGCTGTTTTTTCAGAAGTTCATACATTATTTGAGAATTATAATTTTATTCTCTAACTTATACAATATGTTAAAGTATGGAAATTTTTTCCTATGAAAATGTCCGCATGTGGATGTTTTAATCATACCATCAAAGAGGCTAGCCTCCGTCAAAAGCCCCAACCCCGAATTAAAGGCATCCACCACGGCATCCGCGCAAGGACATCTCCTGCGAGAAAATCCCCCATTAAAGCACAATCATTTTGGTCAAAATCTATTTAACTATGAAATGACAAGATACCCTTCTATAGTGAAATACTTTACCACATTAAAAAGAATGTTAATGTTAAACACGTGAGGAATCCATGAGAAATCCACATATCTAAAGATTCCTCACGACCATTGAAATTGGGATTCGTCGTTGAGGATTTGTATAGCTGAGGATTTCACATAGATATTGGCGCATATCAATGTATATGGCTGAGAAAAATTATTTTCAATGGACAAATCTGCAAAAGTGAGGATTTTCCAATCCTATGGGGGGAAGGTTGACCTTGAAAATCCTCAGAATTTTCATAGTCCAACGTCTTTGGATATGCAATTGTCAAATATGGGTTTCCATGACTTTGTACTAGAAATCGAAAATCTTTTCCCACGAGGATTTGGTTTACCAAAAAGTGGCCTAATTTTCAAGGGTGGGTGTTATGTTCTAGGGCCTATTTGTTTTGCCTAGAGTACCAAAGAAATTCAAGTCAAAGAACTAATCAAATGATTAAGGTGAGAGGTGGGGGGTGAAGATGCAATCCTCACTTTCTTAGGTTTTAAATTACTAGGGCAGTGGTTGTCACTTATCACCTCCCCCTGATTCATTTCTACTAGGGGGTGGATAATTTGGTGGTCGTTTTGTGAGAAATCCACATATGTTTCTTCAATTTTAAACAATTTTAGAAATTGAAAGTCTTACAATTCCTATGTATTCAATTACCACTAAATGAACATGCTCTAACCCTCTGTTTGGGAAGGGGGGGGAATGGGGGGAGGAAAAAAAAGGAGGTAAAGTGGGGGAAAATTTTTTTGAAGGGTGTTTGGGAAAGGGGGGGGAGGGAAAATGGAAGGGAGGGGGAGGGGAAAAAGGGTGAAAAAATTTTCCCCCCAAATTGGGGGGAAAATGGGGAGAGGAGGGGAAAATGAGAGAAATGACTAAATTGCCCTTTATGTTTAAAGAAATTTTTAAAGTTTTTATAAAAGTAAGGGCAAAACGGTAATTTTCTCTCTATCTCACAAACAAACAAAATCCTACTTTTTCACTTTTCTTCCCCCTACTTTTTCACTTCTCAAACAAGAGAAGGTAAAATTAATTTTCCCTCCCCTCCCTTCCCCTTCATTTTCCTTCCCCCTCAAATTTTCCTTCCCCTCCCCTCCCCTCTCCCAAACAAAGGGTAAGAGTTTGGTGGGATAATTAGGAGTGAGCAACCCAAGCTAGCAATTCAAGTCTTGGGTTGCCTTCTTTCTGTTCTTGGGTTGTATTTGCATTGACATTCTTATCGTGATTCATTATAAGGTTATGTTAATTCTTACTATTTGACCTAGCAACTCAACTTAAATTGACTAATTGTATTGTGATCCGACAACCTAATATGAGTTTCTCATTAAGGGCAAGGTAGGTGAGTAGGCTTTGGTAAGGAGCCTAATTGGCCTACAAGAGGGCAGTTTTTTTTTTTTTTTTTTTTTTTTGCTAAATTGCAAATTCAATTAATAAAGAGAAAAAGAAGACAGCCAAAATAACGCCAAAACAGAGAAGAAAAGGGCAACAAAAGATAGAAAGAGCAGAACTCTACCACTAGCGTGGGATGGCCTGGTTACAGAGGAGAAAGAAAGAGGCTAAAGAGTTACTGGTAAAAGAAAAGACATTTTACTTAGGGAGAAAGCAGCATCCTCTATGAAGAATTTAATTACAACGAGTGAAGGGAGGGCACCTTATTGGAGAAGAGAACCATATTCCTTTCCTTCCATAAGCTGAAGAGTGCAATAATGAAGAGGGCTCCCAGACCCTTCTTGGCTTTGGAGCAGGAGTTGGCAGAAAAATAATCCCATTTGGAAGCAGCTGAGCAAGAAGGAAATACATATACAAGAGGGCAGTTCATTTCTTCATATACATATTATATAAGATTCAGCAAATAAAGATCCCATAACAGAAGTATTTTTCTTCATTTCACTTGCATCTTGCTAATGGAAACAATAAACCAATATTGTAATTACAGAATGAATACATGTATGCAAAATAATGCATTAGCCGTCAAAGCAAAACAAAAAAAAAAAAAAAGAATGCGTTAGCCCTCCCAGAAATAAATTTAAAAAAAAAAAAAGCAAAATGCAAGAACCAAAGTTGATCACGCTCCTTCGAGCCCCTATATCTGTCCAGATTTCCATTGCGACTACTACTTGATTTTCGAAAAAAAAAAAAAAAAAATCAATGATCACCATCTTCATCTTAGCCTTATCAATCCAACACACGGGGAATTCTGCATCATCATAAGAGATTTATCATCCATTGCTGACCACACCAAAATGAACGGTTGATGAGGGTAAGCGCTAGCATGAGCCGAGGCATCACCAGCAAAGTTCATTTCTTTTACTGGACAATTGGGACCCGGATTGTTTGGGACATTGGTGCACCCAGAAGGCCCTGATGACTGGTCAGAACCCTTTTGCAAGGACTCCAAAACAAGGCCTCCTCCTCTCTGTTTCCAAATTTCTTCTTTGTCCTCCAGAACTCTGCATGCTTTGTGTGGATGAATTCTTAGAAGAAGCACAACAGCAACAGTCGCTAAGAACTTGTGTAAGAGTCCCATCTCTTCAAGAACCAGACAGAGATAGAAACTGTTTTGTGAAAGAAAGAGAGTGCATTTGTATGTATTTATATTTTATACATACCATGGGCCACTTGGATTTTGACTGTTGACTACAAGGGCTTTCAACATTATCGCCGGCAGGTTTTGAACAGGTTGGAAGAGCTGGATGCAGGTTTTGAACAACGGTCCCAAGGTTTTCATTGGCTCCTTGTGTCTTTTATATTATCAAATTAATACAAGTGTTGGATAAAGGCTGAACCTAAGCCCGGCCCAGTCTGGCCTGGATTTTGGGGCCTTTGATTTTGGATGTGTGGGCTGATATGAGCCTTAATTTCACCGAGATATGGGCTGAACTTGGACTTGTATGCTTAAAGGTCGAGCCTTGTCAACCAAATTTAGCTACAGCTGCAACTTGGTTCAGGCCTGGCTGTGAATTTTGAAGCCTACATGGAATTCGGGTCGAGTTTGCGTTTGGGCTTCAGGCCTCCAAATTCAACCCAAGTATGTATAATTTATATATGTATATGTTGCAAGATATAAAGTGTACAAACAATTCTATTCTCTAAAATCTATATCCTTTAAAAAGCAGATTAGACCAAAAATTTTGGATACCCATGCCAACCAGAGGGTTAGGTTCAGGATTGCATTTATACATGCCTTTCAAAGAAAGCTTCATGAGTTGCAATGTTGTATGATGTATCCCTATATCTACTACAAACTGTGATACAAATCTTTCAACTGGGTTGGTTTGGGGCCTGACTTTTCGGCCCATCTTGAACAATGGGTCAATGGGACTGATAACGTAATGAGCTGGGCTTGGACAAGTGTGGCCCAGCCCGGCCTGAACGGGGCTATGAGCACCCCAATCCATCAAATGTACTTTATCCCACTTGGGACTTTTGGTCATTTTGGTCATTGGAAATGAATCTGCCAGATGTTTTGCAGGGTGTGCGCATTGATTTTTTTGAAATTTATCTTCCATGTCATGTCTTATGTTGTTTGTTGAAAGAAGATTACATGAAATGAGAATTAAATAAGAGTAGTTTTCAAAGTACACCTTTTATTTTTCTAAAATTATACTCCCGCATAGGGATGTCAAATGGGTCGGGCCTGCCCGGCCCGGCCCGCTTCAGCCTGCCAATCAACGGCCCGTGGCCCGGCCCGGCCCGGCCTGGTCAACGGCACGGCCCGCAAGGCACGGCCTGTGCTGGGCCGAGGAGGCTGGGCCCGCCAGGCACGTGGGCTGGCCATCTGGGCCTGCCAGGATCGGCTCGCCAGGCACGATAGGCCTGGCCCACCCAAAAATGGATATTTTTTTAAAAAATCTTCATTTTAACCCCCCAACAGCCACAAAACGGTCATATAAGGGGTATTTTATTTCCTTTTTCAATTTTACAAAGTCTATAAATACTCTAACCCTCCCATTCTTTTTCTTTTAATCAAAGTTTTGTTTACAAAAAAAATATACAAAGGATGTCAATCATTATATAATAGGTGGGCCCATTGAGTAAACTTTGTCTAGGCCCCATATAAGATGAAGTCCAGATTAATAATAAAGGCGGCCTGATGAGAAGCCTCATAAATTTTTTTGTGAGTGGGAGCCCTCTCCGTACTCAAGAACAGAAACAAAGACTGAAGTTGAGTAACTGTAGATCTCATCCATCAAAGAAAAATGTCCAGAAGAGATTAGATAGTTATATTGATTTTCTAGGAGAAAGGCCAACAACCCATTTGTAATTCATGACTTAAAAACATGATTTTCAGTCCTGACTGTTGATTGGGCCCTGAAGTCCTGAAATGTGATCCTAAGTGAATGTCTAATTTTTACTATCATACGGTTAGTACCACAATAGATGGAACTACTAAAGTCTGTAACACGACTCAATCACAGGTGAATCTACCACTTATCTAACTGATACTCACTGTCAAGGAAAAAAGAAGCAAACTTTTAATAATTTTTGGAGTGTTTATATTTGTTATGAAAATTAGATGGTGGAGAATCTCAGTAGATCAACATGAAAATCCAACGGTAGGGATAAGACTTCATCATTGTCTCACAATAGACCATAAGATTAAAAAAAAAAACACCAAAAAATATGAATAGGCCCGCCGGCCCGGCACAGCACAGCCCGTGCCAGTGGGCCGTGCCATAATTGGGTTTTTCCCTGGCGGGCCGTGTCAGCCTAGCATGTGGCACGACAGAGCCGCGCCTGACGAGGCCGACACGGCCCGTTTGACATCCCTACTCCCGCATCTCAAGTATCAAAAGTTAAAAGTTATTTTTTTTATGAAAAGGCCCCTATATTTTCATACAAACTCAGAAAGGGCCAATGTATTTTATATTTTTACTAAAAGCCCTTCGACCAAATGTCAAACTATACAAAAAGGGAGTTGCTATTGGCACACAGGAAATCTCCCTTCCCACACACACATTTAACAACAACAAAAAAAAAAAAAAAACCCATGAAGTTATATTCTTGCCCACCCTCCTCCTTTCTCTCCCCCCACCTTCCCTCCACCTCCGGCGCTGCCCTGCACCCACGCTCCCCAATATAATCTAAAAGGAAACTCCCATCTTACTCACTATATAATGTCCTTTACCAGATGAGATATAGGAACCATAGGGACATCTGATGTTTTTATTTGTATAAGCCTTTTGGGTTCCTCTTTAGAAAAAATTATGAAGAAATAACTAAATGAATCTCAATCTATAAAATGATCCCAAGCAACTTGTTTGCACCATATCATGTGTGTAGAGTCTAAATGATGAGCCCCCCATGGCAAACAATAAAAGTAAATACAGACGGACGCATGGAAGTTATATGTGGTTCATATGGTGCTTGCTACAAGGCATAAGGGTGCAATATGACTATCAGGAGGTCACCTATCTGTAGGATTCTACACACCATTGAGCTACCACTTATCCCAAAACCAATTTTTGTGGAAAACGGCACAACACCGGTTTTATGGTGAGGGCTAGGGGTCGAGCACAATTATAGAAGAGAGGGTGAATGTTGACCTTAACAATCCCTCCTCAACAGCACATCCGCCACGACTCCTGTTGCACAACTTGCAAAACGTGTGTCCCGTAACTCGGACACCCAACCTATGAAGCTCTAATACCACTTGTAGAATCTTATTCCCCATTGAGCTACTACTTATCCTAAAACCAATTGGTGATGGAAATGGCACAATAATGGTTTTATGGTGAGGGAGCCTAAGCAAAATTATGATCGCTCACGAGCAAGGGTAGACGTTGATCTCAACAATCCATCTCTCAAAGGCACACCCGCTGCGACTCCTGTTGCGCAACTCACAAAACGCGCATCTCGTGACTCAAACAATTACGACCGCTTTGGAGTGAGGGTGTGCTGTTGAGGGATGGATTGTTGTGGTCAATGTCCACCCTCTCTCCTGAGGGGTCATAATTGTAGTCGAGCCCTCGCACTCACTATAAAATTATTGTTGTGTCATTTCCTATTACTAATTGGTTTTGGGATAAGAAGTAGCTCAACGGGATGTAAGATCCTACACTATCCCATCATAACTGCATCCAATCTCCACTACCAAACACGTGCTGTTTCAATTTTCATCTTCTTTCATGCCATTGACAAAGTTCCTTGGACTGGATATTATTTTCATATTTTTAAAATATTCCGAAAATTAAAAATATCATGAAAATCACAATAAAATGGAAAAAAAAAATTTAGGGATGATTTTTAACAGTACTTTATACAAATATTGTATTTATCTGGTATTCATTAATTTACAGAGCACCTAATTATTCTAATAATGCATTTCCCAGTGTCCTTTTTAAGTTTCGTACCTGCAGCCCACTTTTAACCAATCTAATTTGTTCACACGTGAGTGGCCCTACACATGCAACCACATAACAGTCGCCTTCAAATAGATACAAATCTGTCTCTTGGAGACATTTGATAAAATTGGAATCATACAGACATAGACACAGATCCTAATTTCTTTTTGTTTCAGACATAACTCACTGTTGAGTTTTATAAGAAAACTTTGCATGATGTATAATCATTAAATTCTCATTAATTGAAATCAAGAGCTAAGATCATTTGATTATCCACATATATCATGTTCCTTATCTTTGTCAAAACCTTAAAGAAAAAAAAAGGAAGTGAATACCTTAGAAGGGCCCTCAAATCTTAATGAAAAAAATAAAATAAAAGAATTCTAGAGTTGAAGGAGTGAAGCTCTACACTGGGGTTAACCAATTAAAAAATGGTACCACTTAAAATGTATAGTACCCCTCACTATATGATTGACCATATGATGCATAGCATGGTTAAGATTAACACAGCCTTATGCATTACTAATCATATATATTAATCAAGCTATTGATCAAATGATATTAGTCATGTTATTCATGACATGGTTAAATAATCATATGGAGGGTTCAACCCCTATTGATTCAAGGACATCTCATATATGATAAGAGCATTCAATTTGAGGAGTTTGAATTTTTTTGAAAAGGTGGAACCCATTGTGAAGTGCCAATCCTAGCCTAGAACTCAGGATTCTCTTTTTATTTTTTATTTTTTGAAGTGAGAGACTCAAAGAACCAATCTCCCCACATGGAGTTCACGGGTCGGGCCAGCCCAATTTGTCCGGGTTGAGGCCTTAACTCCTAATACATGGATTTAGAGCTTGGGCCCTTTTAATATTTGGGCCACGAATGGATTAAGTGATAAACATAAGAAGAGATAGGTCTGCTACCCACATCCGCTCTCCATGATAGCCAAGAGCGGGGACTTTAATATATAAAGGAGTGTCATTTTGCATAAATAAAAGGCCACATTCCCCTCCCTTCTCAACCTGATCCTGAGGGTGCATTTGTGCGATGAGAGGAATCTGATGTAGAAAAGAAAATTGTCCTGCCCCTTTTCCAATTGTTTGGTATGATGCATTTTCCTTGTAGAAAGGGTTAAAAATGAAAAACATTTCTTCAATAGGAAGGATTTCGATTTCTTACGTGAGAAGTAGCGATGTAGAATTCCACTCTATCTTGGAAATGGAAATTCACAAATAGTTAAATCCTTTCATTGCACAAATGATCAACCTCTTCTCGAGAGATACTATCAGGCTGTAGAGTGAGGCCTACCTATTCAAAATGTGGGGAATCAAAATTAATGCCTCTCTTGTACGTCATATTACAAGATTTTACTTTAATATGTTTTGGCCCACCATAAGGTTGATCATATATAATATATTGAATAAAATCGTACAAAAAGTTCATGCTTTTGATCCACAATGGGGCTTACGTCTTAAAATCTGACCCACTCATGTAGCGGAAGTATTAACGTATTAATACGTTCGGCACGTCCAGTTTTCAATTCAACATTCCAAATTCCTGAGTCAAAGAGGTATTGTAAGCCTTTGAACTTTGAAGGCAAAGAGGTATTATTAGGAACTCTTTAAGAGCTTAATTGGTCACTAAGCCGCTAAAACTCAATTGAAAATGCGAATATGGAGAGAGAGAGAGAGAGAGAGAGAGAGAGAGAGCACGGTTGAAAACCCCATAAAAATTCAATTATCAAATTTTGTAACTACAAGAATTCAATTATCATATTTTTAGGGGTGTAAAAAAAAAAAAACCTAAAAACCATCTAACTGAACCGAACCGCGATTAATAACCGTATTTCACGGTTCGGTTACGGTTACGGTTAATGAAATCTAAAAACCACATAGTTCGATTCGGTTACTGTTTTCCGTAATAATTCACGGTTATTAACCAAACCGAACCGTATGATACGGTTCGGTTAACCGTATGCGGTTAACCGTACCGTTTACAAATAAAAGAAAAAATAAGGGGGCTGAATGAAATATTTCTTACCTTATTTAATTGCTCATTATGTGTCATTTTACTTTCAATCATTCACATTTATCCCCTAATATGACTTATGTGAGGAAGGCATTCCACGGTTATTAACCATAACCGAAACGTTTAATACGGTTAACCGCGGTTACAGTTTTCCACGGTTTTTATCGGTACGGTTACGGTTACGGTTTTAAAAGACAGAAAACCAAGGTTACGGTTCGGTTAACGGTTTTCCCAAATTGACCGGTTAACCGAACCGTTGCACCCCTACCCACCCATTTCAAGTCCAATTCAAGTCCATGTACAAGATCCTTAATTATCATGTGAAATCCAAATAAATAACAAGGCTTGGAATCAGATGGAAATCTAAGCAATTGAAGTTGATAACATTCCAAGAAACAAGAAATTATACAAGCATATATATTTATATATAAAGCTAAATCTACTTGCATTATCCAAAGAGAATGAATCAGAGAGAAATTAAGAAGACTGATGAACGAGGAGCTCTCCACACCCACACACTAGCCAAACTAGCTCTCCCAAAGCCCTCTCCTACACTCAAAGAGCACAAAGGAAGGAAAGGAGGTGAAAGCCATTAACATGCAAGGCACTTACAGCAACAAGAAAAGAAATTGGAAGAGCTGGAGAATATGAAACTTACCAAATTTTGGATCAAAAGATAGAGGAAGAGGTGAGGAAGAAGATGGTGGCCAAAGCTCTACTTGAAAGGGTCTCTAAAATCCACATGCAAGAAGAGAGAGTGAAGGAGTGAAAAAGAAGAAGGTTCCTAGCAGTTGGCTTCAAAAATGAAGGAGAGAAAGGGAGTAGTTGCTGGAATGAGTTTAAATGAGAGGTGGAAGGGAAAAGTCCATTTTGCCCTTCTATAGTGAAATGAGAGAAAAGTAATTATTTGAGGGACTTTGGAGCATCAAATCGTGACAAGTCAAAAACGGGAAATAATAAGCGCGACGAGATCTTTCCAACGAATCCAAATTCAGTGAAAACTGAATTTTTTTGAAAAAAATACTCAATTTTGCTATTAATCACAACCTAACTCTCTATTGGGACTAATAACACTCGGAATCAAACGAGACTTCGGGAACATCTTTCTAATAATAAAAGAAAATCGCTTAGCCACTAAACTCACGTAATTAGCTAGAATCATAATTAATTAAGCTAATCGACAATATTAAGAAGCTAAATACTCTATTAAGGTCGGGGAAATTTTATATATATATATATATATATTTCTCATTTCACAACACAACACCAAGCCACATACTCTAAAAGAACTCTCCTCGCATCTCACTTCTATTATCTCCACTTATTCTTCATCTTTTTTATTTTGACTTCTGAGCCTCTTGGGGCAACAAGACCTTGGGAAGGGGAGAGATCAGTTTTTTAGTCTCTCAAAGGATTGTGCCTCCTTCTGCACACAGCCCATGCTCTTATAGCTCCCATTTCAATGTAGTGGCAGGGATCTTTCATTGGAGGATGCATTTATGAAAAGAATAATATCATTGAGGGCGCTATATGAAAAGACAAGGTTTTAGAAAAAAAAAAGTTTATTTTTTATGGAGAGAAGGGTGCGACTTGAAGTTAGATCCCGCTTATGTATAAGGATGTGTAAGAAATTATGTATCAACCAAAGCTTAAGCTGATAGATGAAAGGTCTAAACAGGTACATGACGCCCTTTCCTACTCGGGACTTGAGCGATGTAGGATGTGAGACTTCTCGACACTCCCCTCTCGTGCATTTAAAATATAATGTTAGGTATAAAAGAACGATGGCATCCGAACCCGCTATAATACCGTGTAGCATACCATACACCAACCCAAAATAAGGGAGGTACTTTGCTGCATTTAGAGTAGAACGCATGGCATGGTTTGTGGGGCCAACAACTTTGCCAAATATAAGAGGATTTTGGAATTAATCATATATAAAAGAATTAGTTTTCTAGAATATTACTAATTGTTTGATATAAGGCCATGAGTGCCGCTGCGAGCCTACCAAATACATGGTATCAATCCCATATTAAAATTAGCCAAGCCCTCTGCAGCTTCTGTTGTACAGAGTATAGAATTTAATTACTACATCTTGATAACTTAACCGCAGTAAATTTCACTAAGAATTCTTTTCTATGTATTGAGCACAAGCAAGATTGCTAATCTAATTACATCATAAATCTTAACATAGTATTCTCTATTATCCCACGCAATCACTTGGTGGTGAGGTGATGTGTGACCAAAAGGCTGTGAGGTGAATGTCTGAACGTAGAGAGAGAATTTTATGCGGACATAAGAAAGTAGCTACAGCCTACTTGTTTGACAAAGCTAAAATGGAAACTTGGTGGAATGTACAAAGAAACTAGTGGCCCTTCTTATTTTTGCCCACCCTTCTCCTTTTAGTTATTATTCTCTCTTTGACAAAGGCACTCCTCTTTCTTTCTCATCAACCACATGTTGCTGAGAAAAAATACTAGCACTTGCAACTATTGTTACTAAAGTAGCTTTTGAACCTGCCAGTGCCGGTGGTCCACTTGGTCAAATCAGTTGTGATTGTTTTAGGAGCAATCTTCATATGGCTGTAAAGTCTGCTGTTGATTTTATTTAAGAGAGAAAAACATTGATGGTGAGAACATTGCCGAAGCGTGGGAGAGGCGTCTAGGTAGTTGGTGCCCCAAATTCGAATCTGCACTGAATGTAAATAAACAATGCTCTTCAAAATATAAGTACGTATACTCAATCTCTAATGCCCCAAAATGATGAGACCCATGATAAACCAATGAGACTCAAGCTCTCTAGTTTTTCAGAGGGGCAATATGATCCTAGTAATTAGACTCTTCAAACATGAGTCGGATCCCATCCCAGATATTACATGGGAACGTCCGAGTAACATATGCCTTGATTAGTTGCTTTCATCGATGGACTCAGATAGAGATAATCTGAACCGTTCAAGCTGAATCCAGAGACAACTGTGCAGATAGTTTATACACATGCACCCAAAGAGGGAGAGAGAGAGAGTCCTTTTTGGTAGACTTAGGCCACCCAAGCAAATGTGTCATTTTGTTTTTAAATCACTAGATTACGATACAAGGGTAGCTTACTCCATATGCACCGTAAAATTGATAGTATACTGAAGTGAATCTATCCTATTGAAATGAAAGGAAGAGAAGCATTTTCATCACAATTAATTTCTAGGGATAATTTCAAAAAAATATAGAACTTTTGGCTGATTTTCAAAAAAGTTTAAGTTTATGAAGATTTGAGTATGTCAAAAGAATATAAAAGCTTTTCATATTTCCTTCAATCAAGTCCTCTCCATAAAAAGATTTTTTTTAAAATGACAAAAATACCCTTATAATGTTTTTTTTTTTTTCCCTCTCTTTCTCTCTACTCTTCCAAAATACACACACCTTGCTTGTCCTCTCTAAAATCCATTACTCCTATTTTTAGGGCAGACCCAAGAAAATGAAGGTCGAATGCGACCACAAAAAAAATGGTGAAAAACGTTATTTTTTCTATATTGATTCCCTATTAGGTGCATGTTTGCCTAATTTTCCTATTCGGTATACTGACCATATAAAGTGTTTTTTCTGGTAAAAACTTCTTCTAAAAAAGACAAGGCCGTGCATTTAATTGGGAGCGTCAGTCCTTTTCCTTTTATTTTATTTTTCTCAAATTACTGTAGACATGCAAACAAATAATAAGTAATTAAATTAGAGAAAGTTTTGGGAGGCCATGGCTTTTCTAATTCTCTGCCTTAACTCATTGAGAATAGGCTAGTAAGGACTTCAATTCATATACTTCTCAGCCGGTAAGGGATATGGTGTACGAGTAGAGTCCTAGAGTCTGTGTGAGTTAGAACTCCCAATGTTGTAAGATCAAGGAGGAAAAAAATGTACATCTCTAGTAGGGCCCTGAGACCAGGATATGAGGGCCAATAAGGCTAGTAATAGGTCAATGGTGAAGATCAATAGGGCTTGAGTAGGGATTCAAATGGGTCAGCTCCTGGCCGAAATTATATTGGATTTGGAACCGAAACTGCTCCTAAATGACGATTTTGATTTCAAATTCAATTTCAACTCGGAACCTATTTGTTGGTTAGAGACTCAGTTCCAATAAGACGATCTATATCCGGTTTTAGAACTAGTCCCAACTAGAGGACCCAGATCCGATTTCTAAACTAGTTCTAACTCCTTCTTCTTCTTCTTCTTTTTTACTTTTTGTTTGAAATAAGGACATTGTTCAACTTATAATAGCACGTCAAGTTTACTAATTCTAAGATCAAATATAAAAATGCCCAACCAAAGATAATTTTGAGCTATACTTTGCAACATTAAATACATGTATTCTCGGTCTTTGGACCACAGGTCAAAATCTATATAGATTTAGAGCCCAACCTGTTTATCAATCGAAACATAAATTGAATCAGAACCTAAAATAAGTTTCAAGTCTGATTCTTTATAAGTCTAAAGGTTTGGATTATGGGAAGATCAGATACTCGTCGAAGACCCTAGGCTTGAGCCAGTACAATCAAGCACCCAATAAAGGGTTTCGACGAATTTGGCCCATTTGAAGGTCTAAACCCTTTTTGTTGTATTTGGCCGTAGGCAAATCCAGGCTGGAGTACACATGCGACACTGACAGCAGCCCCTGAACCCATTGAGCCTTATGCCCAAAAGGCAAATACTCTTTTACAACCAAAAACCCCCCACTGCCCCGGCAAAAAAAAGAAAAGGAGACCTCCTAGTGCTTGTATAGAAACTTTATGCTTTTTATTATCGCCACATGGACCAAATAGGTTGGAGAAAATTTCTATGCATGCTTTCTTTCTTTCTTTATGCTATATATGGTGGCCGGTCTCAGCATTTAGACTCTATTCACATGAAGAAGATGAAGAAAGCTTGACATCATCGATCCACATTAAATATTAGATTACACAATAAGAAGACTGACTTGAATGAAATACTATGCAACCTGGGAAGAACAAGCATATACTGATATAGGAAAGAAAAGGTCAGATGTTATTGTACTTTAACAGAAAATGGGGAAATGTTCTCTAACGAGCAGAACATCTCCAGTAGGTCAGAGATAATAGGATTGGGATAAGTATGTTCCAGATATTAGGGATAGAATTTAGTTTAAATGTTAAATTATATGATATCAAAGCCATGGCTTGATGACGATCTTGGAATCAAGCCGGCCATGGTCCTATATTTTTTCATCTCCGTTGATTTGACTGTCAAATTTTCTCTTTAATAAAAATCCAAACAACATGTTTCATGCATGCATTCAAACCTTAAAATCCCATTCTCTTCATCAAACCCGCACGATGAATGCTTCTGGAATAATTACAATGGATCTAACCTAGTGAGCCAACAACAATGACAGACTCAACAGACTGTAAGTGCTAGTTGCAACAATTATGAACTCTACAAACAGACAGCGATCATCAGAATGGTTTTGGGTAAATATCCACTATTTATACTTAGAGATCAAAGAGGTTTTTCTTTTTTCTTTTTTCTTTTTCCTTTTTTAGAATCACACTATCCTTTCCATCAAAAGATCTAAGACGGAGGGTGATAGGATTATAAATCACCTCTCCTCTCAAATAAATTGAGAAGATTTTCTTAATTAAAGGTTAAGGTGATATATACGATGGAATTTATTGAAATGTAGTCTCTTTTATTTTTCTATACAGTCCACTCCTGCTCCTCCTTCGATCCACCACCATTAAACTTTAAAGGCTATTAAATCAAGAGACTATGAGAATTTATTGGGCTGAATTTTTTTGTTGAGCTGCCCCTTATTGATAGACATGCATCTTGATCTAAGTAAGCTTCAGGAGCTGAAATTCTAATTGGTGAACATTTTCTATAGAATATAATTCTCTACATAAAATAATCTTTTATTTAGGTACATCCATTGCACTATTCAATAAACTTTATAATGGAACACAGATGATAGATCCAATGCACGCTAAAACCATCTACATAATTCCATGCAAACATATATAATAACAAAATGACTTTCAAATAGCTAGTTAATTCCCATGCAAGAAAAGAAAATTAGTACTAATAACAAAGTCCAGGCTTTTGGTAGTTGCTTCTCGACTCTATTCATGCGGAACTCCAAGTTGGCGCCGATGAATGTTGATGCCGCTAATGCGGGGCGACGCAATGGATACATGTTTAATGGATTCGTGTTTGATGGGGCATTCACCACCTTCTCTGGAGCTATAAGAGCAATGGCTGTGGGCAGGTGCTGGGACAGCACCTTTGTAAAGAGATTTAGAAAATGTTCTCTCTTTTTCCCAAGGGCTTGTTGCTTCAAGGGGTTCTGAATTCAACATCAAGAAGAAGAAGAAGAAGAAGAAGGTGAAGGAGGTGGCGGTGGAGATATTCATCTTGCAGAAGAGAAGACCGATTATCAGAAGTGAAGTATACGGTTGGTGATGCGTTGTTATAAAATAGAGAGAGGGGAGGAGAATATAAGTAGGAATCGAATGGCTGCATGTATTTATAGTAAGAGTGTGAAGTCTTTTTACACTCTACGTCCAAAGGCTTATGAGAGAAATATGATTGTGGATAATTACAACTACTACAAGATAAATATAAAAAATGCGCTGGTTTGCTTTTGATAAAGTTTCCGTTTATATAACGCTAGTATTCTTTGTCCTGTGGAAAATCGTTTTCTTGGAGGAGGTGTGGAAAAGCAGGTCCACTAATCCGGTCTGGTAACAAGTCTTTTGGCGCCATTGAGAAAAAAACAGTGCTAGTTTTTCCTCCTTTTGTGGTGGTGGGGCCCTTTCAACTTCTGCTATATTCGTTTGCAAGGATTCTCCAAAGAAATATTTTTAAATTTGGAGAAGATCCATTTCGTTTGAATATATGAAAGAAGAGAGAATTTAAAAATATCCAAGGATACATTTGCCGTTTAATTGTTTCTAAAGAAATAAGTGATTCTCCAAATTGTAAAGTGAGATTGCAGCTTGCAATCAATCCCTTTCCTCTTGATCTCCCATACGCTGATATTCAGGGAAATTTGAGAGAAGCCTCTCTACAACTATGATTTTGGCAACTTGGCCTTTTCTTTGGATTAAATTCCAAGCATTTATCCACCATTGGATTGCATCTCAAAGAAATATACGGCTAAAATACTACTAAACATTACGGCTATTAAATCAAGGGTTAAGATGATCTTAAACAAAAATTGGGCCGTTAAAAATGAATCTCCTCTACTTAATTAGTTGGGTTATCCATAATTTTTACTCAATAAGAGGTGGTCCCATCATATTGAGCACATGATTAAAAATATGATGTGCTTGACCTTATGGTGGAGTGACTCATATTGGAGTGAAATTTGAAGAAACTACTAAGAGAAGAGTTTTTATTCTAAGTAGAATGGATCTTTCTACGTTGTTCACCATTTTATAATATTAGTGAATGGCTATCAATGATGTTCTCTCATTCAATTGTTCTACAGCAAGCATCATGGCCTATCAAAAGATTACAAATCATTAATCTATAAATATTCAACCATCCATGTCTATTACGTGCTCATGGCCTACCACAAGTAATGAACCAATTCATAAATTAATTATGAGAGAATTGATTTACAAGTGATTAATCTCGCATGGGCCTTACTTTGATTAGAGTGAGGTACAACTCCCTATCCTAAAGTAAGGAGTAAATGATTATTTTAATTATTTTAAAAGTTTTAATAAATTATCTTTAAATGTAAGTGGTATTTCCAAATTTAAGATTTTTTTTCTTTCAATATTATTAAAAAAAAAACTATGAAATAAATATGTAAATATGCCTTTAAATGATAAGTAAAACAACTCAATAAATATGAAAATATTATTGATCTCTTCTAAAAACAAGTTGTAGCTACGCTGCTGCTAGTTGAATATAGTTTGCCCACTTCAAAAGAAAATCATGGCTCTATCACTACTTTTGAGGAACGAAAGTGTGTATTGAATTTTATAAAATTTGCATCAGGGAATTTTCCATTGTATGATTGAATCCCCTGTGTTACACAGACATGCATGTTTTGAGTTAAGGATGGTGATTGGTCGGGTCAAGCCGTCACAGTGGATAGTTTCGGTAAGTGAGGATCCGTGTATACAAATTATTGGAGAAGTTTGGATAGTTGGGGTGTAAATTTATAGGGTTGTTAATAAATTTAAATACAATCAGGTTGATCACTAGTAAAACATATGACTAAAATAAATGGAATAATGTACAAATCATATAATTTAATAACGTTTTAATAAATGGTGGGATTTTCTCCAAACTTGGTCTAATGCCAAGTCATATAATGAACTGGATCGGAGGAGTCCATATCAGCTGGGCAAGAAAGTCCAAGTTGGCGGGGCCCGGGAGACTTAATGGAGTCGTTCATATTCCATTCTCACAAATCATATCGGGCACGTATGGCAAAGGGCATGGCAGTGGAATCCTCTCCATTTTTCGCCTTTTTGAGGATTTTTCATGTTTGGTTGGGAGAGGATTTTGAGAGGAATGACATGAGTTTTCCTCTCATGTGATTATTTCCACAATCAGATCCCCCTTGTTGGACCAAGTGAATCCATGCATGAGTGGAAAGGCGGAGCTACAGTGACTATACAGTGACTGAGACGTTAATGTTGTTTTGGCCGGTTTTTACATTTTTAATGCAACTTTTGGACCAAAACCGGGATGGAGACCAAATTCTGAGATCCTATTGGATCAAAACCGGGATAGCTACCAGTCCATTCTTTTCAGTTTTCTGGTTCCTATGGGCCCTACGATCATGATCTGAACCGGTAGTTATGTTTGGAAGGTCAAACACGGTTACTTGACCAAATTTCAACCGTTGATCCTTACCATATCTTGAGATTTTTGCAAAAACGTCCACGTACTAAAATATTAATTTCTTATTCTTGTGGGCCCCCTTTGCACTATCTGAACCGTTCAGATTTTCTAGATGACCACAAACAACTTTGAGGTGAAAGTTGTGAGGTCTTAGTTTTTCATGAATTTTGAACATTTTTATAAAAATGTTTATTACCATTGGATCATACATTCTACAATTTGTAGGAATCCTCTCCCCATCCAAAAATGGAACTCTCATTAGGAATCCTACTTGAGAATTGTGGCCTTCTTTAGAGATGGAGAAAATCCTTTAAATAAAGGATTCTTCATCGCTTAATAAGCATGGGCCCACAATGTTTGTCGGCAATGTCTCGTCCTTGAAAGCCGCATTAAAAAAAAAAGTACACATGCAGTAATGCGTCATTAGTCATCACTGATAAAGGTTAAAAATGAAAGCCGCATTAAAAAAAAAGTAAACATGCAGTAATGCGTCATTAGCCAACACTGATAAAAGTTAAAAACAAAAGAAAAGTCCTTCGAAGAAGGTGCCCCAAATGTCGACCACATTGCCAAGATTATGAGTTTAATTTGCAGCCACTTTTTGGTGTAGAAAATATGAGAAGTGGAAATGTTTTGCTACATTTCATGATCGATAATAATAAAGCTGCTTTTCAATGAGGAAGAGCCAAAAAATAAAAACCCTATTTTTTTTATTCTGCAAAAAATACATTTTCCTTATGAAAAGGCGGTAATGAATTTTCAGTTGAAAGGAAAAATAATTTCCTGAGAGATTGATTTTCCACCTCAGAAACGTGCCCTAGTTAACTCACGCATCTGGTGAATGAATAGAGTGAAAATCTATTGTGATGCCCATCTTGAAAAGTCTATATTGCTCAAAACAAATGTCTTCCACTCAATAAGATGCCCCCAAGGGGTTGGTCAAGATTGAATACTGCATGTTAGAGGTGGAGCAGGATTCTCTCCTAGAGGGGGCAATAAATTTAGCCACTACAAAAAAAGATATACAAATTGCGGCGGATGAAATGTGCTTTAGCTGCGGTTTTTTTTTTTTTTTTTTTCTCCGCTGCTAAACCCCAGGTCCCTTGTTAGTGTCATTATACACCATTTAAGATAAAAGGGGAGTTTTTGTGGAGGAAAAAATTTGGGCTTTAGCAGCCAAAAAAAAAAAAAAAATTGCTGCTAAAGCTCACTTCATCTGCCATTGTCTTTCCTTTTTTTTTTTTACTCTTGGCAAGAAAATTGAGAAGGAATTAAAATATTTTAACTTATTAACATTATATCAGAAAGTTAGAAGTATGTGTTCACCCCAATTAACATATTAAACAAGCTATTAGAATATAACCCCAAAATGATAATTTTTTTACTGCTCTCCATTTCTAGCAACATTCAATAATGGGTCCAAAAGCTAGAGAGAAATTAAAAATTACATGATTTTAGCATATTTACTTGTGAAACGAATTTATAGTTTAAAAATTAAATTAAATTATTTTATTGATCATCATAATATTGGGTTGATGTTTACAAAAGGTCTTGATTTTTTGCCCATTGTTTCAAGCTTAAATCCTTCTATTACTTTAACAATAATGTTAAGGTTGATGGAACCTTTGGCCGTATGAATTCAAAATTTTAAGCAGCACCCTTATGTATTGGCGTATGAAATCTCTCACTTGAGAACTAGACTTAATCTAATCTAATTCAAAATCTGAGTTAAAATTTTAAAAATTTAGATTCTTATATTTGAATTCCACTATTAATAAAGGGCGAAGAAAAAAAAAGGGAAGAACATTAAGCACCATATGTGCCTTTTTTGAGCAATAAGGTCGAAGAGAAGGTAAGGGATGTGATTTAGGGTTGTTCAGATCTCTTCTTTCCTTTATCTAAATCATTTAATATATTATTTAATTTATTAGCAATTATTTTCACAATATATTTCCAAAATGTCTTAGACAAACATTAGAAGGAGACAATAAAGAGACAATCCTTGCCCTAGAAGGCTCAGTGAGTCTGCTTTTTAGAGGGAGCCCTTTATAATTGATTAAAGGACCTATGTGACATTTGGCCAACGTAACATTAGTTACATCATATAGGCACCATCAGCAAGGACTCATTACTAACGACGTGGGGAGGCCGACGGGTCCATCCAACCCGAACCGAGCCCACAACCTTAAATATCAAGTCGTGCTCAGGTCGTTCCAGAAAGGAGAACGATCCGACCCGGGCAACCCGGCCCGCGGCAAAACTTGACCACATGACCATGTTTTCTACCATAGATCTTTGGTCCCTAATATGGTTCTGCAATTCGTTGTAAGCAGCTGCTCCTGACAATGAAATCTAGGTATTAGTGGTAACATTTTCCCCTTATTTTAGAGTTCAGAGTTGATTCTCACTCCAGTCAGAGTAAAATCATATCGAATTGATCACATATAGTCAATCAACTCATAACTCCAAGGGGTAGTTCAGTTGGCCTAGGGCCACGGTTTGTACCTGAAGATTGTAGGTTCTAAACTGCAATACCACACTAGAACTATAGGGGAGTTTACCCGACTTCACTCTAGACCCAGAGGGATTAGTCCAGCCCAAAAGATTGAAACCCTTCGATAGAAAAAAAAAAAAAAACACAATTAATTAAAGAAAATCCTTTTGATTGGTTACTTATGATCGTTTAATAGCCCTTAATGTTAGCACAGATAGTTGAGATGCAACATTGAGTCATTCATTCACCTACTCATGATAAGTGATAAGTGAAGGTGTAAATATCATTCACCTACAACATTGAGTCATTCGATAGAAAAAAAAAAAAAAAACACAATTAATTAAAGAAAATCCTTTTGATTGGTTACTTATGATCGTTTAATAGCCCTTAATGTTAGCACAGATAGTTGAGATGCAACATTGAGTCATTCATTCACCTACTCATGATAAAGTGATAAGTGAAGGTGTAAATATCCGAAGCAAGCTTGACCTAAATGTCTAACTCATGGTTCCTATGAGGAGTGTGAAACTCTTGAGTAGGACCCACCTATTAAATATCCAAACAGTTAAAATAAACGCCCTCCCTTTTAATGGGTTTTTCATAAAGTTTATTCCAAAAAAGTGCTCGTCTGACAAAAAAGTGAGCACATGTTTAAGAATGGCATATACTCAATCTTGCTAGACTAAAATTCTAAGTCTTTTACTAGAAAAAAATTTGAAGGCATCCCACCAAAGAAGATGGCTTTCATTTAGAGCCATTTAGATCTTCAATATGTGGGCGAACCCAGGAAATTCTTCTTGGGGCATTTTGTTAAAAAACATCCGGGGAAGGGGCAACCATACGTAAAAGAAAAAAGCATATTAATTTTCAGAAATTACTGAAAGAAATTTGAACTCTGTACTTGAGTCTGACCCAATCTGTCTCATACCTGATCAACCTAAAATGGGTTTTATGGTATATGATATCAAACTTGCCCCATAGAGTGTACGTGTCAAGCCAGGGTTTTTGGTTTATTTCTTCGATTTCAAAAATATAAAAAGATTAATTGCATGGTCCAATATTTGTTTTAGAGAGAATGTTTTAGACAAGGTTGAATTTGGCAATGATAAGATTGGATTATATAATAGATTTAGATTATTGAGCTAAGAATCATAATTGATTATTCTTCTTATTTATTGTCTGATTAGGTTTCCTATATATAGGTATGGTTAGATATAGTTTCCTTACCATTGGCTGCAAAAGTGAGGATTTTTAAATCCTATGGAGAAAAGGTTGGACCTGAAAATCCTCAGGATTTTCATTAGTCCAAGTCCTTGGGATTTGCAATTGTCAAATATGGGTTTTCCGCCACTTTGTACTAGAAATCGAAAATCTTTTCCCCAAGGATTTGGTTTCCAAAAGTGGCCTAATTTTCAAGGGTGGGTGTTATGTTTAGGGCCTATTTGTATGCCTATAGTACATAGATATTCAAGTCAAATGAACTAATCAAACGGTTAAGGTGAGAGGTGGGAGGTGAAGATGCAATCCTCACTTTCTTAGGTTTTGAATTACTAGGGCAATGGTTGTTGCTTATCACCTCCCCTTGATTCATTTCTACTAGGGGGTAGATAATTTGGTGGTCGTTTGGTCAGAAATCCACATATGTTTCTTCAATTTTAAACAATTTTAGAAATTAAAGTCTTACAATTCCTATGTATTCAATTACATTAAACAAACATGCTCTAAGAGTTTGGTGGGATAATTAGGAGTGAGCAACCCAAGCTAGCAATTCAAGTCTCGGGTTGCCTTCTTTCTGTTTTTGGGTTGTATTTGCTTTTTTTTCCTTTTTGCTAAATTGCAAAATATGAATTAAGAAGAGAAAAAAGGGAGGGAACAGCAGCCAGAAAAAGGCCAAACAGAGAAAGGGAAAAACCTCAAAAGAAAAAGAAGCAAAACACTATCTTATAGGATGATAGGGCTGATTACATAAGAGCAAGAAGAAAGAGAAGTGTAGGACTAGAAAAGGTGGTAGACATGGACCTCATAGAAGTAGAAGCATCCAAAATAAAGAAATTAACTGCAAAGTCTAGAGAAGGAGGCTTACTGGAGAAGACGGCCTGATTCCTTACCTTCCAAAGGCTGAAGATGGCTATGATGAAGAGGGCTCCCAAGCCCTTCTTGGCTGTAAGGCAAGAGTTAGTTGAGAAGGAGTCCCACTTTGAGGAGACTAAGCTGGAAGCACCAAACTTGAAGTTAGCTTTAAGCTGAATCCAATCCTTGAATGAGGCAGCAAAGGGGCAGAGGAAAAACATGGAGAAAGCTGACTCTTGATGAGATCCACAGAGGTAGCAGGAGGACACCAAGTGCACTCCAATGGCTTGAGCCCAGGCATTGGTTGGAAGTTTGTTATGGAACAATTCCAAGCAAAGTGAGCCACAAAAGGCTTAAGGAAGCTGTTCCAGGCAAACTTATACCAGGGGCAGGGGGGGCGTCTGGATCTGATGAACTCCCAAGCAGCAGCAAAGGAGAGGAGGGTAGAGTTAGAGCTAGACCAAACCAGCACATCAGGCTCGGCTTGTCACGTCCCCAAAATACAACCAAGGGATATCGTGAAAAATAAGAATAAATATTCAATTTCCTGTGTTTAATACAACACAAGCTTCCAAAAGTAGACCCACATAGCAAACCGTGGTGAGTCAAATAAATTTCATTAAATGCGATGGAAGCTTTATTCAATTGGTATTCAAGATTCATAGTTAAGATCGAACACAATCATCAAATGAAGAAGTAATAGTTAAAGTTGTAGAATAAATCAAACAATTAGTAAGGAAAAGTTTTTCATTAAAGAAAGTTCATCTAAAGAAGTTCTAAAATGACGTTCTCTCTCATGCAGGCTCAGACGGCTTCATAGTCATCTCCGGCTCTCCACTCAGGTTCGTTAATTGGTTCAAACGCTTGAAACGTTTGACCATCCTCCGTCTCCACAGTAGGGTAGGGGTCAGTACCTATGCACCAATAAACAAAGTAAACAGCAAGTACGAAAGCATAATTCATAAATAAAATACAAGATCAATGTGAGTAATGACAGGTAATGATCATAAGAGATTAACACCACATAATGACGAAAAGAACGTATAACCTAAATCCAATCTACACAAATAGAGCAATACAATAATCATACAGAAGCACTGCTACTGTGTTGGGTGGTCAGCCCTAACTATAAAGCGGGAAAACCCGTTCGAAGGCCAACAGTCATAAACCGGTTCGTAATCGAAATCGTAGACCGGATAAACCGATTCGAAATGTGGATATTACAGTGTCCATACACATCGGTGATAAGCCGTCCAAATACAACTGCAGTTGTTCGAATATGACCCAATCAATATACATATCATAGTATAATAGACCTAATGATTTATAAAGCTCTGACACAGAAACCTAAGTCAAAGTGAAGGGCCGGCAGCACAGTAATACATAATTGAATACCAATTGAATCATTCAATTAAACATCCACAATATCTCAATCGATTGCCACGCCACATCACGGTCCATATCCAATCAATCATAGGGTGTGCAACTAATAGACTAATATCATATATGCAAACCCGAAGTTCAAGGAATAATCACAAGTCAATCCTAAGGTCAAACATAAGGTCTCGTACCCGACAACCATAGGAATCTCTAATAGATAAAAGATCAACACATCCCCTCTCAATCAATGGTGCATAGACCCAATTAAGGGTTTTCCAATAGAGATGGGTTGAGCTCGAATCCATTAGGATTTCCCCGAGGTCATACGAAGTACTAAATCCTACGTTAGTAATATACAGTGTGCCCGGACGGTATTTACTTGGTCCAAAAATCCAATTAATAGAGTACAAAAATATATATAATTTAACACATTAGAATCAAAGATATCATTTGAAATTAATTTGCAAATAATAAAAAGAAATAACATTCTTTAATTTATAATTTGATAAAACTTAGGGTCCCATCTTAATGTATTTCCAAGAATATAAAACCTAGGAGTCCAATAGGTTCATTAAGGACAAAGGGTCTTTTTCCAAATTTCTAAAATTAATGAGTCCAAGTGTTTAAAATTCATAAGATGTGTGTGGTCACAACAAGACTCACTCTCCCCCACGTCATCAACATCCTCTCTCTTATCCCCATGTATGACAAATCCTAACTCATCTCCACTTCCCTCATTCTCAGTTCCCACACAAAATTAGTTCTGTCACATGGAGTCTGCTCCAACAGCAACTATGCAAATTTCCAACGATGGACATCACACCTAGCCCATCAAGATTAATTGAAATAGTGGGCCACTTGGATCAAGACCCACATCAGTCACGATCTTCAAGGTCGTTCATGCCTGTACGGCCACGTGATCAGACCTGATCCGTGATCAATACATCCAGTGGGTCTCACAACCTGATAAAAGAAAATAACACCACAATGACTCACGCCCCATATTCTTGGAACCATCAAATGGTGGCCATCTATATACAAGATCTCATAACAAAATAGAGAAAATCAAACCTTAGGGCATAAAAGGGGTTTCTACATGCATCCACATACGAATCAAAGAGAAACACAAGCATTAAATTTATAAATTAAAATTAGGTACTTGCCTGAGGTCCGCGGTTGAGGGAGACGGTCTAGAATTCCTACTGCAATAGCCCAAAGCGCTAACCCAAAGAAAAGTTGGAAGGGAGAGAGTTGTGTGTGAAAATAAAAGAGTGTGGTGGTGGTGTATAAATAGGGAATAAGAATAAGAGTTGTAGTCTAACTTCAATTCTAAAAAGAATAAAGTTTGGGTTCTAAAAAAAAATAGGAGTTTGGATTAGAGAAGGATTATACCCACTAAACTGGGCCCGGGTTAACTATGGGTCAAGATTCCTATCCAACAAACCTAACTCACCAACCTAAGTCTAGCGTGGTCCCCACTTAGACTAATTGCATATTTAATTAAAATACAATCAATTATAATAATATATATAATAACCAAAATGTCACACGGCTGCCAGGGAGAAGGAGGCAAGGAGAGAGGTGAAGAAGGAGAGCACCTGCTGGAGCAGAGGGAGGCTTAGAAGCCTCTGGCTGTTGCAGAAGACATCGTGAACAGAACGCGCCCAAGGAAAAGGGATCTCAGGAAAGATCTGCGCCAAGGCAAAGGGGCCGTGCCATTTATCATGCTAGAAGCTTGCACTTTTGCCATCACCCAAAACCCAGTGGCAATTATGAAAGAGAAAATGCAAATTTCTCTTTATAGGTCTCCAGATGCAAGAGCCAGAGGAGAGAGAGCATGGGTGCCACGGAGAGAAGCCTTTGAAGTACTTGGCTTTGAACCAGGAAGTAAAGGAGATAGCCGTCCAACCTAACCTGATTGAATTGGCATGGATCAGGTCTTTGATGCGACGAAAGCCCAGCCCTCCTTCAGACTTAGGCTAACAGACAAAATTCCAATTAAGGACGCTCCTCTTGTATTGAGCAGGACCCCCTGACCAGAGGAAGTTCCTCAACCATTTCTCAAGGAAGACGCAGACCGAGGTAGGGACGGGGAGAACAAGAAGGTTGTATTTGCATTGACATTCCCATCGTGATTCATTATAAGGTGTTAATTCTTGCTATTTGACCCATGCACTGTGCTCTGACAACCTAATATGAGTTTCTCATTAAGGGCTAGGTACGTGAGTAGGCTTTTGGTAAGGAGGCTAATTGACCTACAAGAGGGCAGTTCATTTCTTCATATACATATTATATAAGATTCAGCAAATAAAGATCCCATAGCAGAAGTATTTTTCTTCATTTCACTTGCATCTTGCTAATGGAAACAATAAACCAATATTGTAATTACAGAATGAATACATGTATGCAAAATAATGCATTAGCCATAAAAAAAAAAAAAAAAAAAAAAAAAAAAGAATGCGTTAGCCCTCCCAGAAATAAATTTAAAAAAAAAAAAAAGCAAAAAAAGCAAAATGCAAGAACCACAGTTGATCGCGCTGCTTCGAACCCCTATATCTGTCCAGATTTCCATCGCGACTACTACTTAGTTTTCAAAAAATAAAAAAAATCAATGATCACCATCTTCATCTTAGCCTTATCAATCCAACACGCGGGGAATTCTGCTTCATCATAAGAGATTTATCATCCACTGCTGACCACACCAAAATGAACGGTTGGATGAGAGTAAGCGCTAGCACGAGCCGAGGCATCACCAGCAAAGTTCATTTCATGTACTGGACAATTGGGACCCGGATTGTTTGGGACATTGGTGCACCCAGAATGCCCTGATGACTGGTCAGAACCCTTTTGCAAGGACTCCAAAACAAGGCCTCCTCCTCTCTTTTTCCAAATTCCTTCTTTGTCCTCCAGAACTCTGCATGCTTTGTGTGGATGAATTCTTAGAAGAAGCACAACAGCAACAGTCGCTAAGAACTTGTGTAAGAGTCCCATCTCTTCAAGAACCAGACAGAGATAGAAACTGTTTTGTGAAAGAAAGAGAGTGCATTTGTACGTATTTATATTTTATACATACCATGGGCCACATGGATTTTGACTGTTGATTACTAGGGCTTTCAACATTATCTCCGGCAGAGTTTGAACAGGTTGGAAGAGCTGGATGCAGGTTTTGAACAAGGGTCCCAAGGTTTTCATTGGCTGCTTGTGTCTATCATATTATCAAATTAATGCAAGTGTTGGATAAAGGCTGAGCCTCTAAGCCCGGCCCAGTTTGGCCTGGATTTTGGGGCCTTTGATTTTGGATGTGTGGGTTGATCTGAGCCTTAATTTCACCGAGATATGGGCTGAACTTGGCCTTGTATGCTTAAAGGTCGAGCCTTGTCAACCAAATTTAGCTACAGCTGCAACTTGGTTCGGGCCTGGCCGTGAATTTTGAAGCCTACATGGAATTCAGGTCGAGTTTGGGTTTGGGCTTCAGGCCCCCAAATTCAGCCCAAGTATGCATAATTTATATGTGTATATGTTGCAAGATATGAAGTGTACAAACAATTCTATTCTCTAAAATCTATATTATCCTTTAAAAAGCAGATTAGACCAAAAGTTTTGGATACCCATGCCAACCATAGGGTTAGGTTCAGGTTTGCATTTATACATGAGTTGTAATGTTGTATGATGTATCCCTATATCTAGTACAAACTGTGATACAAATCTTGCAACTGGGTTGGTTTGGGGCCTGACTTTTCGACAAATATGCAATCTTGAATAATGGGACAATGGGACTGATAACGAAATGAGCTGGGCTTGGACAAGTTTGGCCCAGCCCGGCCTGAACGGGGCTATGAGCACCCCAATCCATCAAATGTACCATATCCCACTTGTGACTTTCGGTCATTTTGGTCAAAGTAAATGAAACTTCCAGAATGTTTTGCAGGGTGTGCGCATTGCTTTTTTGAAGTTTATCTTCCATGTCATTTCTCATGTTGTTTGTCGAAAGAATACATGAAATGAGAATTAAATAAGAGTAGTTTTCAAAGTACACCGTTTATTTTTCTAAAATTATACTTTTTTTGAAGTTTATCTTCCATGTCATGTCTTATGCTGTTCGTTGAAAGATTACATGAAATAAGAATTAAATAAGAGTAGTTTTCAAAGTACACCTTTTATTTTTCTAAAATTATACTCCCCCATCTCAAGTATCAAAAGTTAAAAAGTTCTTTTTTTATGAAAAGGCCCCTATATTTTCTTACAACCTTAGAAAGGGCCACTGTATTTTATATTTTTACTAAAAGCCCTTTGACCAAATGTCAAATTGTACAAAAAAAGGAGTTGCTATTGGCACACAAGAAATCTCCTTTCCCACACACACATTTAAAAATAAAAATATAAAAAAAAAAAACCGTATAAAGTTATATTTTTGCCAACCCTCCTCCTTACTCTCCCCGCACCATCCCTCCACCTTCGGCGCTGCCCTACACCGGCGGCAGCCATCGGCTCCGACCCGAGACGGCGACGGATCCCTCTCTCCCCTCTCTCTCCCACTGTTTTCTCTCTCCCTTCTCCCTTTCTCTCTCTCTCTCTCTCCCCATCTCAGGCTTGGGCCTAGACCGACGGCAACCTCTCCCTCTCCCTTCTCCCTTTCTCTCCCTCCCCATCTCAGGCTAGGGCCTAGACCGGTGGCAACTTCTCTCCCTCACCTCCCCTCCCTCTCTCTCTCTCTCCCTCTTCCTTCCTCTCCCTCTCCTCTTCCCTCTTCCTCCCCATCTCTCTCCCTGGGAGAGAGATGGGAGACAGGGAGGGGGGACAGAAAACAATGGGTTAGGAAGGAGGGGAGGGGAGAGACGTAGCCGCCGCTGCTGCCGTCAGTCCAGGCTGGAGGTGGAGGTGGGGAGGGAGAGAAAGGAAGACGGGAGAGAGAAAACGGTGGGAGAGGGAGGGAATGGAGAGAGGGATCTGCCACCGTCTCGGGCCGGAGCTAGAGTCGGTGGCTGCCGCCGGTGCAGGGTAACACTAGAAGTGGAGGGAAGATTGGGGGAGAGAAAGGAAGAGGGTGAGCAAAAATGTAACTTCATAGGGTTTTTTTATTTATTTTTTTTAAATGTGTGTGTGGGAAGGGAGATTTCTTGTGTGCCAATAGAACCTCCCTACAAAGAAGTAACTAAATTTGTTTTTAACCAATTTGCCCTTAAGGAAAACTCAAATGACTTATCCATTGAGTCAAATGATTTAAAGATGGGTGATCTAAATGCACCCCCATGAAGTGCTGAAGACACCCACCCCCCCTTATGAACAGTGATTATGAAGGGTGGGTGTCTTCAGCAAAAGGGGTGGGT
This sequence comes from Camphora micrantha, assembly GCA_003546025.1. Classification (NCBI taxonomy): domain Eukaryota; kingdom Viridiplantae; phylum Streptophyta; class Magnoliopsida; order Laurales; family Lauraceae; genus Camphora; species Camphora micrantha. The sequence goes on along the minus strand of QPKB01000006.1, from coordinate 18,242,421 downwards.
GCATTTAGAATCACCCTTTAAAGATATTTTTGCCCCTTAAAACCTTTAAGGACGTAAAATTAAAGGCTAGGACAATTTAAGTGGCTTGATATTACATATTTTACTCATACACAATCAGCCCTTTCCATCATCATATCTCCCATAGTTATCGTGTATCCAAGTGGGCTCCACTATAAGTAATGGGTTAATAAAATTTTATAAGCTTAAGGATATGATATTTCTGTCATTTATCCATTAAAACCAATAGTCATGTGTCACACCGTCAAATTAGGGGCCTTTTTGTTAAAATACAAAAGACATGAACCTTTTTTAGGTTGTCCAAAATTGTGAGGGCCTTCTGTAAAAATCTCAGAATTAAACTATAATCTTGCATATCCACATATTCACCGACAATTTCTAAAATTCCCTAGAACAAAACCGGTGTTTTGGGCACTATGGATTCTGAACATTACATAATCTTCTTCCGAAGAGGGTAGAATCCTCTTTTTGATCCCTAGCCTTAGAAATAAGAATCACGCTACCAATACACTCATGGTTGAGTGGTCCTAGCATTCAATATCACACACATGCTTAGGGATCAATCCTTGAGTCTTCCGGCCACACTCATGGTTTAGTGGTATTGGCAGTTACTATCAAACACATGCCGAGTTATAAATCCTTGAGTCTTTTTCTTTTAAGTCAAAGTATCACTCCTCTCCTAACCAGTGGCTGAACTTAGTCCCCCCCCAAAAAAAGAAAAAATATAAAAATAAAAGAAAAAGAAAAGGAAATAAGAATTTCACTTAGGGGGCGTTTGTGTTGCCGAAGTTACCACATAAAAGGTAAGGAATTGCATCGTCCAGCGCCTCTATTTGATGCCACTACTATTCTGCAATTATGGTTTTTCGATGCATTGTTTTTGCCTTATTTTCTTTGTGGGAAGAGATCCAGTTTTCTCACCTCCTCGGATAGGAAAGAAAGTGCCACCAAAGAAGGAATGCAGTGGCTTCTACACAAGAGCTCCCTTGCTCGTTTGGTAAACATGTAGAGTGAAGTGAGGCGAAGCCTCAAATCAAAAGAGAATAAAATATAAGGGGCAGGGTATAATTATAAGATGATGGTCTTTAGTGCCTTGATACGGCATTTTTTTACTTTTTGTGTAGAAAGTGAATGGTTTTTTTGACATTTAATTAGTAGATTGAAGATGTTGTTTTTTTAACTTTTTTTTCGAAAAAAGAGGAGAGTTTTAAAATTTGTGTACTTTTGATATGACCCCCTAGCCTTTTTCATATCTTTTAAATTCAGGCTTTACTTTACTATTACATTAATAGTAAATTACCAAACTGTAAGGGCCCGTTTGACAATTTACTATTACAGTAAAAGTAATGTAAAGCATCAATTCCAGTGAAAAAAAATATATAAGGGGTTATGATGGTATTTTATCTTTACTAGATTGTTAGGAAATCTTTTTTACTTTTTGTGTAAAAGTAAGTATTTTTTTGTTATTTAGTGGAGAAAGGAGGTTGCTTTTTAATTTTATCTTATTTAAAAAAAGTGAGAATTTTAAAGATGTGTACTTTTAATATTACCTCTTATCTAAAAAAATAAAGGCTTTAGATTAACCTATCAAATTTTCTAATGGGCCCTAACATTAAGATTCTATGTGAAGCCCTTTTTTTTTTTAATAAAAGGCTTTCCCCTAGAAAAATACTTGATGGCTGAACCACCATAACTAGGAGAGGCATCTCAATTACCAAGATATCCACATTACTTACCACCCATCTATTATAAAAATGAGAAAACAAATAAAAAGAGTGCTATTATTCGCATAAATATATTATAGTTCTCGTGCCATATGACCTCAATAGAAAAGTTTAAATATTAATTGTTGTATGTATTTCTGAAAACCTTATGTGAGTGTATAAATGCATAATATATGCGAAATTACATGCTAGTGAGCAAAGGAGTGGGAGCAAATAGAGCTTGTATGTGTAAAGTCCGGCACGGTCGAGTTTTTATAGGAAATCATGTGGGCCGCATGCCACAGGATCTCATGTCAGATCAAGCATGACAAGAGACCTAGAGAAATAAATAGTCTCACTATAAACAAAAAGACTTGATATGCCCCCACAAAGGTTCAACCTGATTAGAAGGATGTATGTTTCTGGCAAAAAATTCTTTAGGAAGTGTAACTCTTTTAGAACGAGCCAATATGAGAGATAAGAGAGCCTATAGGGTTGGTTACGTTATCCAACCTATAAAACTAAGGAGGGGTATGCATATGTTGGCTACATCAAGAAGTTAAATGGTGACATTGTGGATGGGGGTGCTATCCAGGGCCCAAAGTCATCTCTACAAAGGAACCCAAAGCGAGGAAAAACGGCTTTGTTAAGCTTCGTATTTTGATGGATATAAAAGAAGTGGTGCAAGCATTGAAGGGAGAATACGATTGGTCCATAAATCCGATTATTTTAGACATCAGAGCGTTGGCTTCTTGTTTTTGTTTTATGGACTTTGATTATATTCCCTGGCCTCTCAATGGTCTGGCACATAGGCTTGCCAAATTATTCTATTATGTTAAGCAGGGTATAAGTTGGGAAAGGGCTTCAAGTATCCTCTTACTTGGGGGCTAGACTGTTGTTAGTCTTTTTCTTCTCTTTTTTGTTGCTTGGTTATCCAACTTTTCTCTTTAATGAATACTCATTTTCTACCGAGAGAGAGAGAGAGAGAGAGAGAGAGAGAGAGAGAGAGCATATAGGGTTGGCATCATATTTCATCCCATAGGTAGAGGCAGAGGCGAAGATATCTGCAAAGCTTCTCAATTACCATAACGCACACAGATCTCTGGCCACATGTCGTTGTCTTATACATTCAAATCCATCAATTGTTTCATAAGCCCGCATGTTCTCATCTCTTAAATTGAAGATACTATCAGAAGCTCTAATCCCCAAGAATCCTCGAGTTCGGATGGTTTTAACGCTTACTTCTTCAAAGTCTGCTGGCCATAGGCAGAGATGTTTCAGATGTCATCCAAAACTTCTTCATTCAATGCATGCTGCTTTGCCAAGTGAAAAATACCATCATTGCTCTTGTTCCTAAGTTTGAGGTGCCTTCTCCCCTAGCTGATTTCCGCCCTATTTCACTTACCAAAGAGCTAGCTATAAAATCATTGCTAGAATTATAGCCAATAGAATGAAGCCTTTCTTGGAAAAGTTGATTAGCCCCTGTCAATACGCTTTCATTCCGGAAAAGAACATTGCAGATAACATTCTATTGTCTCATGATCTATTCAAAGGTTTCCATCTCGACAAAGGCAAACCCAGAATGTGCTTAAAACTTGATATCAACGAGGCATTTGACAATGTAAGATGGGATTTTGTCGGAGCGGCTCTTAACTTCCCTTTAACCATGATTGGTTGGATAATGGAATGTATTGGCAACCCTGCTTTTTCTATTTTAGTTAATGGTAAAGCTTATGACTTCTTCAATAGCAGTCGAGGCCTTAGGCAATGTTAACCCCTATCTCCTTACCTTTACTGCATTGTCAAGGAGTTTTTCTCTTCCACTTTGAATGTTTGTTGCACTAATGGGTTGATCCCATCACCATACTCTAAAGGAAATATTCCAATCTCTCATCTCCTCTATTCATATGATGTTATGATATTTGCAGTAGCATATATTCCGATGGCTAGACATATCAAAAAATTACTTAAGGATTTCCGTTACAGCTTTGACATATTAAGAAATTACTTGAGAATTCCCGTTACATCTTTGGTTTGAAGGTAAATGAACGTAAGAGTTCCATCTTATCCTCTGATGTCATTGATGAAGTTAGGGAGGCTGTCTCTTCAATTCTTAACTTCAAGGAAAAACACCTTCCACTAAAATACCTAGGCCTTCCCCTTTTCTTTTCTCGGCTAAAGCTACTTTCCTCTAATTGAGAAAACGAGGAGAAGAATGGCTAGTTGGAAAGCTGCATTGCTTTCCTAAGTTGGAAGAGTCGAGTTAATCAACTCAACACTCTTCTCCTTCCACAGTTTTCTGGGCTACGAGCTTCATTCTTCCAAAGAGCTATATAGATCTCATTGAGAAGCATATCGGGAATTTTTTTCTAGGGCAGTTTTCAAGATTTTAGGAAGCTTCACACTATTTCCTAGAGGAGGAATTATCGTCCTTTGAATCAAGGTGGACTAGGCATTAGGTCTATCAGGCACTCTGCTAAATCTTCCTTTCTCAGCCACGTGTGGAGCGTTGCTTATAAAAGGAAATCATTATGGGTGGAGTGGGTTTGCAACAACTACATAAAATAAAAATGTTTATGGGATGTTGATTGTGTCTCCTCTGCTTCTTGGGACTTGCGTGATACTATCCATGGTAGAGCCTTAGCTTTGCAACACATTAAACACTTGATTGGTGATGGAAGAAGTACTTGATTCTGGTCGGATCATTTGCTTCCCGGCGACAGGTTGATAGACCAATTCAGAGCAAGAGCTGCTTATGACTTGGGCTTGGGCCGAGATGTTTTGGTGAGTCATTTCATCACAAGTGGTTGCTAGGGTTTTTGCAGCCCTTCTCTCTTCTTAGCTTATAAATATCTTCCGTTTGGTCAATTTGATGCCTAAACCTTCTATAGATTTTTGTGATGAGGTAGTCTGGTCTTCCTCAACGCTAGGGCAACTTTAGCTTAAAGTCCACCTATCATGATACCTCTCAGCAGGTTAACTCTTCTTAGTGCAATCTTCTCTGGTTCAAAGGGGTTATTAACAAGTATTGTATGACCACTTGGTTGGCTCTTTATAATGGCTTGAAGACTAAAGATGTTCTAGTAGCAAACCAAATTTTCCATGACTCGATCTGTGTGCTTTGCAATTGCTCTCCTGAAAGTTGTAGACACATTCTGACTGCTTGCATCTACAATATGAGCATTTAGGATTCTATAGTTGCTTCTTTTCATGCTACTGTCCAAGGAGATAAACCCATTGTTAAGCAGATAGAAGACTTCCTTTTTATATTTGACTATAGGAATGAAGATGATATTACTTTGGCAAAGTTATGTTTCCCTGCATTTAATTGGAATGTATGGCGTGAGCGTACCTATCGAATTCTCAGAAATAAAGCTCGGCCATGGGAAGTTGTCCTTCACGATACTAAAGCCCAAATTCGTTCATGAGTAAGATTACCTCAATCTCGAGGTTTCTTGTCACATTGCAGCAGCCTAGGACCTAACTGCATACTCAAACCACATGCTTTTTAAACCTATCCCATGTGACTCTTCAAACCGGAACTTCTTCTTTCCTTTTGAGATTATTTAATTGTGGGCTTCTTTAAGAGAAAAATAAACTCTATTCTTTGGATAAAGACTTTTTCTGACAGTGATCATTTCAATACAAATTCTACTCTTTTTAAAAAAACTTCGAAGTATTCGAACTCTCTACTGGTGCTAGTAGAAAGAGAATTAATGCAGTTGTAGACTTCCTCTTTTTTTTTCTTTTTTTCTTTTTTTTACCGGAAAAACCATTTTATGTGGTCAGTACACCGAACAGGGAACATTAAGCAAACATTCACCTAACAAGAATCCGTACAGGGTTCCTAATTTTTTTTACCATTTTTTTTTTTGTCGAATTTGACCTTTAGTTTTAGCGCTGGAGGTCGAATTCGACCCTGAGATAGAAGGTGACATTAATACATTTTAGCTCTCTGTGTCGAACTCGACCTTGTAAAAAACACCTGAATGTCGCATTCAACCGGAAATGTACATTCGACCATACCATCGTAATACCTAAAGTCAGAAAAACTCATGTACATTTCCGGTCGAATGCGACCTTCGGGTGTTTCTTACAAAGTTGAGTTCGACATAAAGAACTAAAATGTATTAAGGCCATTTTCTATTTTAGGATCAAATTCGACATACAGCGCTAAAACTGAAGGTCGAATTCGACGAATAAAAAAAATAGTAAAAAAAATTAGAAATCATGTTCGGATTCTCTATTAGGTACATGTTTGCCTATTGTTCTTTATTCGGTATACCGACCACATAAATTGGATTTTTTTTTTATATATATTTTTTTTTCTCTATATCTCTGTCTTTTTAATAGTGCCATGAGTGGTGTTGTGCTAAGGAAGGGTGTTGTTGTGCTTACATTGTCCAAAAAGAGATTCCCTTTTGTATATTTTTATCCTTGTCTATAAAATACCAATATTAACTTGAAAATAATGATAAAAAAAAGAAAAGTTTTTATAGGCCTACAAACTTTGCATGAAAAGGAGGACGGATAGGGTTGTCTTAACCAAACAGGGAAGTCAGATATAATATAGTGTTGGGAATTGTGTCGGATGGAACTGATATGTCGACATATCCCAAATCATTAATAAAAGGATCGTGTAATCCAATCTTCACCTAATCCAGTCGAGCTCACAACTTGAGGTGAACTTTTGTAAATGTGACGTGCCTAACTCACCCTTGTGCATTTAAGACATGGGCATAATAATCTAATTAAAGTCCCCATACATTCACTTTCGTTTATGCAGTAATTGACCCAAAAGATAGTAGATAGGGAAACCAACCCGTCTATGCCTGGGTATAATGTGTCCAAATTATATCGACCACCCATTTTCATCTTTGAAATCAGTAGTAGCATGGACCCATTTTCCAACAATGATGGTAATATGGACAGACGAGAAAGAAAGATACCCAATTAATAAAACCACACATTGCAAAAAAAAAAAAAAAAAACCATTTTCCAACAATGATGGTAATATGGACAGAGAGAAAGAAAGATACCCAATTAGTAAAACCACACATTGCGAAAAAAGGGTGAAAAAAAAAAAGGGTGGCCAAATGTTGCGTTATGGTGGTCAGCTGGGTCGACCCACAACCAATATATTAGTTAGGTGGGTTCAATATGTCAATTGAAACCCTAATTTAAAATTAAAATATGTCAATCCAAACCCTAAATAATTAGTATGAAATTGGGACGGATTGGTAGGACTTAGGAGTTCCAATGAACAGAATTAAATAATATCAGAATCAACTTAGTGGATCCATTGTAAGTATAAACTGACTCCAAACTAGACAGTTATTAATTGGATTCAAACTATATAATGTACTAATTGGATTGAAAATTCCTAAGAATGAGATGATGTATCAACTAAGCAACACATTAAGAAAATAATGAAACAAATTTGAGAGAAAGAGAGATATCCAACAACATTGAACTTTAGGTGGTCTGTATTTGAGTTGGTAGGTGATTGTCTCTCGCACTTATCATTTTTAAATCTTTTTTGTCCACTGGCCTAATCATATCAATGATCGTGCACAGTGACTTATGGATTTCATAATATGATCTTTACATTTATAGTTGGCTATTAACTACCCTGCCAAGTCCAAAATTAAGTGGGACCTAAAACAAATGTCATAGCACTTGGAATATTGTGCTTTTAAAGCTTTGGTACTATTTCAACAACTTTTAAGCTGGAACTGGAAAGTTGAGGTGGTGGTGGAGGAAGAAGATAAGAATCCGATCTAATCCCACCCACCAGGAGACAGTCATCATGTTAGGGAACATGGGTACAATGCCAGCCTTCATCATTTGTTATGATTTGATTGGATTGCACCAGCAAAATTCAAAGAGAACCCAAAAGTCCAGACATGAAGTTAATAATTGTCCCCATCATACCTCATACAATCAACGGCCGAGAATCATTCCACTGTCTCTTTCTTCTTCTCTTTCACAGCTGCTGAGTAAAGCCATGTGCTATAGAATTATGCACAGGGCTACGGTAGGGCAAGAAAAGATTATGGATGATTACATGGTTTCACAACTTTTTTTTCTGAAAAATGGGTTAGAAAAAAGGAAAATAATGAAACATACTTTGGTTCAGAAATTTCTTTTGGGGTGAACAAATGGAAAAAAACGAATTTGCATACTATTAAATGGAGCACTATTTATTTGTAACTTTATTGATAATGGGGTTTTGGAAATTCGTGAAATGGCTAAAAATAATTTGGCTCTCCTAACTAAAATTATCTGGAGATTCCTCTCTAATAAAGAGCTTCTCAGTTTTAAAATACTCAAAACCAAGTATTGTCAGAACAAATCTCTTTGGAAGGCCAAGGCTAAAATGGGTAATTCTTGGTTTTGAAAATGTTTTGTACAAGCAACCAAATTTATTAATGAAAAAGTGGGGTGAATCATAAGAAATGATAAGGTTATATTAGTTTGGGGCTGTAAATGGATTCCATGTGAGAGTGGGCTGAGAAAACCCCACTCCTCAACTCAAACCTTGTTGTTAGTGATCCATGGGACTAAGATAGAAAATGAAATGTCACTTTCATCAAGGAGAATTTTAACAATAATGCTGATGTAGATAGTATTTTAGAGATTTACATTCCCCAATATCACAAGGAGAATAAGAAAATTTGGCCACAAACCAAAAATGGGGTCATTTCTACTAAATATGCTTACAACCTCATTAGGGGGAAATCAAGTTGTTAGGGCCATGATTAAATGGAAAGCGATATGGAAGTTACCTCTTCTTCAAAGAATTCTCTTGTTTGGATGGAAATGTCTAAATAATGCAATTAAGGTGCATAACCTTCTTCATAGTAAATCTATCTCTAGTAATGCTTTATGCCCCATCTATAATAAGGAAGAAGAATCGATTGAACATGCTTGATCTCTTTCTATGCGAGTATGCCAGTGCCTCTTGGTTTGGATCAAGTTTAGGCTATTTATGTCATAGTTTTACTTTTGGATTAATATCAGAATGGTGGAATAAGTATATAAAAGTGCAAAACTCTTCGAGGCCAACCATAAATAAAAGCACTAAAGGCTTTACTCTGGATTTGTGGTGGGCAATTTGGAAATGTAGGAATGATTTTCTTTTCAAATGAAAGGACGTGATTCCTACAAATACTATAAATATTGCTAAAAATGTATTCATAGAGTTAAATTCCATGAAACAAAGAGGAGGAAATGGAAAAAAACTCTCAGGATTCTAGCTTATCAACTAGAGGTCCTGAGGGGACTATGATTTTTATCAATGCTAATGAATCAAAAGTCTCTTCCTCCAAAGAAGCTGAGACGAAGGCCATTCTCTCGGCGGTGATTGAAGCAAAGGCAATGGGCTTCTTAAAAGTCCATATTTTGATGGATGCTCTTGAAGTTGTACGTGCGAACAAGGGCAACTCGGATTGGTCTATTGACCCCATTTTGCAAGACATCTCTATGGAGGCTTTATCTTTTAAATGTTTTGAGGTCTGTTATATCCCCAGATCGATGAATATGGTCGCGCATAATTTTGTAAAAACCACTTATAGGGGTGACGGGGTTAGAATGTCTTCCATTTCCTAGTTTGTCGTGCTTTTTGGTTGGTTGTTTCTTGTAATTCGTTTTCCTATTGTTCTCTTGTTCCTTTGTTTGCTTTTAATGAATTCTTCTTTTACTTGAAAAAAAAAACTATTTATTTGAATTGTTGGGATTGGTAATGAATTCAACTCTAGGAATTAAATAAAGGAAGTTAAGGACAATATTCACTTTTGATAAGTACCCAGAGAATTAAATCCAAAGGTATGTTTCTTTGGTAGAGTTCTTGATGACAAGTTGTTGGGATGGGGATTTCAACAGTGATAGTACGACCGTCTAATAGGCATCAAGAAATGCCATATTTCTTTTAGATTTTTGAATTTTAAGCGTGTTTGGAAGTACAGTGAATTAAAGTAAAGTGAGATGAAGCATTAAATCAAGAGAGAATAAAATATAAAGGGTTATAATGGTCTTTAATTTTTGCTGGCTTGTTAGGGAAATTTTTTGACTTTTTGCGTAAAAAGATAATGCGTTTTTGTCATTTAGCAGAGAAATGATGTTTTTTTTTATTTTTTTATTTCAAAGAGTGAGAGAATTTTGAGTTTGTGTACTTTTGAAATTACCAATTGTCTTTTCTTGTCTGGATAACGGAGGCTTTACCTCACCTTACCACAATTCACCTCACATTCAAACATGCCCAAGTTACAAACATCCTATTATAATCTCAGAATTCCAACCTTACCATTTATGAATGCTTTATTGGCTATAAAGATTTTGAGATTTCATGTGGGGGGATAGCGTTTGGAGGATTTATAAATGCTCCAAACAAGAATTCTCTAAATTCTTGCAAAGAAATGGGCCCTAAACATTCTTATGAGATGTGTGCTCCTTACAAGATTTATATAGAATTTTCACAAAACTTTTGGGGGTTCATTGCCACCCCCTGCCTTTGTCCATGTGTAGATTAAAGTTAGGTATTTAGCTTAAACATTTTTATTTTCATTTCTTTTCCCTAATGGGGTAGGTAGTAGCCATCATATGTTGGATAACATAAGGTAGGTCAGAGGCACCACTATTTGATTTGCTGGGGCCTAGGTATTCATTCACCTCCTGAAGAAGATTGAGTGTGCTAACTTTCACCATTCAGGAACTCTATTTCCATGGAAGATTGGGATTGAACCATTCCTTGATACCCTGCTCACCCTGATGTAACTTTAGTTAATCGATATTTGTCATTGGATTGACCTGATCAGAAAGGGGGGAGATTACTGCAGAATGAAAACTACCACAAACTTACAAAATTATGGAGATATAATACTTTTTGGAGCTATACACTTGGTGGCTTTTTTCTACCAAATAATTATTACCTCTCACAGCTTGTGTGAGAGGGAACTTTTCTACCACCATGGGGAGCCCCTAAGACAATCTAACCCCCATCACACTTACCTTCATAAATTGGTACTCACACTAACTTAGACACTAATATGAGTTACTCTCACCCTTAGATTGAATTTCATAGATAATGTAAATTAAGAAGCAGTTAAACTGTAAGTCCCCTAAACCAATGGTTGTAATGAATTGATTAAAATAAAATTTTTTCCAAAATCACCTCCACAACGAAACTTTTTCATCACACCATGATTGACATGTATCTAATCAGGTCTCATGAGAGGCTCCAAACTGCACCTCCCAGGAGGCCTGGGAGTTATATCTCAGCAGAATACAACCATATTTATTTAGCACAAGACAATGGTAAAGGTGGAGTTAAAGTAAATAAGCATGTAATATGACATTCTTTACTCCACCATATTTTAGTTAAAAAAGTGGAGCAGAGAAGTGAACTCATGAGTAACACTAACTACCTTTTACTCCGCTAGCCTCTTTCTTCTCTATCTTTTATCCACATGAAAGTGTGATAAAATGTAGTTTTATAAACTTTTCGACAAAAGGTGTTTTTTAATCTGCTCTCTCTTATATACTTTATTTCATACTATCCAAGCGAGGATCTTACTGCACATTTACTTTTTTTTAATATAACTTATCTTTTTATTTTTTATAATTTAACATCTACCTCACCTTTACTTTGTGATAGATATGTAATTGTAACCAAACAATCTGACATCTTAAAAATTTGATGACAATGAACATTTAATTGAGTAATTGAATGATGATATTTGACCATGCAGCAAAAGTGACGTCGAACGCACTCTCATTTATGGGTTTGTACATAACTGCTGATCCCCATCAGCTCAGCAGCTAGAGTACAATATTGCATTGTAGATGCAACTCATACACATTGAAATCTGATTGAGAAGTATGATTTACATTTTCAAAACCCTACCATTTCTACCTTGAATTGCAATATCACAATATGGTGCCTATTTAACATTAACAATGAATCTCATAAACTTTTAGGATATATGACTTAAAACTTGCAGACCTAAAACTAATATTCAAAATCATTTGATTCGCTTTATATTCTTTGTACTTCCAATTTATCTCAAAATGTATCTTTCACCCATGCCTCTTCTCCATTATCCTGCGTCATGGGTCAAGGTGAGCTCCACTATAAGTGGTCATTTTAAGGAGTGTTCCAAGGTTTTGATACCTAAGCTTGAAATACAAACCATTAAAATTTAAAGTCTCACCTTGAATATATGGTATATGAATCTTTTCTCCAATAAAAGTCATATCCACCATGTAAAAATCATAATTAATCTCATATTAAAATATTATTCTATGCGATTTTAATTCAGCTTTATCCATTGTTATAACTTGATCTCAAGATTAGATGTTGACCATGTAAAAATCATAATCTCATATTAAGATATTATTCAATAGAGTTTTAAACGAATGTCATCAGTTGTTATAACTTGAATCTCAAGCTCAGATAAAAGAGAAGCATTGGGGTTGATGCAAATTTTTTTTGTCATAATCAAACATGAATCATGCATCAATGTGGCTGAGACAAATTCTAATGATGATGATGATGCTTAACTTTTAATGGTTTGGATTTAAGATGAGAGAGACTCAGGAATGTAAACAATATGCAACTCAGAGGAACCCAAAAGTCCGGGCCATAGGTACCAGATTCGAGTTCCAAAATGTTTGTCCTTTTTGGCCTACTTGCTTGGCCACAGGCATCACAGTGGGCCCCACATGATGGGCAGATTTCACTTTCATACGGCGGAAGCTTTGGAACTGTCAGGCAACGCAAAGGCCCAAAATATCGCAAGACAATGACAAGGATGAGATGAGTCTCCGATTATCATCTCGTGCTTGTGTCGTCCTTGTGACCAATAAAAAGATCTAGAGGACATGCATGTATTAGTACATGTACATGTGTTTTATTTCCAATATTAATGGTGTCACTGTGGAAGATGTCTAAAAATCCATTATTGGGGGCAGTTTTTTTTTTTTTTCGTTTTCCTAACACATAGTAACACACTCTACTGTAATTAGGTGAGATTAAATGGTGGACCCAAGAAACTTTCCTTTGCCAATTGTGTGAAAGAAAAAAGGAGAAAAAAGGCTAAGTGTGAACCTTAGGTTTTAGTATTTAGGCCGTTTTGAATCTAAAATTTAAGCCCACTCAATGTTTGGGCCAGACTTGAATTAAATGATAAAAAGCGTAAAGTCCAGCTTGGACGAGCCCAAACAGTAATACTTGTATCTCTTTGTTCTTTTTTTTTTTTATATATATATAAAAGTAGTACTTGTAATTTGTGATTGCTTTTGTCGAAACAAGCGTACAAAGCCATTTCAGCTTTAGTTCAATTAAATAAATGGATAGGCTTGGGCCCAAAAGTTTCAAGCAACTAGGATGACGCCGAACACTTGTAGGTTGGGATGTAAATGAGTTTCTGATTTTTTGACCTGTTAAAGACCGGGTCTAGATTCTTATCTAGGCCCCGATAAGTAAATTGGTCCGGTTCCACCTTGGTTCGGACCCGTGGACCCGACATATTACCTAAATTCTCGAAAATCTCTCCTAAAAACCATATATATATATTTTTTTAATATCATTCTCTACCTAGATCCGGACCCGGATCCAGACCCGACCCATATATGGTTTTGGTTTCGGTTCCGGAACTAAGAAACCGATTCCGGGTCTGAATCCGATTCCACTTTTTTCTTAACGGTTCCGGGGCCCGGATCAGAATCAACCCGTTTACAACCCTATTTGTAGCTCAGGTTGAGCTTAGGTCGGATGCAGACCTAGGTTTTATAGTAAAGTTGGAACTGGATATGCCTCAACCTATATCTACTTGGTCCATGGACATACCAAGACGGCCACCCCCTTACCCCTTGGTAGTGGTACCTACCTCTTGACATTTAATTTTGAATTGAAACTGCTGAAAATAGAAGTTTCTTCGTATATTTGTGCCAAGGAACAAATTCAATAGCAATAATAACTAAATGTAGAGATGGCTTAACCATGTGGCCATAGCCACTCATTGTCCATGGTTCCGCGCCAAGGCAGGTTCATGTTCGGCTAAAAATAGAAGGCTCCTCATTTATTTCGCTATGGGACACTTTCAATTTACAATAGTAGCTAAGTCCAGCTATGACTGACCATGTGGCCATAGCCAGCCCTTGCCTCCTGGTTCTACCCTTGGGCAAGTTCATGACCTGTCAAATTTAAACCCTTAAAATAGAAGTTCCATGTTATATTTGTGCTTCAGGACAAATTCAACCACAAGTGTTGAGCCTAGCGATGACTAACCACGTGGCTATACCCACCCCTTGCCCCTGGTTCAACAGTTGGGTAGGGTCATCACCTGTTGAATAATGCTAAAAATAGAAGTATGACATCATGTATTTGCACTACGGAACAAATTCAATTACAGTAGTGCCTGAGTTCAACAATGACTAACCACATGTAACCACAGCCACCCCTGCTACTACCCCTTTGGTTACGCCCTTGGCAAGTCCATAACTGTCGTATTTAAGGAGATTTGACATATCAATCCTCCGTAAATCTTGCATCTCCAATTTCATCATTGAAAGTCTATTAATGTCACAAGAGTCGTTTGACTTTGGTATTTTATTTTTTTTTTTACTTTTCTGCTTCGGATCCCGTGATATCAAAAGATCTAGGCTTTTTTATGTACAGGCTTTTCGACTTTTAACATTTGGATCCCCTAATAGCATGGGCTTTTAAACTCTCATGATATCATGGGATTCAAGACAGAAAAGAATAAAAAAAAAAAAAAAAATTTGTCGACCAGAGTCAAACTACTCTAGTGACATTAAATAGGTTTTTAGTCATGAAATCGGGGGAATAGAGTTTAAGGAGAATTATTATATCAAATCCCCTATATTTAAATCAAAAGAAGTGTCCTTGTATATTTGTTGTATGAGACAAATTCAATAATTGATCACGTGGTAACAGCTATTGAAAAGTATTTTCGCTGCCTCTACTAACATCTCAAGTTTTTAGTACTTGATAGGAATGATTAGCGGGAGAAATTTAGTAATAGCCGCCCCTTGTTCCACTCTTGCGTAAGTTGATAGCCTACCTGTTAAATTTAAACAGCTGATATAGAAGTCTTCTATTTCGGCGCTATGGGACAAATCAATAAAAATGGAAGCTGAATGCCATGACCACTGGCCATGTGCTGTAGCCAGTTCTTGCCCTTGGTTGACTGGCTTTGTGCAAGTTCCTGACTGGTCAAATTTAGGCCGTCCAAAATAGAATTCTTCTCCCATATTTTGTATTTGTATCAATGCAAATAATAATGTTAGTTGAGTCACTTGAGTCCAGGGATGATTGACCCATGGGGCCATAGCCACACTCGTGGCCCCTTGGTTCCGCCCTGGGCTAGTTTTATGACCTGTTAAATGAAAACCACCTGAAAATAGAAGTTTCTTTGCATATTTGCGCCATGGGACAGATTCAGTAACAATAGTAGTTAAGCCAACAATTTGTCCGGCCTCTTGGAGAAGAGAACCATTGTAAATGTGATATTGTCCGTTTTGACTAATGGGATTTCATCGCAATATTTGGATGTTAAGGCCTAGTCCCACTTATATGCCTAGGATAATGACTTGTATGTTTCTGATATGGAAAATCCAGTCTAAAATCAATTTTTTAGAGCATAACCCCCCCCCCCCCCACATGTAGATGCTCGTGAGCCCAACGCCCTTCTGACAGGGGCACAAAACATGACATAACATGGGCAAGTGGCTGCCAAGGAGAGAACACAAGTTCTTGTAACTTCCAATTCTAAGGCCGTGGTCCTAGCCAACTAGCTACCCCTCAGGCTTAGGTAATTTATATGTAGCTACACTAGGGATACAAATAATATGATATACTTAATTTTTATTGTAGTGAACTCTAAACAAAAGAAAAAGAAAAAAACAAGGCATTTATTTTTAGAAATGCTCCTATAAGAGTGAGAGTAAGGGGGGACCCATTTGATCTATATCTAATGCCAACAACCTAAATATGGGGGTCCCTCTACTATGAGAGTTACTCTCATATAAGAATTTTCCTTTATTTTAAGCAGTATTAATATTATAATTAGGCCCATCCTGGGATGGCCATAAATAAATATAAAAAAAAACACTAGTCTGGTATAAAAACACATGAATAAGATCTACAATAATAGTGAAGCAAAGCATATGGTTGGCAAGTAATCAATCTCATAGTAGGCCCAAAGTTAAATATACAATAGGGCTTTTATATTATGCAGTTTTAATTTCACAGGTCATAGTCACCCCTTTCCCTCTAGCAATGTCCCAAGGCAGGTTCATGACCTATTAAATTTAAACTGATGAAAATAGAAGTGTTTTGGTCCTCTTTTTTCTTTGTTTTTTCCCTTTGCCAAGGATTAAATTTTATACCTAGTAACTCAAATTTATTATAGTGGGATCTGAACACAACAAAAAGCATAAAAAAGCATTTATTTTGAATGGTATCAATTTATTTATAACAAAGCCCCATCAATGAACATATAAATAAGTGCAACAAAAGAAATCCAGGCATTGAACCCATTGTAAAAGTGCACATGCATATCAACAGATGAATAAAAATTAACAAAGCTAAATAAGCAAAGACATATGTTTGACATGCAATCAATCTAACATGGACCCCAAGTCAATATACAATATTACAATGTGAATGAGCTTATATTTTTATGCATTTTTAGCTTCATAGAGATTTCCACAGGATTCCCCTGATTTCCAGCAACAGAGGATCCAGAGTGCCATTTTTGGGTTCGTTGCTCTGTTTTTTCTGGCGTCCCAGAAGCAAACAAAAGAGAGGAGGAAAAAGCAGAACAGGAAAACGTAATAAAAGGGCTACAAGAACCCAAGCTAAACCCCCTTCTCTCTCTGCTCTGTGCTGCTCTGTTCTTGCAACAGTAAGAAAGGAGAAGAGGAAAAAAGAGGAATATTTTTTTTTTCTGCTGCAACTGCAGCTGACTAAAGAGAGAAAGATCAAGTAGAGATGCAGCAGCACCTCATGCAGATGCAGCCCATGATGGCTGCTTATGACCCAAACAACATCACCACTGATATCATCCAACAGGTCTCTTTCTTTTCATTTCACCACCCCACCACACCCCCCCACCCCCACTTTTTTTTGGCTCTTCAATACCCTTTACAGTTCTTCTACTGCTGGCTCTTCTTCTTCTATGTGTTTATTCTTTGCTTGCTGCTTTGCTTGTTTTTTTTCATGTGTTTGTCCTTTGGTGTGAAATGGGGTTTTCTTGGTTGGTTCTTGTTTTTGAAGTCTAGATAACTGTGTATTTTGGATTCTCTCTTGTTTTGAAGATGGATGTTTTGTTGGGTGTTGCTTGTTTTGATTTTTCTTGTTTTGGAATGGTTGCTTTTCCTTGGTGTGAAATGGGTTTTTCTTGGTTTAAAGGCTCTTGGCTTCTTGTTTTTGAAGTCTAGGTGGCTGTGTATTTTGGGGTTCTTTCTTGTTTTAGTGGGTGTTTGGCTATTTTGACTTTTCTTTCTGTGGATTTTTTTTTCCCCACTCTCCTTTTTGCTTTCTTCTCTAGGTTCAGGTTTTGGTGGTGTGGTATTTGATATGATACTTTTTTTTTTAATTATTCTATTGACCATGGATGGCTGAAGTGTGTGTTAGCTGTTTTGATGTTTATCTTTTAGCTTATCTGAACTTGTTCTTCTTTCTTGGGGTACATGGTGGTGGGTTAGGTTTTTGGGTGTTATTTTACACTCTTGCTGGGTGGATCATGTTTTTGAAGTATGAACGGTTGTTTCACAAACACCACCAACACCCCCCCCCCCCTCCCCGGGTCACTTTTTTTTTTTTTCTGGCTTCTTTACACCTCTTTAGGAGTTTTTCTCCTTTAGTTCATGGTCCGGGGCATAGTTTTGGACTTTTCCTTTGCGTTTTTACCGGGTGGGTCTTCTTTTTTGAAGGCAAATGTCTTTTATGAGACTTTTGCTTGTTTTAGTAATGAGTTTTTGAAGATTCCTTACCCCCCTGACACATTGCTTATGTGTTGGTTCATGATCTTGACACATTGCATGTGTGTTAGGTTCATGATCTTGGCTGGTGGAGTTTTTTTTTTTTTTCACATGGTTTCCCCATTTGGGTGGTTTGGATTTCTTGTTTCTTTTTCTTAATCGGTTTGGTTTTCTAGATGGAGGTGATTTCCATGCTGTTGTGAATTTGGGATTTGGTGGTTTCTGGCTTCATACTGTTGAAAATATACATTTGGATGATATTGATTACCATTTCAGGTTTAGAATTATTGTCTATTTTATATTGGTTACAATAAAGTGGTGTATGTATTGCTGTGTATACAATAGACATAGATTGCAGGTGAAGATCAATGATTGGACCTTTTTTGTGTTCTTAGTCAAGGCAGCAATATTAGCTCTGCGATTCATCTAGAGGAGTACAAGCATTAAAACTCTCTTCAACTTAGTCTTACCGTTTTTTTAGTGATCTGTCATGCCCAATCATCTATGCCAGATTCTAGGTTAAGAGTTTATAAATTGCAAATGTAAAAATGCATGCAGGAGGCTAATGACAAATGTATTGACATTATTGATTGTTGGCTTGATCTGCTTCACCTCCATACTTAGAATTGGTTCTCCTACTCTTTAGTCCAAAATATGATGCCTCTACAAATTCGTTACTAGGAGAGGAGGGGACCAGAAGCCCTTTATAGAATTCTTTATTGTACTAATATTCTATCAAGGATAGCTTCCCAAAGGGTTACTTTACCATAGGACTCTTCCATACTAAAATACCTACCTTAAATAATATTACACCTCTAGAAGTCCAAAAGATTTAAACACCAAAAAAAAAAAAAAAAAAACCTCCAGAAAACTTAGAAGCAAGTTGCTTAGGGTCATGCCTATCTATGTGGGACACAATACAGTACGTGTGCGGCGGCAGAACCGAGAAAATTTCCTTGTGGGGGCACTATGGAAAAAAGGATTTTTTTTAAATTGTTGGTTAGTTTTGTACGAGTGGGTTGGGGGTGGGGGATGATGGGTTTGTGCGGCCGATGGCCAAAACACTATGTAGCAGTAGCGGCGTAGTAATGTGAAATCGAAAAAGTGGTAACAAAAATTCCAAAACAATATCCAAAAAATCCAGAATATTAAAAAATGTTAGAATTTGATGCTTTTTTTTTTCTACCCTAACTAAGATAAAGGGATATAGCAGCCCCTTTAGTGCATGGAGGTTCTGTGTTGCTGAATGATTATAAAACAAAAATATTTATCTATTTTTTCACATGTTTTCATGTTAGTTAATCTAAGTTAGAAGCTATTATGCACTTTTAAATTCGTAATTTATAAGCATTTTTGCATAACTGTACATAACACAAGATAAATAAATTATAAAGTAATGCTTAAATAAAGCTAAAAGTTCAAACCAAATGACGAATTAACTTTCATTAAACACAGACAATGTACTTTTGTAGAGAGTTGAGAAAAGAATTCATCTACTAATATGAAAGGGTGTGTTTACCACGATATACCTAGAGAAGAGCCCTTAAGATAAACTCTATGCATCGGCTTCAATTTGGCGAAATCTTGCGTTTTTTAGTGTTCTTTAAGTATGGAAGGATAGAAAAGCTGAATATAAATGTTGCTTGGAGTGAAGGAAAAAAAAAAAAGCTCTGCTATGTGTCTTAAAAATTTATGAAGAGTAGATGTCAGTCATACTCTTTAGTGGGCTCGTAGCGGACCGTGGAGGCCATAGTGGTTTGTAGCGGCCGCTACATTTGCTAGCGGCACTAAATTGTTTGTAGAGCTGCTACGCTAAATTGTTTGCAAGCATGTAACCCCCATTCTAACACAAAAAATAAGGAGTTTGCTTTACCTTTATCTCTGCCTCGGTTATAGTTATCATAATTATAAAAATATAAATCCAACAAATTTACATTTACCAAGGAGGAAATGATTTTATCGTAAGTATACCTATTGAAAATCTTTGAATTTTTTAATTAGTCTCACCTTTCATGAAAGAAGTGTTGGATTCCTACTTTCTCCTTGTCCCAAACATGGTTTTAAAATCGTAGCGGCCGCATTATCGGCTATAGCGGTCGAGGCCGCTATGGTATTTGAAACTAGCGGCTCTACATTCTAAAACCTAGTACAGCCAAGCAATTTTAATTTTAAAAATTGTTTTTCCTATTTTTTCTGCTCAATAGCCTTTCCTAAAGCAGTCTCTACCCTTACATGATTTCAAATCACTAAAAAAGCACAAGATTGACCGTTATGCAATATTCATATTTTTTTCACCACTTAAAAAATTCACACCACTATATTGCTATTATTGCCGTAAGCGCTACGTATCACCCGCTACATAGCGTTTTGGTCATTGGCCGCTACGCCCGCCACAACCGCTATTTTGATCCTTAGTGCCAAATATTACTCTTATATGAGGTTGGATCATTATCCCATGAGGTATTATTCATATCCCATGGAAGTGAATTAGGCATTCTAAGTTCTAACTAGATTCAACTCACTGGATAATCTCTCCATCTTGTTGGGTGCCTACCTTCATCAAGTCGCACGATGAGCGCTTTTGGAAGAATCATGACAGATCACCGACACTGTCAGACTTAAAAAGAGTAGGTTGCAATAGTGATGGACTCGACAAGATAGATGGTAATTGCTGATAAAAGATGAGATCAATGGTTTGTACTTACTTTTTTATTACTTTTTATGTTAGTAGATCCTTTCTACAAAAGGTATCAAAGGAAATCCGAGAGAGTATTCAGTTCCTTGGTTCCGCTCATCAATCCACGTCTCATCCACCTTCCAGACACCTCACAGCCATTGAACCCATTTCCATACCCTTTCATCTTCCAAATACCGCACAACCGTTGAACTCACATCTCATCCATCTTCCAAACACATTACAGCTACTGAATCCATGTCTCATCCATCTTCCAAACACCTCATAGCCATCGAGCCCACTTCCTTCCCATTCATCTTCCAAACACCCTTGCCATCACCAACTGACCATCTTCATCAATGATCTTGGGCCCCATCACCTCTTTTCTCTTCTCTCTCTCAATCTCTCCCCCTTTTCCACAACCACACTTCTCTTTCCCTATCATCAAACTTTCAGATCCTAGGTGGAAGAAGATGAAGCAAAAGATAGTTTTTAGCAATGGAGTTGCAGGGCTTTAACGATCTCGTCAACAAGGGCAGTTTGGTAAAAAAAAAAAAAAAAGTACGAGCAACTATGGTGTAGTTGTATTGTTTTTCTTCATAAATCATTTTAATCGGAGTTTAAGCTTAATATTTCTTTGTAAAAGTCCATATTTGTAATCTCACTTTTTCCTTATCATTTTTTTTTTTTTTTTTTTTTAAGTTTTTACTGGCCTTTTCTACTTCTGATTTGTGCTGTATTTACCTGTGCAGTATTTGGATGAGAACAAGCAGTTGATCTTGCATATTCTCGACTGCCAAAGTTCTGGGAAACTGGGCGAATGTGCAGAGTAAGTGCATCATTTTTTGGGTTGATAGATGCATCATAATTGTGAAATTGCCTGTTAAGCACAGTAGTGCAAGTAGTCTTTCCAATTGATACAGATTCTTGCTTTTCATCACTCACACCTGCTGCATTCTAAATCATTAAGTACCATTAATGTGTAGATCTGTTCAATGCAAAATTATAAAGAGCTTTGACGTAACTAGATATGAAAAAATATGAAGAAAGAATAAAGAAAGAAAGAAAGAAAATAACCAGGGTAGTGTTGCCACACCTAATGTGCTTTTGAGGCTTCTGGAGAATGAGCTAGATGCCACAAGACTCTTAGACTTCTCTACCTTCATAAGAAATTAATGAGAGAGAAATGTATGGCTCTTACTATCGAATTATTGGACTTGGAAATTCAAGAAAAACACACTATTACACTACTTACATTAGCAAATAACAATAATAAATTAGGCAGGTCTAAATTTTCTAACACCTTTGACCAAAATGAGGAGAAATGATATTCTCACTAATGCAGGCCTAGAGACCGATTAAATGCCAATAGGTTCTCTGCAGCACATGTGCCATGTGGCTTGCATGTGCAAGTTTCGGCTGTTCATCCGGTGGACCTATTCTCAATCTAAATGTCCCAGCATTTTAAACTAATTTGAGAGAGCCCTTGTTTGGTCAAATTTAATACAGTCACTTGACTAGGAAAATAATTCTGCTAGGTCCCTTCACAGCTTCACTCAGTGTGCTGTATTCATTAAGGTGTCTGAAGTAACCAAGAAAAAAAATCATCATTCATGCCACCTCAAGTCCTTAGCAGCTTCATTGCTATAGTGATGATCATCTGTCAAGGGACCTGGTAAGAATTACTTTTATATGTTAAGGGACTATGTGAATATTATTGATACATCCATGACTCAAACCTCCACCCTTGTCATTGCGATGCTAAGCACCTTCCAGATGTGCTACAGGATTGTCCTTTAGAATTAGTTGAAGAAGGATGTCCACTGCTCATGTCAAAACTCAATTGTTACCTATGAAATGTATTTTAGGCCTTTGTGAACTAATTTTCTGATAGACTAACAGTTCCTATATGTCATGATTATGTTTCTGATTGTTTCCATTTATTAATATTATCAGCTATAAAAATGTGGTTTATGCCTTCTTGGACTTAAATTTATACAGTAGTCTGTTGAGATCCATCATTGACTTGGACAAGTCATCAGCGGAGATTGGCAGGTGGAGAATATCTTGTTAGATCACTTCAAAAAAAAAAAAAAAAAGTTCGATTGGGATTTCTATAACTTGTTTGTTCTGTTTTTAGGAGTCAAAACTAGAGAGTTAAGGGGCACTAAATTTTTTATCTTTTATGCTTTACAAGAGACTTGAGTGCATGCATCCACTTGCACTACAAGATGTCCCTAACCAACTTAGGAACAGCCAGGGACTTGTATATATATCTTTTTACTTAGATTAGGAAGTAAGTACTTTGGTTTGAGGAGTTTTGTTTTTCTTTACATATGGCAGCATTGTGTTCTCCTTTCAGACTTGAAATAAGAGTGGAGCTTGTGAACTCCATCTTTGTGTAGCTTTTGTCTCTGTTTTTTTTCAAAAGGAGTAATGGTGTTTATTTTTTTCATGCATGCATAGACAATGGACATGGTTTACATGCATGGTGGGTTGCATGTAATCCGTCTTATAGTGAGCTTCCTTATTCCCTGAGGTGAGAACTCAACTTTTATTAAACATAGGATTTCTTTTCAATTCCATTATAGCACTTTTTTTTATTGGATGAGTGTGGCCCGCCGTGGATCCAAGAAACAGAGCCTCGGACATAGTCATGGTTCTCATATCAGCAGTTTCTACATTTAGGGTGTGTCGGATATCTTTTGCTTCCTGTGTGATACACTTCAAATCCATGTTATGCACATGGTCATTTACAAGTTCCATAAATTTATGCTTTGATTGACTTTCCTCCATGCTTTAACTTGGAGGAACAACTGAACATGACCTAGTATGTTTTACGGTGTAACTTAAATGACATCAGAAGTCGCTTTAACTGCTAAATACATGAGAAATGAGACTGAAAAGCTGGCATATTTTCGAAGGCAACATTTAGATTTAGTTGAGTTCTATTCATATTGAGCTTTGGAGATCTGCTCTTCCCTTTCTTACATCTAGGGTAGTTGGGAACTTCTTGCATCTTCCTTCCCCCCCTTTTTTTTACTTTTCTTGTTTTTCTCTTCCAGCCATGTGATTTATCCATTCATCTCTAACTTATGATATAACTCTAATGCTGTACTTTTGTAAAGAAAACTTCCCCTGGAAAATCTTGTCCATTTTCCTTGTGAATTTCTGCCCGACACAAAAATTATATTGATGCTTATCCACTGTTCCAGGAATCAAGCTAGGCTCCAACGCAACCTTATGTACCTAGCTGCAATTGC
The DNA here is from genome assembly GCA_003546025.1 of Camphora micrantha. Classification (NCBI taxonomy): domain Eukaryota; kingdom Viridiplantae; phylum Streptophyta; class Magnoliopsida; order Laurales; family Lauraceae; genus Camphora; species Camphora micrantha. The sequence goes on along the minus strand of QPKB01000006.1, from coordinate 18,218,755 downwards.
AGATTCTCAACCACAACCAACCCCATTTCATGCTCAGGTATAATTCCACCTAGGGATCATAGGGTCCTGTTGCATCAGGATGTGTTCAGTGTGGGCAATACCCTTCATGTTGATCCATGGTAAAATCACCCACATCTCATGAGTTTTACCGTGGATGGGTGGTGCGCTTTATCTATGTTAATATAATTTTAAATTTTCAATTGCCAGAGATTATTTTATGAATAATTTTAAATATTCAATTGGCAGGGCTTATTTTATAAATAGATGGCTATGGGGAAAACATCAGTTGTCTCCGAAAGTTAAAATAGGATAGAGATTGGGTGGCACCAATCATTCAGTCTGTGATATCCAATCGTCAAATTATCTGGATCATGGAACCACTGGCCAGGGGCGGAACTAGGAAATTTTCTTTGGGGGAACCACTGTGTAAGACAAATTCTTGGGGGATGCCACTAAAAAAACTAAATTTTCTATAACATGAAGGGGGCTTTCCAACTTTTTTGGAGGGCCAATTTAAGAAAATGAAAAAAAAAATATTACACCAGGTGGGGTTTTTCCAAATTTCTGATGGGACATGGCCACCACAGCTGCTACAGACGTGTGGTTTCTTCCTGTTGCCTATTCCACACAAATAGGTCGATGGCTTGATCCAGATCACTAATGTGGTGGATCTCACAGGAATTGGGAGTTCTCAAATCCTTTTAGAGTAGATGCATTTAGAAAGAGTTTGCCCATCCACCAGATACTTGACAGTATTCCTTTGCCATTTATTTGTAAATTTTTATGGCAATGTTTAGATGGTGTTATATTCAAATATGATAATTTTTTTTGGCATCCCCACTCTAAGCTGGTGCTGATTAAATGAACAGCTTTGAGTACAAAATTATGGGCGTCAGTTGCACATATTGGTGAATATTAATACGGACCATGCGTCCTCGATTTCTCAATCACCCATGCTCTGCTTCTTTTAGTATTTTGTTTCTGGAGAACTCACACTGAAGTCCCATCTTTATTCAGTTCCCTCCCAGTGCAGCCATGCAGCCAGGTGCCCGCTACTTGCAACACCAGCAAGCGCAATCGATGACACCACAATCACTTATGGCTGCCCGTTCTTCAATGTTATACACTCAGCAGCCAATGTCTGCATTACAGCAACAAGCCTCCCTGCACAGCCAATTGGGCATGATCCCTGGAGGGAACAACGGACTCCACATGCTACACGGCGATGGCAGCATGGGAGGTAATGGGGGCCTTGCAGCCAGAGGCTTTCCTGACTTTGGTCGCAGTGCTGGAGAGAGCTTGCATGCTGCAACAAGCAGGGGGATGACTGGCACAGGGAAGCAGGATGTGGGAAATGCAGGGTCTACTGAAGGGCGAGGGGGCAGTGCAGGAGGCCAAAACACTGATGGGACTGAGCCTCTGTACTTGAAAAGCTCAGAAGAAGCGAATTGAGGGGTTCCCACAGCAGTGGTGATTTTGTGGTCCATGGAAAGAGCAGACCAAGTAACCTGTGGTACGTTGTTAACATAACTTGTAGGTAGGTTGTTTCTCTTAGAGCTAAAAAGACAAGTCACATTTTTGCCTATTCTGAGCAGGAGGTGGATATCATTGATCTGTTAATGATATTATCTGAAAACCTTGTTTTGTGGTGTGAGACCTAGGTGCATTAAGTATTAGTTTCTTGTAAATTTGTAGCTTGATATTGCCATGTATGATGGCTGGACCTTTGTCTTTGGCCCTGGATGATGATCATCTTAAATACCCTTGTGCTTGCTTGAAACCTATTAAAGTGCTCCTGCCATTTAACTGGTTTAACATGGAGAGAGATTTTAACAGTATACAATCAAGTATGCATGACAATGGAAGGTTTTGTACCATTTCCATGGATGGTGAGTATGATGAAATACGGGTTAGGCTAATGTGGTGGTGCTCATTTCTTTTGCGGAAACACTAATCCATGGTGAGAGCTTTCGATTCCTTGGCCCCACTAATAGGCATGTTTATGAGCTGAATCACATACTAACGGGAGAAAATTCTACTTGATCAACATGCTTTCTGGTTGTTGGAAATTTTCAAAATAATACTGAAGCCTATAAGCTTTATTTCTTGAATTCCACTTTGGATATGGTTGAAAAGAGTATGTGATATATATATATATATATATATATATATATGTATGTATGTATGAGATGCTCTTACATTATTATGAGAAATACGTTGAGAGCCATCACCTTACTATCTAATGCCAACAATTTAAATGTGAGAGTCACTACTTTATCTCTCAGAGTAAGGTGAGAGATGCTCTCACAGGAGCACCTCCCTATATATATATATATATATATATATATATATAGAGAGAGAGAGAGAGGGCTCTCTTAAGCTTAAGCCTAGGAGAAAATTTCGTAAGCTCATGTTTGTAGGGCTCACCTTTAGTCGAAGCGCATGACTACCCTAAATTATAAATGTCCACCAATTTTTGGTTAGATCCGAATTTACTGGACCGTTGGATCGACTATGTATCGATCTAAATGGACTGTTGACCATTAAACTTTTAGGCCTATATGGAGATGATAAAAATCACGATATGAGGTCGATTTTTTACAGAGAGGAGGATCATAGGGAGTCATTGAAATCCTGCTAATCTAATCTCCATGTGGGTCGTCAGGTGGGCCCCACCGCACACTTGAGCTTACCTTATTTTAAGCTTAAGCTTAGGAGAGCTGGTCCCATATATATATATATATATATATATACATATATTTAGGGGTATTCAAGTGCATCTATCCCTCACCATGTGTGATAAGGGACACCTCTTTTTGGGAAGTTTCAAGTACAAAAGGGGAATCTAGAACCCGTGATTTGAAAGATGAACACTTTGATATTATAGCAAAAACCAATATGTTGTAATCAAATTACATTCTAAAAAGAAGCAGAACAAGAATAAAAATGTTGATAATAATGAGAAGTCTAAGGCGGACTTTAAGATACCAAGCCTAAAAAGGGAGCACGTATCCATTGTGGCAAATTGGGCCATATTAAACGGGATTGCCGGATTCTCAAATGAGAGAAACCGGTTAAAGGTCAAGCAAATGTGATTGAAAAAAAAAATTGCAACTGTCATTTCAAATGTTAATATGGTGAGGAATGATAACGAGTGGTGGGTTGACACTCGTCATGTCTCTTATGATAAAGCATTATTCAAAACATTTGTTAATGGGAGAGATGGCGTGCATTGTACATGAAAAATTCATCCACTTCTAAAGTGGTCGCGTATGAAAGGGTGGACCTTAAGTTGTACTCTGGCAAACTTCTCTCCTTCAATGAAGTCCTTAATGTGCTTGAAATATGGAAAAATCATTTTAGTGCCAACCTTTTGGTCAAACGTGGTTTCAAAATGGTTATCAAGGCAGGTAAGCTTATTTTGATGAAAACTGAGACATATGCAAGCAAGGGTTATGCCACCAATGGAATTTTTAAAATTAATATCAATAATGAATCTTCTCATTTTCCTTTTTTGATTTTATCTTTTAATACTTGGCATGTTAGATTAGGCCATGTGAATGCTAATTCTATTAGATATTTGATTCACTTAGGATTAATTTCAAAATGTGATAATAATAAAAGTGATAAATGTGACATATGTGTTAAAGTTAAAATAACACATAAACCATTTCCCACTATATAAAGATACTCACAAAAATTGGGTATAATCCATTTTGATATATGTGAGCTAAATGGAATGATAACTGTGAGCTAAATGGAATGATAACCGGAGGATGAAAGATATATTTTATTACTTTTATAGATGACCACTCAAGATTTACTTATATTTATTTAATGCGTATTAAAGAAGAAGCATTATCTAAATTTAAAATTTATGTAAATGAAATTGAAAATCAATTAGCCTTAAAGGTTCAAACCTTAAGAAGTGATAGGAGAGATGGATATACTTTTAAGGAATTTGATGAATTATGTGGATTTAAAAGCAGTAGACATGAAACCACAGCCCCTTATTCTCCTAACAAAATAGTGTTGTGGAACGAAAAAAATTCAACCTTAGTTGAAATGGTAAGTTCTATGTTTATTAGCCAAAAAACCATGGGGAGAGATCCTATTAATTGCATGTTATATATTAAATCGAATACCATATAAAATGACTTTTTTGACCCCATTTGAGATATTGAAGGGAAGGTTACCAAATCTTTCTTATTTTAGAGTCCGGGGCGATAAGACTTTACTAAGATAACTGGATCCAAAGATTTCTAAAATAGGACCAAAGGCTTTAAATGTGTTGTTTATTGGATATGATTTAAATAGTAAGGCCTACAGATTCTTAATATTAGAAAGTGTAAGTGGCAAATAAAAATGTTATCATTAATTCTCATGATGTAGAGTTTTACGAAAGTTCTTTCAAAAGAAACTTACATGTTGACCCTTCAAATTATGCCAGACCTAATACATCTCCTTATGATAAACATGATAATGATAAAATATTGATTAAGATCATGAATCCCAAACTGAGATTATACCTAGACGGAGTAAACATGGAAGGAAAGATCCTTTATATAATTTTGGCTCCAATTTTATTTGTGTGTTGTAGAAGGAGATAAGTCCACCTTAAAGAACTCTTTTTTTTTTTTTATATATTAAATATTGATAATGGACCCTTAACCTTTAATGAGGCAATAAGTTATAGAGATACCCCATTTTGGAAAGAGGCTATCAATGATGAAATGGACGCCATTTTGGTTAATAATACATGAAAATGGGTAGACTTACCACTAGGGTCAAAATCCATTAGTAATAAGTGAATCATTAAACGCAAATCAAGATCCGATGGGTCGGTGGAAAAGTTCAAAGCCCGATTAGTGGCTAAGGGATTTCACCAAAATGAAGGTATAGATTATTTTGATACCCATACTCACGTTGCAAGATTATCTACTATTAGATTTCTTATTACTATTGCCTTTATATATAACCTGGTAATACATCAAATGGATGTTAAAACCGCCTTTTTGCGTGGTGACGTAAATGAGAAAATATATATGAATCAACCTAAGGGAATTTTTTTATGCCAGTTCAAGAGCATAAAGTATGCAAGCTCTTTGAATCCCTTTGCAGCCTCAAACAAAAACCAAAACAACAGCATGATAAATTTGATAGTATTATTATTTTCCATGATTTTCGAGTGAATGATGCTAATAAATGTGTTTATTATAAATTTATACATGAAAGATGTGCGACTATATGCATATATGTTGATGACAATCTTATATTTGGTACTGATCATGTTATTTTTATAGAAATCAAAGAATTTTTATCACATGAAAGACATAGGGGATGTCATTGTGGGGAGGTGCTCCTATGAGAGACACTCTCACTAAATTTATGAGAGATAGGTGGGGGCCCTCACTTCCATATCCACTCTCACCAACTTAAATGCAAGGACCCCCAACTTAAATGTGAGGCCCCCCACCTATCTCTCACCAAATTGGTGAGAGTGTCTCTCACTAGAGCACCTCCCGTCATTGTGAGGGGAGAAAATTGTATTTCTCTTACTCAATCCCACTATATAAAAAATATACTTAATAAATATGATAGCAGTAATTCAAAGATGACATCTACCCTAATAGATCATAGTATTAAATTGGTAAAGAATGTTGATAGATCTATTTCTCAATTCAAATTTGCTAGTATAGTTGGCAGTTTAATGTAAGTGATGCATTGCGCTTGTCGTGACATTGCTTATGTTGTGGGAGTATTGAACCGGTTTATCAGTAATCTAGGACACATACATTGCAATGCTATTAAAAGGGTCTTTGGTTCTTTGAAAAAGACCATAAACTATACTTTACATTATAATCAGGAGCCAGCTGTACTTGGAGGGTTTACTGATGTAAGTTGGATAACAGGTTTTGATACCTCTAAATCCTCAAGCAGATGGATTTTCATACTTATAGGGCAGCAGTCTCATGGGCTTCTAAGAAGCAAACATGTACAAGTCATTATACAATGGAATCAGAGTTTGTAGCTTTGGTTGCGGCGGGCAAATATGCTAAATGGTTAAGATATTTACTAATAGAGACTCCTCCCTTGCCTAAATCGATATCAGGTATTTTCTTACATTGTGACAGCACATCGACGCTGTTACAGGTATATAGTGGCACGTATAATGGCAAGTCCATGGATATTGCCTTACGACATAGATGTGTGCTGAAATTCCATAAAAATGGAGTTACTGTTATTGAGCATATTCAATCAAAAGCTAATTTGGTGGATACCTTTACAAAGGGCCCTGTAAGGGAAATGATATGAACAACGTCCATGGGGATGGGGTTGAAAGCCCTTAAATGAATCATTACATATGATAGTAACCCAATCCAACTATGTGATAGTATCAAATTTTTGGGTTCAATGGGAAGAACAAGCCATATATGTGATGGTTTGTGAACAACATATAGAGGATCTGAGCGTGTTTTTATCTTGGAGGCAAATATCCTAGTAACTCATTTGTAGACATCAATTTGGCATGTGGGGGAATTTATTGCCTTAAGGAGAGCGAGATCCGCAACTCAAGTGACCCATCCAATCATAGCTATTCATTTATTATATATTTATTTTTTATCTAACACTGATGACCCCTAAATTTAAGGATCACAACTCTAAGAGTAGTTTTGTAGTGATTATTGTATGAAGGTATTTCTTTTTGCAGCATGTGTAAGTGGGATTCTATGGATAACTCAATTTTGGAATGCCTATTTTGTAATGAGGTCTCCGAGTGCACCTTTTACCCATCCAATCCCTTCACGCGCTTGCTGGCTCCATGAATTGACACAAGCCCAGACTTTACATTGTTTTAGATATTATTTGCCATTGGGTCTTATCAACAAAAAAAGGAAAAAAGAAAAAAGAGAGAGAATGGTGTATGGTCATTAAATTATGAGGACTTAAAAAAAAAAGGTTAAATATTTTGATTTGCCTAATATCTCATAATCTTCTCATTTATGTCCAAACCTACGCATGCATCCCTAGATTGACGACACACATTGAGGTAGGCTCCAATGGAGTGTTTTTTTTTTTTTTTTTTTTAAATGCTAGACGTTTTGTACTCAAGCCCTTTATGGTATGAAAAGAAAGTCTTTAATATCCAATGATGGATCATAAAGTTGGGCTAGCCACGTGGAGTTAGATTGAACCTATAATAAAAGTTTGAACATAATCATCTTATTATTTGTTTGTTTGCATGGGGGATGAAATGAAATAAACTTAATGGTCAAATCAAAAGAAATAGAAAAAAGAGGGAGTTGAAAGTAAAAACACCAAAAGGCAAAAAATTACTCCTCTCTTTGATTTCTTTTTTACCTCGTTGTCATTTAGTGTCTTTTTAGGGTAACTTTTTTTTTTTTTTTTTTATATCATTTTGTGTATCTACTTTCAACTCCTTCCTCTTATATTTTCTCTTGATTTGACTACTTAATTTTATTTCTCTTCACTTATCATACAAATAGAAATACTTTTTTTTCTTTTTTCTTTTTTTTTTTTTTTGTAAGAGAAAGAACCCTTGTTCTTATATCTATTTACATTATTTGCTCCTTTGCTTCTCTATCTTTGATTGTTGTGCTGCCTCCATCAATCTCTTTGTTATTCTCTCATGACTCCAAGCTCAAATCTCGCAAAAAAAATAGTATGGCAGTCTACTTTTAAGTACATTATTAATTAATGAGTGGTAAGGAGATTCACATTCACTTGTTCTTTAGATTGAATCTCAAAAATGTTATTTGCTCACCTATTGAATCACGAAAAGACTATATAAGTAAGAAAATTTTGAGGTTCTTAGATCAAGGGTCGGGCTAATGTGGGGGAGCTCATTTTTTTGCCTGGCACTAATCCAGGATGAGAGATCCTCTAGCCCCACTGATAGGAATGATCTAGGTAGGCTCCATGATTTGGATTACATATAAATTGTCCACTCGCAAGAGAAATTTCTCCTTAATTAACATGCATTGAGGTGGCTTGCGCATTTAAGATTCACGACTTTAAAGTAGTTCTTTAGTAATAAACAAATGGAGATGGTTGTTTAATATATGTAAGTGGAATTCAACAATTGACCTACTTTTGGCCACCTTTAATCAATCCAATCTTCCACACTCAACAAACCTATTGAATTGAAGCAAGCCCCATTTTCATATTATTCCAAACATTATTCAACAGTGGACTTTATTAGAAAGAGAAAAAAGTTGCACGATGTAAATTCATTAAACTTTAAGGACTTAAAAGTTAAAACTAAGGGTTTGGATATTTCGATCAGCTTGATATGTCGTATTCTACGCATTTAAGCACAAACCTCTTAGCCCCATGCCTCTCTCGATTGTCATGCATCTAAAAAGTCTTTGCCGCATTGAGTTTTATTGGACTAGCATTATAAGTTTGGACATGATCATCTTATCGTTCTTTTAATTGGTTTTTGGTTTTGCCCTTTTATCGGATGTTATTTTAATGTAAAAGTACCCTTATTCTTATATATATCTCGTTGTATTTCTCATCTGCTACCGTATCTCTGAGTGCTAAGCTCTCTCCATCAATCTCTTTGTTATTTCCTCACGACTACAAATTCAAGCATCGTAATCGTAGGAATAGTACGTGGTCTACTAAAATATGTTTGTGTAGTGTCAATGGAGCACTCTTGCCTTTTTCTATACCCTCATTTGAAAAACTTTTCGATCAAATCTTTGATGATTCCATCATACATGATTGAGTTGCAAAAACTTCTGGATAGGTATCCTACATCTAAACTGAATTCTTTCTGTTTAAAGAATCTCTTTCTAGTTGCTCTGGAACAATTAGGAGATTTTCTGAAAGAAATACGGAATTCTGCTTCTGGCGGCAACATGCTATTGGGTGGTGGTCCCGCTTATGGGGCCCATTCACAAAACATAAAAGAGAAAAAAAAGAGATCCCTATTCTTATGAGAAACTGTACTCACCAAAAGACAAAAAAATGAATTCGAAACATTTTTCCATATCTTTGTTTTTTATGTGGAAAAATGCATTATACAGATGTGAAGTTGAGGTATAAAATCGGGGTCATAAACTGACCCAATGGGGCTCATTTTTTGCCCAACACTGATCTATAAGGAGAACTTTTCATTGTTCTACCCTTGCTGATGGGCATGATCTTAGTGGGCTTTAATAGCTGGACTGTAAGCGTACACTATTTAATTTCATTACAATTCTCTATGATTAACTTGCATCAAGGAGGCTCGCGTACTACAACTATAATGTTTTTTTTTTTTTTTTTTTTTTTTTTTTTTTTTTTTTTTATAGCAAATAAACAATTAAAGGCAATTTTTAGCAATGTATGTCATCATCTTCATCATTATGTTTGTTCAGGTTTGGATTATGACAATTGTGACAAAAATCTCAATGAATAAAAAGTCCTTAATCTTGAACCATTGATCATAAAAAAAAAAAAAAAAAAAATTGGGCCCCACCACATGGGGGTTGGATTGACAAGTGTTTCAAAAGATGGGAAATGATCTTCTCGTTATTCTTTTCACTAGCTTTGGGTTTTGCCCTTGTTTTGGGTTTTCCTTCAGAGAGAGAGAGGAAAGAACCCCTTTGTTCGTCTACACATCTCCTTATATTTAACGTCAATTGCAATCTCTCTGACGGCTATACTGCCTCTTATCAATCTCTCTGTTTTTCTCTCGCCGTTCCAAGCTCAGGTAATTCTCTTTCAGATCCCCAGATTCTGGGAAGCTCATTTGGAAAATCTATATCTGTATTCAATCCAAAGATTGGTTTTTTGACATGGGTTTTTCGGTATTGAGCCGGTAAGTCTCAGATTGTTGAGGAATTCCTGATTTGGGTCATCTCCAGATTGGGTTTTGCACATGGGTTTTTGGTATTGGGTCCCTTTTGTTTTCAATGATGTATGTTTGTGATAAGGTGGGTGACTTATGGATGTCGGTTTCTCTGGAACTTGTTTTTCCAGATGTGGGTTTTTTCTGGAACTGGTTTATGAATTCCTGTTACAATTTGCAAAGGTGGTTTGATGGATTTTTTTTTAGGGTTTCTGATACTGGGGATTTCTTAAATTCAATTGTATTTTGTAGAGAGGGTTTTTTTTTTTTTTTTTTGTTCTCTTTGATCTGAGTGATTCGACAATAGGGGTTTTCCTTTTGGTTTTCTGGTTTTCTGCATCTTTGCTATTACTTTTGTAGAAAGAGGTGGACATTAGTTGTGACTCATTTGGACATTGTTTTTTTTTTTTTTTCTTAGAAATTGATTTTATGTTTATTTTTATGGTTCTGTTTTCTTTCATTGCTTTTTTGAAGAGCTGGATGTTTTACTGGGTGTTGCTTCTTTTGGGCTCTGTAAATATCCTTTTTTTTTTTTCCGCGGCGCGGGGGTGGGGGTGGATTCTGCATGGTGTGTTTCTGTAATGGTATGTGAGTTTTGAGAGGATGGGACTATTTATGACTTTCTGGCAGTAATGTTCTTTGATGATTTATCTGATTGGAAGTTAATATAAAATTTCATTTGGGATAGGCAAACAAGTATTGGGGAAGTTGTTGAAGTGGGCAATGGCTGGGAGTTTGAGCGGGGATAGTGGAGCTGGGATGTCTTCAGAGGGAATCTCAAGTGGACAGCGGTGCCAGTCAGGGGAGTCCCTGTCGGAATGGCGGTCCTCTGAGCAGGTGGAAAATGGAACTCCCTCTACTTCACCCCCTTACTGGGACACTGATGATGATGACATTTCTGGTACTCTCTCTCTCTCTCTCTCTCTCTGTCTCTGCTTGTGCATGTATACACGTTTATTGTAATCATCTTTGGTTGTTATGATTATTGATATATTTGGGTATGCATTTTAATTGCACGATTTTACGGAATGTGAACAAGGGCTCTAAATGGGTTCGAGCCAACGTATCTAGACTGGATCAAAATGATTGGAATGGGCTAGGATTCTGGCCAGAATAGTGCCGCAGGGGGGGTTTCTCTGTTATATACTCTAGGGAAGAAACAGTCCAGCTAGATTATAGAAATGAAATTGATAACTATGCCATCATCTCCATCATTAAAGAAGCCTTGTGATATCTGTGTTCTCTTTGCCATTCAGCCTGGCAACATTCTCTCTCTGCAACCTTACATGTTTTATCCAAGTACGTCCTTCCAAATCTTTATTGGCCGCGCTTCTTATAGTAGCTTGTACTCACAACATTCAGTTCCCATGCATGGGCTATTTTTAGTCTTCTAAGCACATGCTGAAACAACCTTAGGGGCCATTCATTTATTGTCTATTAAATTGGTGCTATTTGTTGTTTTGCTCCTACGTATTCATTTCTAATTCTAGCCTTCCACATTACAATGTATTTTCATGTCTTGGCCACATATATTTTGTCATCTTGGCATTTCTTTGTTGCCCAATAATCATCTCCATATAGTGATTCAGGGCCATCTTGTATAAATGTCCCTTTGATAACATGGTTCAAAATATGGGTTGATACAGGTTCATATCGGCCAATATGAACCATTATCAATTGTCACTGCAATTATATTTTACATTTTATCAATCCGCGAACTCGGATAACAAATTATCGCCAATATATTGGCCGATATCATCAAAACTTCGGTTTGAGCCGATATATTGAAAATATTGGCCACGGTCCTTTTCTTAAAAGCCTCATTTCTCCCTCATCGCTTTCATTTCCTCCTTTCCAAGTGCAAGCACAAGAGAGGCTCCTCCAACCACTCTTTCCACTAAAACTCAACCAAATCATAAGATTTTGATGGGCAAAACCAAACAACTCAACCAAAACCTTATAGGTAAGCATTTTGAGGTCCTTTCTTGATTTTTTTTATAACACATTTCTTGATTTCTTTTCCAAGTTTCTTTCTCCAAATAGCTTATAAACGGTTGAAATCCGTTGAAACATGTTAGATTAATGCAACCCCAGATCCGCAAATGGAAAAGGGACCAATTCCACGAAGGGTTTGGGCTGAATCTGTGAAGGATTTAATGAGAGGGGCCAAGCTCTGAATCCCGAGATGGATTCCTTAACACAAGCACTCTCTAACTGAGAGGCTTTCCATAGAAGAAAAAAAACCAGAGCAAATCTTTTATTAAATCATCAAAGCTGTACATCCCAGCGAAGAGATTACAAATATATATATATATATATATAATGAAGTTTGACATCTAAAAGGAAACTATATCTTCAAGAACAAGGAAACGGAGTCTCCTAAATCTTTACTAAAACTAATCCAAATCAAACTAAATCTCTTATCTTAAGGATATCTAAACATATTATACTACCAATCAAGTGACGGGTCCATTTAGGCTTGTGGGCTGGACCTAACGGCCTGGGTCGACCCATGGGTCATGGGTCTGGTTTGCATCATAGATCTAGAGTCCTGGAGCAAAAGTTTGAAGCATGTTTCTTAGGTTTAAGTATTTAACACTAACAGATAGATCATAATTGTGGTTGCATTGTACAAATTTTGTGATATTTCTACTTGTTTTAATATATGTGTTAATCTATTTAATTAGGGCCCCCTTTGCTAAGCACTAATGCTCACGATAAGGTGAGCACACTATCTTGTGGGCCGCACCTGGGGGTGGGGTCGGGGGGATCAAAAGATCTCCCACCCCACTTCTTGTGTTTGGTGACGGAGGCTCGAATCATCATCCTAACCACTTGATCAACCGCCGACAAGTTCTCATTGTCCCAAATGAGTATGCACTTGAACCAATTGTCCAATCCATTCGGATGGGTGCCCAACCCTAACCTGGGATTTGCTAAGCACCAATGCTCACGATAAGGTGAGCACACTATCTTGTGGGCCTCACCTGGGGGTGGGGCCGAGGGGATCAAAAGATCTCCCACCCACCTCCTTGTGTTTGGTGACGGAGGCTCGAATCATCATCCTAACCATTTGATCAACCGCCGACAAGTTCTCACTGTCCCAAATGAGTATGCATTTGAACCAATTGTCCAATCCATTCGGATGGGTGCCCAACCCTAACCTGGGATTGGTGACTATCAGGGGGGCCCTTATTTTATGGTCTGCTTGGATGGATCATAAGGTAGGCCCCACTAGGTATGGCGGTGCTCACCTTATCGTGAGCACCAGTGTTCGGCGGAGGTTTTTCCATTTAATTATGAACAACTTTGAGCAGTTTTAGATGAAACATCAGTATAGGATGTCATGACTTAGGGGGACTAATAGTTTGCTTTGTTGTGTGTGCTAATGAGAAAAATATTTGTTTTCTAACATTTTCTAATGTTCTGGATTTTTTTTTTTTGGATATTTCTCAATTTTTTTGGGGGGATAAAAAAAAAACTATCTTTTTTCGGGGTCAACCGCAATGACAGCGGCGGCCACGATTTTAGTTTGGTTGAAGCGGCTTTCCACAATCACATGATATTCACTAGCTTATCTCCCAACTTGCCTACCTACTTTAGTATTATTTAAAATTTCCCCATCAAGCACTCCATTTTGTCTAATAGTTTCTCTCAAGTGTCAAAACCTAACACACTACAGCATTCGTGGTTTACAATTTTGATTTGATCCTTGACTCTCAACATCAAGGTTTAAAACAGCTGTATTGGAAGACTATGACTGGTTTGAAAAATGATACATCTTGGGAACTTTATCAGTTTAAAACAATTTTTTGAGCAAAAAATATTGAAGAATATCACAGAAGAATTTAGAATGTTAAAATAATGTTTGACTTTTGTGGTTTATTTGCATATCAAGTTTTAATTGGGAATGTATTGGACCCTTAAATGTCATATAGGTTCTTTATATGGGTCATTTATTGCTGTTGAATCTGTTCAGGCGCAGTCATTTCATTCACTTTTTTGGCTGAGGTTTATAAACATAGAAGTCAAATACATGTAATTTATGTGTTAATGCTCATGTGGCTCGGTCAGTTAGAGCATTGATTTTACCACGAATTTAGTAGAAAGATGAAGATCCAATAATAAATTATTAGGAGGACAGATTGGCATAAATCAAATTGATTTGAGCTAATTGTAATCAACCTTTGCTTATATAATTTGTTAAAACAAACCCAAAAATAATATTATGGATTTTATAAAAACTGAAAATGAAGGAACCCCAAAAATCTGAAAATAAAGTTGCAAAATTATACCAAAATAAATCAATGTGTTTGCAACTGAAACATAAAATGATTACACATTAAATGTAGAAATCAAGTTGGGAAATCGGAGACAAGTGATGAAAAAGAACTGAAAAACAATGAGATGAACAATTTTGAGGTAGTGATCTATTAACAAAGATAAATTCCGGTCAACTTCTGTATTAATTTTCAGTTTATAACCTATTCATTTTTTCAGAAAGTTTGATATCTCATAGTAGTTTAATATCAATTTTTCCCCCCTCTTTTTCGTTGAATGTGGAAATGAACTATGTTGGGAAGCAAAATTAGGTACTAATTGAATTTTAATGAAGCAAAGCTGGTGGATATTGAATCATCATAAACAAAACCCAAATTAAATGTACATTTTACACTCATCGTTATTTATCTTCATCAGACATTTTAAGGCTTGCTTCTGCATCATGCAGTGTTATTATACTTATTATACTATTAATTATGTAATTTAGAATATGAATGGTCTTAATGTTCCTGTAGGGGCAAAACCTTCTGAGCTGTATGGAAGATTTACATGGAAGATAGAACAATTTCCACAAATTACCAAAAGAGAACTGCGAAGTAAAGCATTTGAGGTTGGCGGTTACAAATGGTAAAATACCCTTGCTTATCTGGTTTTAACTGTAGCATTTATCTTCTCCTTTTAGATTTTTCTATCAATTCATATACTCTCTTATCCATAGATAAAAAAAGTGCCCCTCTCTCTCTCTCTCCCTCCCCCTCCTCTTCCCCACTTCCACACACACACACAAATATAAGACTGTGATCTGCCGTGCACCGTTTGCACAATAACCTATGTGCAAATCTGGCCGTGGGGTAATGTGGAACGGAGGTAGAGATGCGGGCCGGGCAAGGAAAGAAGATGGATAGATCGGGGGAAAAATTGGGCTTTCACCAAACTCCGATCTAGAGGCGTTAGAGATCTCGAGGAGAACTCGAAGAAAGCTTGGGGAAGATCCCAAAAGCACTCAAATTTCATTAATTATCAACCATTACTTCATTACTAATTAGCCAAAGAGGCTTTATATCATTATATAGGAAATGAAATAACCCTAGGACTAATCTGGACCATCCAAACACATTGATAGTCAGGATTAAATTATCCTACTAAAACAACTTAAAACATAATTAAAAGATCTAAATTATATAAAATAAAATAAAATGAATGAGCTAAGCCTAAAGGCTTGGTCAAGACAAACGGGCTGGGCAGGTCGACCCATGGGGTCTGTCCTGCATCAAATTTTCCCCTTCTTGGAGAGAACTCGACCTCAAGTTCGGTAGATTTCCTCTAGGATCGAAAGTCAACTATATGAACTTCCGACATCCACTTGATCCTTGGTTTCTGTGCATGACTTGAAGGCTTGGCTTACTCTTCTCGACTTAGATATGGTATGCCATGTGGAAGTAGAAGGGGCGCATTGCTTCCTTATTTTGGAACTCAACTTGGATGGAAGATCTAACTGTTATATGCATTAGTCTTTGAATTTTAAGTGTCTTCATACAATCTTCTAATATGAACTTGAATTTTAAGTGTCTTCATACAATCTTCAAATATGAACGAGCAATCTTCGAAGATGAAATCAATATGTGGAACCTTAATGATTTGATCTTCATTCGTAACTTCTTGACCCATATCTTTCTCTTATGATGTTTGAATTGACTTTTCTAGAGGTGGTTCTACATTTATGTCTATCGGGTTTTGAGTTTTCTTGCTAACCATATCCAAGACTTCAACCTTCTCCGTTGCTTGCATTTGTTGATCAAATCTCAACATTATCCAAAAATGGCAATTCGGAGACAGCTGTAGTGATAGAAGCTTCTGGATTTCGTCTTGTATCTCAATTTTCATATTACACTCATGGTGATCTCCATTATCATCATGACGAGAACTCTCAATTTTCTCAATCCGAGCATTGATTTTGTCTTATTGCTCCTGTTCCTGCTGTAAATCAATCATCCGTGCCATCATGTCTTGCATTTGTTGGAAAATTGTTCTAAGGTAGCATTGAAATGGGAGGAATTTTGATTTGGCTTCTCAACAGGAGTCTTTATTTCATTTGCCACGGTCTCCACAATATGTGCTTTTGTGGATTGTTGAAATTTTCCTTCTAGAGGCTTGTAGATTTCCATGTGAGACCGATCAAGCATGCGCTCAACACTAATTGCTTCTCCACATTCTTCATACTTGGTCTTGCAGTCTTCCATGTTTTCCAATATGCTTGGCCTCATACCTCTAAGAAATCTAAGTAAATAATGTTGTTTATCCTCCTCTAGTCTACATGCCTTTTGCGACCATGAAAATTGTTCGAAATACTCATCAACTGTCAATCCTCCTTGTCTCAATTTAAGAAACTGCTCAAAGGAGGTTTTATTCTCATAATACCTTGATCCGTATTTATTTTTTATACATAACCCCTTGAAGTTGATCATTGTAGTTCTCTTTTTGCAACCGCATTTTAGCTTTATGCGAAGAGGATTTCAAATTTAATGATCATAAAATAGTCCAAACTGACTTGATGTGTAGATTTGGTTTCCAGGAATTTGCGGTTGAAAACAGATCAACAATTGTAGTATGGATGGCTTCAATATTAGCAAATCAAATTCGAACCTTTTAATTTGATCAAAGTGGGCCTTGACCTAGATAATTTCAAATGATGATGGCCGCTTGCCCCCCCTCTTTATTGCTGTTGCTGTTGCATTTTGGCCAAACTTAGACTTGGGCCCAATTGGGCGGTGGGCTCAAGACGGCACGTGTCTCAGGGACATGTGTGAGGGAGGAGAAATCCTCTTCTCTCTTGTCAATTCTTGTGCATGTAGAGAACAAGAGGAGCGGGAGAGGTCTTCGACTGGACTCCTCTTTGTTGTTGGTCTTCGACGAGGAGATGGAGATGGCGACGACGACGATCGGTGGACAAAACGACGACGACAATGCTCGACAAGGTGATGTCGACCCTGCTATTGGCGATGGTGAGTGACGACGAAGATGCAGGTTTTGATGGTTGGCGACGAGTTCGACCGCCCCTTGCTCTGCTGCTTCGATGAGAGAAAAGAGATGGAAGCCAACCGATGTTGGAGATTTGGAACATGTACGCCTCCGCTCTTCTTTCTCGATCTTTCTTTCTTTTTTTTTGTTGGGGAGTCGAATTGGGTTTCGGTTGGGTTTTAGGGGTTTTGGACCTCGGGGTTATGATGAACAGGGCTCGGATTGAGGGTGCTTCTGGGTGTTTGATTAGAATGAGGGATTGTTCGGGGGTGGAGGGAAATTGACAGTGTTTTTTTTTTGGATTGGAGTCTCGATTTGGGGATTTTGTGATTTGATGGTAGGGTTTTGGAGTTTGGCAAAGACGTTCAGTGATAGGGTTTCCAACCGATTGGGATTTGGTCAAGAGGATATGGTGGGATATGAGGTTCGGCTGATGTGGAAAGGGTTGTTGATGGGTTCGGCTACTATGGGTAAGGGTTTAGAGTGGTATGGCAGTTGGTTTGGGATGGTTGGGGGTGATGATCATAGGTTACTTGAATGATTTGATGGGTTTGTTGAATGTTGTCAAGATGATTGGGCTTGGAAGGGATTCGTTTGGTGTGTGTGGGCTGGAATGCAGTTGGCCAGAGCGGTTTGGTTTTGGCATGGGAGGGGTTTGGTGATGGGTTTCGGAGACGGTGGGTGGTGTGGAATGTGGATGATGGATTTGGGATTTTTGACTGGAGAAGGCCTGGTAGTGAGGGATGGGGTTTGGATGCAATTCGGTCAAACGGGATGATTTTGGGGCATTTTGTGGTTCTCGGGGATTGGATTTTGTGGTATACAATTAGGGCTTGGTAGGGACGATGCATATTTGATGGAGACAACATGGGGTTAAAGATTGAATGAGATTTGAGGGAAAATACCTAATGATGGACCCAATTGAATCCCAGTTAGATCGATCTTTGTCTCTGATACCTAACAATGCAGAACGGAGGTAGAGATGCGGGGCAGGCAAGGAAAGAAGATGGTTCGATAAGGGAAAAAATTGGGCTTTTGCCAAACTCCGATTCGGAGGCGTTAGAGATCTCGAGCAGAACTCGAAGAAAGCTTGGAGAAGATCCCAAAAGCACTCGCATCTCATTAATTATCAACCATTACTTCATTACTATTACCCAAAGAGGCTTTAAATCATTATATAGGAAAAGAAATAACCCTAGGACTAATTTGGACCATCCAAACACATTGATGGTCATGCTTAAAATATCATACTAAAACAACTTAAAACATAATTAAAAGATCTAAATAATATAAAATTCCATTAAATGAATGAGTTGGGCCCATTGGCGGGTCGACCCATGGGGACCATGGGTCTGTCCAACATCATGGGGCTGACAAGAATCATGGGGGTTGGAGGGGATGCAAGATCTAATTGTCACCTAGGGCTGTGCAAAAAAAAAAAAAAAAAAAAAAGGAACTTACCCCTTGATCTCTGGCACTAAAACTTCCGGTGACTTTAAAGGCATCGATCTTTTGGGTTTTGAATCCAATGGTAACAGTTGGATGAGTGTCACGTTTGATCATAACTGTACATAGACATAGATATGAGCATGACGACGGTTGTTGGATCATATAGGGGCTAGGTTGAAAGAAAAATGAAAAGTTCACACTCCACTAAGTGTGAACTATTCACATTGGATCGTAATTGTATACACACATGCAGATTGGTATGCAAACATCCTAAAATTACATTTTCATAAAATTCATTGCTACTTTATTGATGAAAATCATCTCAATTTATAAAAAGAAGAATGGAGAACTTGAAATCAACTTTTCCTAATATCTCTCTCCTATCTCTTAATCATAGTTGTCAATTCCGTTCCATTTTGGCCGAAACATTCTGGAATTAGCCTTGGGTGGAATGGAATGGCCCTCTAAAACTTTCCGGTCCCAATTCCAGTCCGTTCCGGTCCCAATTCCGGACCAATTCCGCCCCATTCCGGCCAAGGTTTCATACTTCCATTCATATGTAGTGAAAACTAGAAAATGGTCAATTGTAGAGTGTATTTAATTTAAGTGATGTAAGTATGTATTTTTAGTATTATTTTAGCATTCAACTATTTTTTTTTTTTTTTCAGTTTAGGTATTCTTTTATATTTGTTTTTTTATTTTTCAATTCCGTCTTTTCTGACATGGAATACCGGAATTGACCGGAATGCCAAAATGTTCCACTATAGGGTCAAACTGGAATGGCGACCGGAACGGAATTGACAACTATGCTCCTAATATCTCTCCTACTATCTCTAACACGCTCCTGCAATCGCGTGGTCCTTTTATAGAAAGGATTGTGCAATTGTTAATATAAAATGGATGCAAACTGAGTGACTTATTTTTATCTTTCATGATCATTGCCTTTTGTTGTTGAGCACCATCTGTCTTGTAGAGTGCATCACTACTGTAGTCCGCTTTTTTTTTTGGTGTCGATGGACCACCAGATTAGATTTGGCGTGATTCTTCTCGAAACTTTCGTCATGTGGCTTGATTAAGATAATGAGGTCGTGAGACTTGGATGAATGTGTGGAGATGGGGATGCTCGATTTTATTCACGAGAGAAGAATTATGACAAGATTATTGGAGAAACGTAAGAGACAAGATCATGGTCAGCTGATCACAAGATCACTACCGGGCCATGGCTCTAACACCATGAAAATATTTTAAAACTACCTTGTCATAAAAATCACCATAACTTTATTGAGAAAATGATCCCAATTTATAAAAGAAGAATAGACAAGAAACTTAAAATATTTGAAATTCAACTTTCCTAATATCCATCTAAATATCTTTCCTACTATCTCTAACAGGGTGGGCAACAGCCTAGCAGGTCCCACATGGCAAGAGGGTGTTGGATGGGCAGGGCTACATTTGGATAAGGGCCCCACCAAATTTTAGATCCCAATGCTTTGGGATTATGGAGAAAAAAATATGTTGGCCCTAAAATCAACTGCATAAAATTTTCATGGGTCAGATGAGTGTCAAATTGGGTCAGATGGCAATTCTGCAGTGAAAGAAGTGGCTCCGATGTGGTCCACGTGGATCTTGCAATCTTGAAATGCAGTTAAATAACTTTGTCCTTTGGGGTTACATGTGTTTAAGGGATGCTTATAATTCTAACAGAGGTCATAAGCATGGTGAAATGTTACACTCCCAAATGTGTATATATATGTGTCTATATATATATATGTGTGTTTCTCTATATATATATATGGGAAATTCTAAAAAACGCCCCCTTTTCTGCCCCTCTTTTTTTTTTTTTTTTTCATGGGGCCTATGTTGAGTCAGTCTAGTATTTTCACACACACTACCCCACCATGTATAGTCACAAGTCCAAGTTTGACACTCATTCTACTTTTCATTACTGTTGCATGGAAATCATGATAAAATGATGCCTCTAAACCATTAAATTTTAAAGTCATGGATCAAAAGGTTAGGATGATCTTATGGACTTAAGATTTTGCACATAGGTAGGCCTCATATGGATATTTTCATCCAATGGACTTCCATAATCAACATGCATCCCAGTGGGCCCAACTAGGAGGTGCGTTTTCAGTTTTCTCCTAATAAATGCCGGGCACCATGTAGTGCTGCCCACACACACGCACGCACGCGTGCGCGCGCACACACACACACACATACATATATATATCCGGTATCTTCAAAATTTTGGGTGGCGAATTTAAAATTTGAATGTTTTGGGCTGATGTCATTGTCTTCAATCTTCTGCACTTCCTGCGAATGCGATCTGCAACTCCAACTACTACTAGTTCTCGCCTCCGCGTAAAAGTCCTTCCTTCCCCACTGTCCTAACAGATGACTTCCTGTCTCGTCCTCCTTGATTTGGATATAGAACTTCAGCTCTTCCACGCACGGTGGTATTGAGCATGGTAAATTTGCTGTTTTGTCAAGAACTTTTGACTCTTCCCTCCTTCAGATACCTTTTAGAAACTCTCTCACTCCCTACCTCCACAGTGCGGTCTAAGCAATTTCCTATCAGTTTGAAGACATCCTCGTGCCATACGTCGAGGGGAACTCCTCTAACTTTCAACCAAGATGGGCGGGGCCACGGCCTTAGAAATTCCATCCGTCTCTCCACCCAGTAGAAAGGGGAGGGGATATTTTTGGCCTCTACGCTCTAAAGAACCTCATCTACTTCCATTTCAATAAAAACTCCATCCAGACAACCTGATCATCCAGAACTTGTATCTTAACTGGCATCCTTCCCCCACTGCTTTCCAACCACGCCTCAGCTTGGACGACGACTCTTGATTTAGATTTCAAGAAACTAATTAGGCTAAGAACAGTGTCTTCTTTTGCTTCCTTATCACCCAAGGTACCTTGCCAACGTCTACAATCCAGCCTGCTACTCCTGAACTACTTGGTTTTGCCTACTGACGTTGAGGTGGGACTGTCATTTCTTTGCACATAGGCTTTGGTCAGACCAATTTTCTTGTGGAGGGTTTTTGTTCCCTTTAAAATAAAACGAGCCATATTGACTTGTATTTTCCTCCCACCCCAGCATCTGCCCACTGCAAGATCAATGGCCAATGCTTATCTATTTGTGGCGAATCTCACAAAAGCGAAGCCCCTGCTCTTATTGCTACCCTGCTCCACTGGGATGGAGATGTCTACGATCTGTCATGCCCTACAAAACATAGCCTCTAGCTCTGCCTTTGAAACAGTATCACGCAGCTTGGAGACAAAGATGGAAAAAGATTTCTTTCTTAGTCTCTGAAGCTGCTTTGGTAGGGGCAGTTTGCTGCGATTCAGCTGACCTCCATCGTTCCTACTCTCTGATCTTACAACGTCTGCCCAAGATTTCCTAGGTATTGATTCTCCAGCCTCTTTGTCATCTCACCTTCTCCTGTTGTATGTGTTCTCTAGTTGTCTTGTTGCCATCGTCCCTCTCTTTTCTATTGCCTCGTTCATCAGTTTCTCCTCGACAAAAACTTCAGTCAACCTCTATAGACTTGCAGCTGAGCGGAGCTTCATTTACATGGTTGAACCATCAATCTCCTCCTACCATGTCCAGATTGGATAGATTCTTGGTTTCTAATGACTGGCTCTTCCCAAGCCCTCTTCTGACCATTTCCCTGTTCTGTTGGATTCTAATCACGACCGATGGGGCCCGGCTCCTTTTCAATTCGAGCTTATGTGGTTGGAGGAGAAGGAATTTTCTCATCTGATCAGGGATTGGTGGAAGAATATTGAAGTGGAGGTTTGGGCTGGTCACAGATTAGCTGTCAAGCTGAAAATTATGAAGCAAAAAATTAATGGTTGGTCCAAATCCAATTTTGTTGAGGTGGAGGCAGCGAAATCCAAAGTCCTGGAAGAGATTCAGGACTTAGATCAAAGGGAGGAACGTTACCAGATTTCTAGTGAAGAGAGGCTAAAAAGAACATCACCGAAGGAGGAATTTGAAAGGAAGGTAATACAGGAGGAGATAAAATGGAGACAGCCTTCCAGAGGCAGTTGGTTGAAGGAGACAAAAATTCAAGGTTTTTTCATTGCCTGTCATCATCAAGGAGAAGATCATATATAATTGCTTCCATTATAAATGCGGAGGAGAGATTGGAAAGCATGGAGAAGATATCTGATCACATCATGGACTATTTTTCCTCTCTTTATTTAAGAGAGGAATGGAATAGACCAAAGCTGGACGATCTTCACTTTCCGGGTATTGGGGAGGATAGAGCCCAATGGCCTGAAAGGGGTTTTGAGGAGGTTGAGATTCGTCGAGCTGTCTTTGATTTGGCTGGAGATATAGCCCCCCATAATGTTCTTTCAAAGGTTCTGGGAGTCAATGAAGGAGGATATTCTTGATTTCTTCAAAGAACTCCACTCAAGAGCCATCCTCTCTAAAAGATTGGAGGCTACATTTATAGCATTAATTCCAAAAAAGAAGGCGATCTGATCTCAGTATCAAAGACTATAGGCCCATAAGTCTAAATGGAAGCGTATACAGGATTCTAGCAAAGGTCCTACCAGGTAGAATTCAGAAAGTCTTAAATTGTATCATCTCTCAGGAGCAAAGGGCTGTTGTGCAAGGGCACCAAATCTTGGACAGCGTTCTTGTTGCCAACGAGTGTGTTCATTCAAGAAATAGGGACAAATTACCAGGGCTCTTGTGCAAATTGGATCTTGAAAAGCCTACGATAGAGTGAATTGGCTATTTCTCTTGTATCTGCTCCGTAGAATGGGTTTTGGAACAAAGAGGAGAAGATGGATCCAAGAATGTATTTCCTCATCATATTTCTCTATTCTTAGTAATAGATTGCCAAAAGGCTTTTTTCTGGCTAACTGGGGGCTAAGACAATGGGAATCACTTTCTCCTTTCCTGCTTGTAATTGTTGGAGAAGTTTTTATCATGATGGCAATGGCAGCAGGCAATGCGGGTCTGATAAGAGGCTTCAAAGTAGCAGCAGATGCTCCTATTATCTCTCACTTACAATTTGCAGATGATACATTGATCTTCTGTGAAGCCAATGAAGGCTTCATCAAGAATGTTACAGCCATTTGACTATGTTTCAAACCAGTTTCAGGCCTGGAAATTAATTTCTTCAAAGGCGAACTACTTGGGATTAGCGTTGATGATTCTCTCATGCAAGAATTTGCTGAAATTCTGGGGTGCAAGGTAGGATCATTCCCAGCCAAATATTTGCGACTTCCTTTATGCTTGGGGCCTGTGAAAAAAATCCATTTGGAATCCTGTGGTGGAAAGATTGGAGAAAAAGTTATCCCTGTGGAGTTATATATATATAAAAAAAAATCCCTGTGGAAAGCTAATTATCTATCTTTGGGTGGTAGGATCACCCTTGTAGTGTCTATATAAAAATCCCTGTGGAAAGCTAATTATCTATCTTTGGGTGGTAGGATCACCCTTGTAGTGTCTGTCCTCTTCAGTCTCCCAATTTTTTTTTCTATCCATTCTAAAATGCCCGATTTTGGTTGTTAATCATAAGGAAAAGCTGCAAACGGATTTTCTTTGGCATGGAAGGAGTTTAGAGAAGAAATTCCACCTCATGGATTGGAAATCGGTTTGCAAATTGAGAGAGGAGGTTGGCTTGGGCATTAGATCTTTAAAATGCATAAACTATGCCCTCTTAGGAAAATGGCTTTGAAGGATAGGGGAGCCGTCTGAGGGTCCATGGAGACAAGTTTTTTATGTCAAAGTATGAGGTGGTTAGATCTGGAAGAGATTGCAAGGGTGTTCCTTATAAAGTTTCTACCATTTGAGGGGCATCATTTCAGTAAAAGAAGCTTTCCTCCAAAGTACTTTGTATAAGGTGGCGTCAAGTGGAAATATTCTGTTCCGGTTGGACACATGGATAGGAAGTAGTCCTTTGGCCTCACAGCTCCCTCTTCTCTTTGCTGTTGCCAAAAGCAAGGAAGCTACAATATAAAATTACTTACAAAGAGTGTGGAATAGCAATGTTTGGAGTCCCACCTTTAAAAGGGACCTTCTAGAGGTTGAAGAGAGGCTGCTTATTACTCTTCTAGACCTCCTTAATGATGTGAATATTTAGGACGAAGGAGAAGACTGTAGAATTTGGGTGGGTACCAATGACAGATCCTCATATGTTTCCACCTTTTTATATCTACATTACAAAGAACCGGACCCCGAGAAGTCTGGTAGCTGGTGTTTGGAAAATTAAAGCTCCTCCAGCGGTGGCTGCTTTTGCGTGGTTGGTCCTTATGGTAGGATTCTTACTCATGGATGAAAATATCGGCCGTAGCGGTGGCCACCGCCACGCTACGGCTGATTTATCGCCCGTCGCACCCGTAGCGGCCGCTATGGGCCACTATGGGGTGAGAAAATTTCTTGCCTAACAAATTTTTTTAAAATGCATAATCAGACTTATTTCTTTTATTCTTCTTTCCAAATAACATTTCTACACAACGTTTCTACCCTTTTATGTTTAAAAGAACACAAGAAAGCACATGATCTTGCCGAGTTACAGTTGACACAGAGAGTTCTTCTCAAGGATTCTTCTCTAAGTACATCCTATTAGACACCTCCTTTGGTAGATGTATTTTTTTCTCTAGGTACTCTTAAGCCTTGACTTCATGACATAGTTTTTTCTTTTATGAGTTTTTCATTGGTTTATAAGTTAGCATAACTAAGCAACATGAACACGTGAAAAAAAAAAAAAATCATTACTATTATTTTCTATTTATATTATACAGCGTTACAGAACCTCATACAATGAGGGGACCGCTACACCCCCTTATCTTAGTTACTTTTGCAAAAAAAAATACATTTTCTCTCATTTTTCAATATTCTAGATTTTCTACAAATTTTTCATATTTTTTTGACGATTTTTCCAAATCGCACCGCTGCGTCGCTACGTAGCATTTTGGCGGCGGGTTGCTATGCCCGCCGCTACCGCTATTTTCATCCTTGTTCTTACTATGGATAACCTTAGGCGTAGAAGAAGAATCGTTCTTAATGCTTGCCCCTTATGCTTGGCTAATGAGGAAATGGTAGATCATCTCATGCTCTTATGCAAAACAGCCCGATCACTTTGGTCCAGGGTTTAAAAATATCGGCCGTTAAGATATTTGGCATATAACGGTCACATTATGGCTAGGAGTAAAATATCGCCAAAAAATCGTTTGATAACAGCCGATATCGGTAAAATATCAGTTGATACCGATATATCGGTCGTTATCAGTCAAGTAACAGTTAAAGAAAAAAAAAAAAGAGACAGAAGAGAGAGGGAGGAGGGAGGAGGATGAGTACTTGGAGTGGGAGCTCCTGATGCTTGCAGCGCCAACCAGAACAGCATCGCCGCCCGGAATCGCTGCTCTACTTGTTGCCGCTGCATCCCCTTCTTCTCCTCTTCCTCTTCTTCCTCGTTCTCGATGCCTCCACCGCTGCCCGGGATGGCGGAACCACATCGCCGCCTGGAACTGCTGCCACTGCCTCCCCTTATTCTCCTCTTCCTCTTCTTCCTCTCTTTCCCTCCTCTCTTCCCCTCTCTTTTTTCTTTATTCTTTTTCCTTCTCTGGTTTCGGTTTCAAATCCATCGAGAAAAGGGCAAGTTGCCCCTTTCCAAGAGATTTTACCGTGTGAGGCTGCCGCAGTTTTTTACCACAACATAAAAAAAAAAAAAAAAACCAAAAGTTCATGGGCCTTTTCTTGTATAAAAATACCAGAATGTAAAAAAAGTTAATGGCCCCCAATTGGACCTTTTGGGATTTGTGGGCTCCATTTCATTGTTCTTTAAACCTAATCCTTAATACATTCAATTTTTTTTTTTTTTTGAAGCCATCATGGTCTCCATACCAAATTTTATTAACATAAGAGTTACGCCCACTATCACATCATCGCACTTTTTAAAAAATTGGATCTGTCATTCTGTTGTCATATTATTGACCACTACTGAACTATAGTTCACTAAAAACATGTAAATAAATTATGAAGAAATTCAACTATATCACAATAGTCAAATCCACAATGGGCCTATTAGAGTTATATTGATGGATTTATAAGTTATACAGTTAGAAAAAAAATTTAACTCAAAGGTTAACATATTTAATAGTTAAACATTAAACAACGATAAAGGGTATTATGACTTAGGGGGACCGTTATTTTCCTTTGAAGTGTTTACTAATGGAAAACATTATTGTTTTCTATCATTTTATAATATTCTGTTTTTGGGGTCAAATAAAAATTCGCACCACAATGGACCGCAATGACCGCGAACTGCGATGCAATGCGATGACCGCGATTTTGAACCATGCTTTGGACAGCTATTTTGGAATGGTTTGGATGCTGCTGGGTATTCCTGAGATCTATCCTTGCTTCTTTTGAGTCTTGGCAGATAGATGCCTTTAGGTTCAGATAGAGGCAAACAGCTGTGGAAGACATCCTTTCTTGCTACTCTTTGGATCCTATGGAAGGAGAGGAATGCCAGATGCCTTGAAGGAAAAGCTGCGAATTTGCAGTCTCTAGTAGAAATGTTTAAATACAACCTCTTGGATGCTAGTCCTTCCTCACTTCCATATATGTGTGTTTCAAATACACACACATGTATACATATATATATATATATATACATGTGTATGTATATATTGTTGATATACATTGTTGTGCCGTTCACTAACAGCTCGAGCTTTTGCTGACTCTGGTCATTAACTCAGTATTAGAACCAAAGATCATGAGTTCGAAACCCCTGGGAGGCATGTTACCTCCATTGTCTGGTCTGTCTGTTCAGTGTATGTTCCGTCTGTCTGTTGGGTTTCGAATTCAAACGGCCTCCCGTTTGAGGGGGGTGTATATATACTTGGTTTTGCCGTTCACTAACAGCTCGAGCTTTTGGTGATTTTGGTCATTAACACACACACACATAGGGAACCGGTCCTATAAGGACCGTCCTTACAGTCCGCAGAGTTTGGAACGCCCACTGGGGCCCACCTTATGACCCATCCAAATGGACCACACATTCACAACCCCCTTATAGGCACCGAATCCCATGAATTTCCATGGATTTGGATGAACTAGACCATTGAATTGAGGATCAATTTTTCTTGTTTGATATAAAGTTGTTAAACTTGTGGATCACGGATGAAGGGGTTAGAGGTATTAGATTGACTTCAAATTTGATATGTAGGTTGGCCTCACTTGGATCTTTCGGTCCCCCTCTGTCCCATGACCAATGGGGTCTCACGGTGGGCCCCACTAGGCGGTCCGCACCGTAAGTTGTAAGGACGGTCCTTATAGGACCGGTTCCCATATATATTTATGTATACACACACATCAGGTGTACGACTTGCACTGTGCGTGAGTGTGCACCTGGCTCACTTGAAGCTGGGACTTGGGGGATTTGAAGATCTCGGTGTGCCCTATCCATCTACAGTGTTTGGGTCTCATTCGATCATCCTATCATCCTTATCCAGGCCTCACAAGTTCAACGGTCGTACAGTCCATTTGAATTAGTGTACATTTGATTTGATGGTGTATAGTTCATTCGGAAGGGTGCAAACTTGGCGAGACCTGTGAACTATAAAGAACATAGAAAAAGAGAGAGGGGGTGTTTTTTTTTTTTTGGCGTGTGTGTTGGTTGTTGGGGGGGGGGGGTTTGTTTTGGTCCACTGGGACGGACCATCATGTGGGCCCTATTAAGGGTGAGCAAGAGGCACATCTGATAACCGCTATATATATTGTGTAAAAACAATAGGCACATATGTATTTATGCATGCTTTAAAGTAGAGATGTCAAATGTGACCTACTGTGCTAGCATGGCACGCCTCAACCTAGGCACAACACGTCTCATCAGTTGTGTCGTGCCATGCCGGCATGCTCAACACACGGCACGGCCCAGCCTTGCCGTGCAAGGCCTTCGTGCTGGGCTTTCATGTCGGTCTTCTAATGTGTCACGCTTCCATTTTTAAGGTTGTAGGCTAAATGAATTTAAAAGATATACACAAAGAAGAGTATGACAAAGATTTAAGTGGTTCAGTCAAACTCAACCTACTCCACTTATAAGAGAACCATTTGGATCTTTTCTATTGAAGGTTTTTCAACAGGATTACCTTCGAAATCTTTACAATTTTTGTGGATAATAAAAAAAAAAAAAGAAGTAAAAGACTACATTGGAGGGGTAAAACGATCAAAATGCACAAAATATGACTGATTTGCACAGTCTGCCGGCAGTGCCTGGGCACATTGACTGCTGCTTGGCACGGCCCATTTGACATCTCTACCTGTAAGCATGTATGTATCCCTGTATTTATGTACTTGTGTATAAATGCATGTATATATTAATCATTTAAAAGGATGCATTTCTCTCTCTCCCTCTCATTTCAATTCTAACTAAAACTTGTGGAAACTGGTCTGCAGGTATATTTTGATTTATCCTCAGGGGTGTGATGTCTGCAACCATCTCTCTTTATTTCTGTGTGTTGCTAATCATGAGAAACTTCTTCCTGGTATGTGATGTATAGTGTGGTCTTTTGTTTGCTCCATATTATCAACTTATGTAGTCAACACTTCTTGTTTATGTTCTATTAATTTTAATTTTTCTAAAAAAATTGGCAGGATGGAGTCATTTTGCACAGTTTACTATAGCTGTGGTGAATAAAGATCCAAAGAAGTCTAAATACTCTGGTTAGGTGACTTGTGACATTACATTACTTTAGATGCTATATGCTCTCATAAAAAAAAAAAATATTGCTATATGCCTATAACCTTTCACACCTCAATTAATTTATGTGCTCGAGAAATTATGCAGATACATTGCACCGGTTTTGGAAGAAAGAGCATGATTGGGGTTGGAAAAAATTTATAGAGCTATCAAAAGTAAATGATGGCTTTATTGTCTCTGACACTCTTGTGATCAAGGCTCAAGTTCAGGTTATTAGGTACTCTCTCTCTCTCTCTCTCTCTCTCTCTCTCTCTCTCTCTCTCTCTCTCCTGTGTACAGCAGCCTATGATGAATCCTAACCCTTAAAACATACCTACACTGTGAATTGTTTTATGTAGAAATTTGATTCGGATCAGAGTGGTAATCAACTCGGATCTGTAGCTCAAGACTAACCATCTTTGTTTGAAGATTCATTCTTATGCTCAAGCTAAAATGTTAAAAATGAAATCTAGGTTTTGATATGGGCAAAGGGGAGGAATAATCCTCGTTCAAGTAGAGAAAAAAAAAAGAAGTCTACCTTTCTTCATCTTGTTGAGCTCATATGAGCTTTTGACATGTATGAGTCCATAGCATAGTTGGAAGTTGGAATTCAGTGTCACTACCACGAGGTTACAAGTTTGATTCATGTTGCCTTTAAAAACATGCAATACTCAGTAATCACATATGTACGGGGACTTACAACACTTTGATGACATGCATACATTCTCTTAGATACTCTTAACTGACATGCATATGGGGACTTATAACAATTAGTTACAAATATGGGGATGTTGGATATTATTTGGAAAATTTAGCAAAATATATTAAATTTTAAATAACTAAACATAAATAGATAAATTAAAAATAAATATAAGATATTTTTAGACAATAACACAATATTATTGGGAAAATACGATTTCAGGTGTATATTGTGATATTTTCAAAATACTGCCATATATTTATAGTGCTTACAACACATTAATGATGTGCACACATTCTTCTGACATGTTAATTTTCAATTTTGACTAGAGCCCATGGTACAGTGAAAGGTGCTGTGCTCACTATTGCAACCTTGAGGTTGTAGGTTGTCATGTTACCAATCGAAAGGAAGAAAAAGATATTTAGGTCTTGTTTGGCAGCAAAAAAAAAAAAACCAAAAAAAAAAGAGTTTGGTTTTCCACGAAGTCATGGAAAATCCATGTTTGGCAATTGTAAATTCCTGAGGATTTGGATTTTTGGACCAATGGAAATCCTTCTCGCCCTTCCTACTAGCACAATGGCATCAAATCCTTCGACTCGCCCTTTTCATAACAAGCCCAAGCTTCTGGTGCCCAACTCTTCAAATTTTCGGTGGACTATGCTTAGAAATTTTTTCTCTACTCTTTTATTTCCCTTTAATTATTAAAATACTCTTTTGAGTTTTAGACATCATCGTCTGAATTTGGGGGCTCGATGGGCTATCTAGGTTTGGTCGCTCTTCTTCATATTGTATGATCTGCAATGGCTAGAGTTGACATCATCGTCTTCTTCCTTTTGCTCTTTCTTCAATTGTAATCTTCAATTGTAATCTGCAATTGCAACTGCTGCTTCTTGCCTCCACATATCATCTTTTCTCCAGCATCCCAGCAGACCACTCCCTATCTCATCCTCCTCGATATGGATAGAATATTTCAATTCTTCCACCCATATTGGCATCAAGCAGAATAAAGATATTGTTTTATCAAGAGGAACTTTGATCCTTCCTTCAAAATTTCTTTTGAAACTCCACAGATAGCCCAAGTAGCTTGCTATGAGTCTGATAACTTCCTCATGCCATAAATGTAAGCAAGGATGAAAATAGCAGCTACGCTCGCCCCCAAAATGCTACGTAGCGGCGTAGCAGTGCAATTTGAAAAAATCGTCAAACAAATCTGAAAAAAATTATAGAAAATCTAGAATATTGGAAAATGAGAGAGAAGATATATATATATATATATATATATTTGCAAAAGTAACTAAGATAAGGGTGTGTAGTGATCTTCTAATTGTATGAGGTCCCGTATCGCTATATAAATAGAAAATAATAGTAATGATCATTTTTTTCACATGTATTCATGTTACTTAGTTATGCCAAGTTAGAAACTAATGAAAGGCTCAATATATTAAAAAAAAAAGAAAAGAAAAAACACTATATCATGAAGTCAAGACTTAAGACTTAAGAGCACGTAGAGAAAGAATACCTCTACCAAAGGGGGTGTCTAATAGGATGTACCTAGAGAAGAACTCTCTGTATCGACTGTAATTCAGTGAGACTATGTGCTTTTTGGTGTTCTTTTAAACATAAAAGGGTAGAAGAGTTGTGTAGAAATGTTATTTGGAGAAAAAAAGGAAAGAAATAAGTCTGATTAAGCATTTTAAATTTTTTTGGAAAGTATGAATCTATCTCACTCCATAGCAGCCCTGTAGCGGGTGTATCGGCCCTGTAGTAAACGCTATAGATGTGAACGGCGTTAAATACCATATAGCGTAGCGGTGAAGACCGCTATGCCTGATATAGCGTAGCAGTCGCTATTTTGATCCATGTATGTAAGGGAACACTTCTCACTTTCAGCCAAGATGGGGCCGAGTTGGCGGTCCTTGGTGCTCCATTTATCTCTTCAACCAGTAGAAAGGTGATGGGATATTTTTGGCTTCTGAAAGTCCGAGATCCGAACCCTTGAGAGGAGCAGCCGGGGGGGGGGGGTTTGAATAGGGTGGGCTTAATTTTTAATCCAATTATGCCTAGTTTTAACTTCTTTTAAGCAATTATGCACAAGTGATGATTATGAGAATAAAGTGCAGAAGCTATCAAGATAAACAATCACCACAATCATTCACCATAACATAACTATGTATAGTGGTCTGGCCAAATGCCTACATCCACTCCCAGCTTGTTTTTCCTACACCCCACCAACATTCTACTATAAATATGCTTTTCAAGGCTAAGCAATAACCTTTACAATATGCTTTTCAAATTTCAATAGGCTAAGCAATATCCTCTACAAGATGCTTTTAAAATGCTAAGCAATAACATTTACAATATACTTTTCTAGGCTAAGCAATAACCTTTATAACCCTAAGGTTTTTCTCTCTAAGATGTGTCTAAAATACACAAGAGGAGATACAATTTAAGCTCAATACAAAGCCTTTGGAATAGGTGGATATGAAAGTGAAAATCCAACTCTAAACGTACACACAATGATGCAAAGATATGAGTTCAATGTGTATGCATTTGAAAGTTAAAATCATGTAAAAATTTTAATTGAAGTGAAATTGCTAGTCACATGTAGTTAAAAAACAACTTGATATTGATATGACTAATCAATGCTAAGCAAGTTGTGTAAAATTTCAAAACTAAAACATGTGATTTTTGAGCAAGGTTGTTTCCAAATGCAAACAAGCCTAACTATGTGTTCAAGGTACGGAAATCAACAAGCTAAAGATTCAACCGAGTATGAGAATCATGCTACAAGTGATTTCAAAGGTGTTGGCAAAGCATGATTCAATAAGATATACAAATTTGAGTCTAACTTGGTTTGAATCAAGATGAAGAATCGAAAACTATAAATCAATTCAAAATGATGTTCATGGTATGGATTCAACAAATCATAGTTTTTTTTTTTTTTTGAAAAGATGACTGAATTCATTTCACCAGGGAGCTTTATAGTATAAGAGGTGTATACTGATAACAAAAAAGCCCAAAAAACCAATGGAAAAGTCCTAAATCCCCAAAAGGAAAGGGTTGTCCATCCCCCAAAAAATCGGGCATAAACCTAAAGGCAAAAACATATTAACAGTCAGTTACAATACACAAAGACAGTCTAAATACTCCCTCTCTGGCTAGGCTGTCCGCTTCCGAGTTTGCAGAGCGCGTAATTAGGTTGATATTCTTAGCTATCTCTGCCACCTCTTCTACTACATCTGTAAGGTACCAAGGAGCCATGGAAGCTTGAGAAGCCCACTTTATTGCACATGAAGAGTCCCCTTCAACAATCAACAACTGAGGAGTGAATCTCACTGCTTCTCGTAACCCAATTTTAAGAGATAATAGCTCAGCTTTGTTACACGAGCATAGACCAACTGGACCTGAGTATGATAACAGGGTGACTCCTTGATCATTGTGAATCACCCCACCTATACCCGCCATTTCTAGATTCCCTAGTGCACTTCCATCAAAGTTCAATTTCAACGCACCAGTTCTTGGAGGAGTCCGTCTATAGAATATGCAGGGTTTATGTGGATGTGTGAATGCTATTTCCATCCAATTTTGAACGATGGAATTTGCTGAAATACCTTTGAAGAGTGTTAATGAAGAAGCCCAAATAGTGACCAAATGCTTGATTCTCTCTCCTAGTTGATTATCAGTAGAAGATAATCCATCAAAGCATCTTTTATTTATTTCTTTCCATATGCACCACAAAACCGCCAAGAACGAAAGATTCCACATCGTCTTTCCTCTTTTTGACCCCACTCCCATTTTCCAATATTCGAACAAGGATGGCAGGGATTCAAGAAGAGGCCCACAACAGTGAAACCAACCCAATGTAACCTTCCATATGAATTGTGCTCTTATGCAATTGAGAAAAAGGTGGTCGATGGTTTCCTCAATCGGATTGACACATTGGACATGCATTTACAGCCATCATTCTCCTTCGCCTTAGGTTATCCATTGTTAAAATTCCACCAATTCAACAAATCGTAGTTATCATGCTTAAATAGGTTTATGAATAATTTAAACAAAGCATGAAAAACATATGATGAAGAAATCAAAGTTTACTAGAAAGATTTAATCGATAGATCCAAGCTTTTGCATTTCCAATGGCCCTCTAGCCTTCCTTAGTTCATTCCCCTTTCTTTGGCCTCAAAACACTTCAAAGAGTCCCTCAAAGTTCATACCCTTGGCCTTGGAATGAGATAAGAGTATTTATAAAAACAATTTCAAAGTTACTGTAGCAATGGTACTATAGCAAGTCACTGTGGCAATGGTAACTGTAGCAAAGTATTGTAGCAAAAAAATTCTCTCTTTTTTCTTTTAAAAAGGATTTACCAAACATGATTTTCTAGTGGGCATGGAAATCCATGTTGTAATCAATTCAAATGCGTTTTTCTTTTTTTTTCCTTTTTTTTTTTAACATGAAGCTATTATGCCTTAAGGGCCAGTTTGGTAACTCTACTAATATAGTCAAGTGAAGTAAAGTTGATTTTGAAGAACGAATAAAATATAAGTGGGTTATAATGGTATTTTATTTTTAGTGGATAAAGGTGGTTGCTTTTTGACTTTTTGTACGGAAAAGTGGATTTTTTTGTATTTTAGTGGATAAAGGTAGTTGCTTTTTTACTTTTTGTATGAAAAAGATGGGGGGAGTTTTGAATAAAGTGCATTTGATGTGACATCTTGTCTGGAAAATGGAGACTTTACTTGACTTTGATTATATTAGTAAAGTGCCTAACGGGCCCTAAAGGATTTAACTATAAAACCATGGGCATGCATGATTAAAATCTAATTGACAATGCATCCAAGTTTAAAATCCAAAACATGCATGAAAAATGAAGTTTTAAAAGTTATAAAATTTTGCATGAGTAATTTAAAGATTTCAATATTTTCTAAAACAATGCATGTGTAGAAAATTCAAATGACACTCAATGAACATGCATCCATCAAATTGCAACACACAAAATCCCTAACAGTTTCAGCATTCTGAAGCAACTCATCTACTTTCTTTTCTGATAGGAATTGCATCCAAACAACCTGGTTGTCCAACGCTTGCATCTTCACTGGCTTTTTTCCCCAACAACTTTCAAGAATAAGCCTCTTGATTTTGATTTCAGGAAGCCAGCTAGGCTACAGAACTATGATGCACGGATACTTCAAAATGAACAACATATCATGTCGTATCGTATCGTATCGTATCTGATACTTCACTTTTTATGTGTAAAATCCGTGTCCCTACCATGTCTATGGCGTGTCCTTGCCGCATCCATGCCGTATATGTGCAGCATAGCTACAGAACAGGGTTTTCTTCTACTTTTTAATCTCCCAAGGTGCTGCCTTTACTCCTTTTTCCTTTCCATCATCTACAATCCACTCCGCTACTGCTGGACTACTTGGCTTTGCATCAGGCTTCTTGTCTCCATAGGGCTTAGGAGCAAAACTGACATTTCTTTGGGCATAAGCATCTCTTGAACCACTTCTATTATGAAAGGTTTTTGTGCTTTCATCCACCATTGCACCCTTTGAGTTGAATGAGCCATATTAACTTGTATTTTCCTTCCACCCCAGGATCTACCCACTGCTTGATAGATGGATTTCTCTGCTTCTCTGTTGGTGGTGAACCTCACAAAAGCGAAACCGCCGTTCTTACTCCCCTGCTCCACTGGCATGAAAAATATCTACTATCTGGCCTGCCCTGCAGAGAACATAGCCTCTATCCCTGCCTTAAAAAACTGTTTCAGTCAGGTTCAAAACAAAGATGGAAAAAGATTTCTTACTCTTTGAAGCTGTTTCGGTGGAGGGCGCTTGCTGCGATTGGGATTGGCTCCATCATCGTTCCTGTCTGATCTTGCATCCTCTACCCAGGATTTCCTAGCTTTCGATTCTCCAATCTCTTCTTCTCGTTGCCATCTCCATTCGTAGGACCTACACTGAACTTTTGTACCTGTTAAGTTGGCTACAGTCATCCAAATAGATAGATTACCATGGTTATAGCTCTGATATCACTAAGACAGTGAATTTCACTCCGATTATCTATTTGTATTACCCACTTGGATGGAATCATCGTGATCTGATTATCCATCTTGAATGAATCTAGTACCTCCAGGTTTAGCATTCGTAATCTGATTATCCATCTTGAATGAATCTAGTATCTCCAGGTTGATTCTATCCAACAATAAATAATAAGCATTCATGATGTCATGGACCAAGATGATTTGACTTAATTGGAGTTGTGGAACGTCTACTAATACAGTCACATATTTGTCAATATAGCCCACTTAGAATGTGAATTGCCAGCTGATAGCTGTCAAATATTCTACTAATCCAAACAACACCCTCTGAGGGAAATCAGGCCCCTGGAATGTGCATGATGGGCTGAAGCAATTTAACTTGAAGCACACCAGGATGCATGGTTTAGATTACAAACGGGCAACTGAACTCTCCTTTTTTGTGGATGAATTTTAGCTTTCAAATTGCAGCATTTACATTCACAACTATTCACCAGGATCTATCATTCAGTACAAATAAACCCAATCTTATACCGATATTATCAAGGTAAACTCACCTTAAGATAGCAACTGTAAAGGTGTTGATCATACAATGAAAATAAGTAAGAAATATAAAACACTCCAAGGCTCTTTCCACACCCAAAAAGTAAGTAAAACCCTTTTTTTCATCAATATTCCAGGAAAATAACCCAATCCAAGG
Organism: Camphora micrantha; assembly: GCA_003546025.1. Lineage (NCBI taxonomy): Eukaryota > Viridiplantae > Streptophyta > Magnoliopsida > Laurales > Lauraceae > Camphora > Camphora micrantha. The sequence continues at coordinate 18,181,995 of QPKB01000006.1, read as the reverse complement.
CTCTTTCCCATAGTTGTGAATTTAAATTAGGACGCCATTTCTGCTTGGTCTCCAAATGAAGTGTTTCGGCCGATTAGGAAATTTCGGTGGCATATTTTGGAAAAAATTATTTTCTATATTAAAATGTAAAATTAATATATGATGCTTTTAATTTATTCTACTAAATCAATGCAATATGTCAATTTATATTTGATGGGCTATTTCATATTAGTATGAAATTTGGCTAGCTTATTCATATTAAAATGTTTTTTATTGGAATAAAATTTGATTAGGGCGCATATAGTTATTTATTGTTTTAATAGATGGGCTTCACAGTGGAGTCCATGAATTTGTCTGAGCCAAAAGGAACGGTATTTTTACTTTTACTTTTAAGTTAAAAAAATTATGTTTAGCCCCTCACTTTTCATTTTTTCTATTTTAAATGTTACCTACATGCCGGGAAAAATAATTGGATGAAGCGGATGAATTGGACAAATTGGCCGAAATCATAAAATTCAGACCGAATTGGAGCGAATTCTAGGACAAAAAATTACAAGGGTCCTGTACATTTCAGTAGCGCAAACGAACCGGGACAAACTGATTTTTGTAACACTGCTCTTTCCACACCCTAGTAGTAAAGTAAAACCCTTCTTTCACCAATATTTCAGAAAAATAACAGAATCCAAGGCATTTTCTATACCTAAACGGTAAAGTAAAATCCTTTAATAAAGATTTCGTGACCCCATGTCTTAAACCTGAGGCTGCCTAAAGAAAAGAAGAGAAGAAAAGTTAATCCTCCTTTTAAAATTTTAACCTGACCATTTTTGGCTTTAATGCCTTATTACAAGAGTCCAGTAGAAGACACTCTAATCTTATTGGAATATAGTAAAACAAAATAAACTCCTATTCCAATACAAAATCTAAGAATTGTATGATTGAAGAAATCTTCTACTTGCAAAAGAAAGTAAAATTTTGAAAATTTCTTATTTCTTAAAATATGTTTGGGAGTGTGACCCATGGGGCCCACACTACCTAATTTCAGTTATGGATTTTAATTTGATTGTCTCTTGAATTATTGTGCAATACTAGTAGTTGATATCATCAATTCAACACTAACTTTTCGCTCTTCATTATTACAACTGTAATATGTTTGACATTGTTCTTGTTCCTGTTTTGACAAGTGCTTTTGCCTTTATATTTTGGTATTTCAGGGAGAAAGCACACCGTCCTTTTCGTTGCCTTGATTGCCAGTATCGCAGAGAATTGGTTAGAGTATATCTATCAAATGTGGAGCTAATTTGCCGCCGCTTTGTTGAAGAGAAAAGAAGTGCACTAGGCAAATTGATTGAGGACAAAGTCAGGTGGTCAAGGTATATATGGTTTTGCTCCAAAAATTGTCTACACTAAATTTCAAGGCTTACTGTGTTTCATTTTTGTTCTTTTGATGAACATTAATTTATATTAGTTTTGTTCCGTCAGTTTTGTCATATACAATTAAGACTGGACCAAACTATGTTACATTTGTTGATGTGGCATGCGTTTAACAAATCATTTCTTGGGGTGGTTGCAGCTTCCATGCCTTTTGGTTTGGGGTTGACCAAAATGCTAGGCGACACCTGTCAAGAGACAAACAAGATGCCATATTGAAGGATGTTGTTAAAAGTTTTTTCATAGAGAAGGAAGTCACATCAACATTGGTAATGGATTCTCTTTATAGTGGTCTGAGGGCTCTTGAATGCCAGAATAGGAACAAGAAAGGAACTGAGAAATTAGTGGAAATGGAGGAAACATCTGATCCCATTGTCTTCGTTGAGAAAGACATGTTTGTTTTGGCTGATGATGCATTGGCTTTACTTGAGAGGGCTGCCATGGAGCCTTTGCCTCCAAAGGACGAAAAAGGCCCCCAAAACCGTACAAAGGTAAGCTTATGAATTTTGCAACTACGAAATGATTGCAGGAAATTCTTTCTTAGATTTGTTATGCAACTATCTATTAGTCATTAATTGTATAATTTTACAGTGGGGTAGCATATTCTGCCTCATGGAGCAACTGATCAGTACACACCACTGTATCTGAATTGGAGTTGATGATATTGATAATTACTTGATGTCTTCAATGGTTTCCATCTCTGTCTAAGCTCTTCCCTGTTGAAGTACCAACCTGCACATTCCTTTCATAGCTCTCCCTTCACACTTGCATCAAAACTGTGGTACCCTTATGAGACACTTTAGTCAACCCTTCCCTTCTTTTTTTTTTTTTGTATGGTCTTAGTCAACCCTTGCTCGCTTGACACTATGACCAAAGTTTTGTTGCAATGCATTGCTTCTGGTTGATGCCCTAGCAATAGGTCATATGTTACTTCTCTTATTATATGCATATAGAAAGAATTGGAACTCATAATGAAGTGTGGCAAGTTTTTTATTGCCACCTGCTGATCGGACACAGCCCTTCTTGGCTAGGGAACGGCATGTGGTGATGAAAGACACATGGCAGAGGAAGAGGTAAAAGTTCTGAAAGGATATCCTACTTATTTTTCGATCACTGAATTGTCATCCTACTTTAAGTGTAGGAGTCTTAAAACCAACAATAAATATCAGCTCAGCTGCATTAAGCACAACTTTCATGAAGTCTCATCAGTAGTTGTCAATCCCAGTGTGAGTGTATTATTAATATATGATGATCGGAGTGTTGAATTTTATTTTAGGTTTACAAAACAATGTATAATAACTCTTAACACAAAGGAAATGATGAAATGACCTTAGATAGGTCCGACTTTATAAAGGTTTTACAAATAATGGTAACAATACAAATGGATTTGGAATCCACTATGGTAAAGGTGGTCAAATTTCAGATTTCCAAATCTTGGTAGAATAGGTTAGAAGTGAGTATAAGAGAATGTGGAATTATTTCAAGGAATCTGCCGTAAATGTCCAAAGATTTGTACCTTAATTTACCTCTTCCGTCTTGCTTCCTCAAGGAATAACGTGACTGTAGAAAACAGTGGGAGGTCAGCCCTTGGTCTATAACAATTTGTGGGAGGAGAGCCCAGAATCTAATGAAGCTTCACTGGACAGTGAAGAAGATCACAGGTTCCACCAATGTTTTAAAATCCTGCGTTGAGTTGACTTGCGTCTTGGAAAACTCCAAGTCTTAACCCTAGAGCCCAATAACCAATATAAAATATGGAAAAATAGCACAAAAATAAGTAGCATAGAAAATTATGTTATGTGAATCTAGAATCTCAGGACTTATTATGTTTTGCTTATAATAATGAGTTTAAGTAGAAATGGGCACCCATGTTTATGTTTTATTAAGTTGGATGAATTGTACCTTCCTTTCTTTGAATGCTTAGATCTTCCAATAAAAAGTTGTGGGCTGTGATCTTTTAGAATCAATGTAAATTGCCCCTAGGAGCCTCCCAAAGCTTCTTTCAGTAGAATAAATCAGTCCAAGATTATTTTAATGGCTTCTTTACTTTGTGAAATGAAAAGGACTCCATGACTTTTAATACAGTACCTCCTCAGTTCCTCCTCATGTGCTCAGATTACAAGAAGAGTCTCGTAGAAGTTAATTCCTGATGAACTTATGATCAATTCTTTCAATGGACTCCTCTTTGCTTTTTATATCTCTGATTTTTTTATTTTTTTTTAATGGTAAAAAGAAATGATGAACATCAAATCTCTAATATTGTATAACATGGTACGAGAGCACCGACTCTAGGATTGAGAAGATTGATCACTCTGAATGATTTATGAATCCTTAGTCAAGTTGTCATAGTAACTGGTATCCTCTTCTTGGTTGACCAACTCTGCATCATTGAGGAACTGAAGAAGTTCATCAAGAAAAGATTTTGAATCTTTTCAATCAAGTCCAGAGCCTTCATCTGCCTTAGATCTAGTCATCTGATCAGTAATATTGCATACTGCTCTGCCTCGGAAGCACTGCCAACTGCATACAGCCACCGTGCATATCTTTTATCAAGTGGTGGGCCCCACTTCTGTGGATCACATGTTCACAGCTATCAACACATCTCTCATCGACCATTTATTCTGGATTTTTATCAGCATTTTTTTTTTTGGGGGGGATTTTTATCAACACTATGCGAGTTTGTCCTTCCACCTCAAGCATTTCCTGGAAGGACAAGGCCTTGCCAGATATCTTGCAAGAACTAAACTTCCTCCAACAGATGCAAAGGCATTTACTACTTAGTGTCAAAACTACTCCAGAGTAGTTACATGAGTCCTGAATTCCATAGATCCATCGATCAGCCTGTCCTGCTATTATTTTTGAAGGCCTCAGATATGTGGATTCATTTGAGTAAGCTACATCATCAGGCTAATAAATCACGGAAATCTTACTTTGGACATGAAACCTGCAAAATATTGCCAAGGAGATAAATCACTACATGATTATTTTAATGGCTTGCTTACTTTACAGAATGAAGAGGACTCCATGACTCGTAATACAGTACCTTCAGAGCGTCTTCCTAATGTCCTAAATTACAAGAGTCTTATATAAGTCAGTTCCTGATGATCTTACAGCCAATTCTTCCACTGGAACCCTCTTTACTTTTCAAATCTCTGATATTGTAACAGGAAATTGGGAAAAAGTGAGTCTAGGGCAATAAAACATAGGACTTTGCTGATTGGTGACATGGGGGTGACTAGGCTGGAATATCAATACCTTCTCAGTCTGAGTCAATTCGGACTTGGCTGACTTTGTAAGTTCCTCAAGGTGAATGGGAAAACCGGTTCATGACATGCTTCATATATCAGTTTCTTCTTTCTTGAGATGGTAGGATTTCAAGAGGGTTTGTTCTGACAGAGACCAACAATTCGAGTCTTTTATGGAATGTTAATGGCAATTGTTTGATCGTGGGTTTAGTTTGATGATGGATCTTGGATGATATGTTCCATATGATGATAATAGATTAGGCTATGACATAATATGTTTTGTTTGTTAATGGCCTATGGATTTTGTTTGATTGGATGTTGGATCTTTTGTGATAGCAGCATATGAGCTTTATTTGATGATGGATCCTTTGTGATGGATATTTGATGATGGTTTTTTTATTTTTTTATTTTTATGATGGATCTTGTATGATGGGTTTGCTTGATGATGATAGGTCAAGTCCAGTCATGTGGGTTTTGTTTGATAATCGCATATAGGTTTTCTTTGATAATGGCATGAGTTTCGGCTAAAGATTACTAGGTTATAGTGTATGAGTTTATTTGATGATGTATATTGAAAGGTGGTTTTGTTTGATGTTGATGATGATGATGATGAATCTTGTAGGATGGTTTATTTCTCAAGACTGATGGATTTGAGTGTAATTCTTATGAGATTTGAAAAATTAAAATGGTAATGGGTTCAACCATGGAGGACAAAACTGGCAAATGAGTTTAGTATGATGATGGGTCTTCAGACAGGTTTCATTTGATGATCGATCCTGGATAATGTGTTTTGCTTGATGATTATAGAACTTAAGCTGTGGAAGATGGGTAATCTTTACTTGTGGCACATGTGTTCTGTTTGATGATAGATCTAAGATGATTGGTTTTATTTTATGATTGATCTTGTTTGATAGTGACTTCTTTTATAAAAAAAACTTTTAAATAGTGGCACATTGGTTCTGTTTGATGATAGATTATGGATGGTGACTTTTATTTGATGGTGGATCTTAGATAATGGGGCTTTGTTTGATGATGGATCTTTCATGAAAGGTTTTATTTTCGATGATGAAGTGTATTGTGTAATGATGTATCTTAGACAGTCGGTTTTGTCTAATGATGGATTTTGGCTGTATCTTTTATTATGTGTTTTTGCTGATGATGGATCTTGGATGATGAGTCATGTTTGATGATGGATCTGTTTGAAGAGGAGTCCTGTTTGATGATGGATTTTCGATGATGGTTTTGTTTGATGATTTTTGTAAAAATTGTCATGAAAGTACAAGTCATGAACTGATTTCAATCAGAACCATGGTTCAAAATAGCACGTAGCAGCGGCGTAATCTGCCATAGCGGTTGAGACTGCTATGCTATTTTGAAATTAGCGGCGCTACAGTCTAAAACCTAGTAAAGCCAAGCAATTTTAATTTAAAACATTATTTTTTCTATTTCTTCTCCTCAATAGCCTTTCCTAAAGTCGTCTCTATCCTTATATGGTTCCAAATTACTTAAAAAACACAAGATTGACTGCTACATAAGATTTGAATTCTTTTGACCACTTAAAAAAATCACACCGCTACACTGCTACGTATGCCATAACCGCTACGTATTGTCCGCTACGTAGCGTTTTGGCTACTAGCTGCTACGCCCACAGCAACCGCTCTTTTAATCCATGATCAGAAGTCAGAACTCCACCAAAGCCGAGCTGTTTTGCCTTTGTCGTCTCGAGTTCAGTGCCTACCGAGTTGTATATGACTCAATGCAACTTGGATGGGTCACATCGAGGTTACTAGCTAGCTTTTGGTGGCTAGCTTTTGGTAGTGACTCGATTGGGACATTTAGGCTGATATATGAGGTAACTGGTAGTGGGTTTGTGTGTACCCCATGAATGACTGCAGGAGTTAGTGGTTGTCTACCGAGACTGTTATGTCTATACACGTTCTCTATGGGATCTGACTTCTTAGTTATCATCTTGCATGATACCTTTGCATGCTCATGTAAAATATAACATCATAGTTTTCCTTTCAAGTGTGTGTGTACTACTATACTGGCATTGATAATCTCTCTGCAATGGTTGCCTATTTAGGAAGGAAGTTCTGGAGATGACTTCAACAAAGATTCAATCGAACGTGATGAAAGGCGGCTTACAGAGCTGGGTCGCAGGACTGTTGAAATTTTTGTCTTAGCACATATCTTCAGGTATGTATATGCGGGCTTTATTTTTTAATCATTCATGCAAAAGCTCTAAGCACTGGTTACTTGCTCTTCGAACTTCTGGTGATCTGTTTCTGTAATCTTACTTTATAGTTGTTTTCTTGTTTTAGACCTACATAAATTCATATCATCTTTGTATCTCAAATGTCTTAGCTCTATCAAAGAAACTTATGTAACTACTGCAGGATTTAGGTGTGGGCTAAGTTGCATGCTCTGGATAGGGTTTTTTTTTTTTTCCCCTCCCAGTAACAAGTAATGTTTTATTAAAGATAGATAGGAGAAGTCCAGGACATGGCACTAAGATGTTTGCTACCACAACGACGAAGGTATAAGAGCATTATACCCAACACGCAACACAACCATTACCCAGCCACTACATTAAGAGAAGAAATCATGTCCACCCCTCCTGTAGCATGCAGCTCTCCCTTCTCTTTCCTGGACCTCTATAAATATAATTTGATTCGTCAAATCTGCTTCATCATCCCCGAACTCAGTTCCTAAATCTTGCCCACACCTATGATTTGTTTGCCTTAATCTTCTATGGGGTTGAATTTCCGGATTCATTGTTGAACACCTGCACAGAGGAGGCTAACTAACTCTGCCATATCTGAAACAGCTGCTGATCTGTTGGTCTGCCCTCTGTCAGCAAAAACTTTCAACACCAGATTAGATCTGCCATTGCCATCCTTAGACTCAGCACCTTGACTCCTCTTATACAAGTGAGGCATGGGCTATCAGGGGTGGACCCAAGTGCATCCATGTGTGGGCAGTGCACCCATTGAAAATTCAGGCTCGGCTTTGAAAATTCACATAAAAATCCTACATCCGCTCCCAAGACCCATATGAAAATCCTGGGTTTGTTCCCAAATCGAATTGCCTGTATGGATACACACCCGTCAAACAAAAATTCTGGGTCCGCCACTATGGGCTATTAACCTGACCCTGAACTCTGGGAGTCAGACAATCTTGCGACAATCTCTATAGAACTACTCCTAAAATGAGCATGACTCCTTATAAGCAATAGACGTTGTCTGTTGTCAGAGTCCGAGCCAGAGTGATGTCTCGCTATAGCGAGACTCATGCTCACTATAGCTAGCGAAGCGGACTATGCCTAGTCCGATATGGACTCTATGGAAGAGTTCTAGAATGCTTGTGAGGAGTCTTGTGCACAGATTTGGGGCTATAAATTGGGTGATTCTCTCAACCCAAATAGATACACCACCTCTCATTAATCTGAGTAAAAGGTATCCTAGAGAGAACTATTTTCTAGAGCCATTGAGAGAGTGTTCTAAAGGGCTACTCTAGAAGGTTGTGTTGCTTCTACTCTCTTGTAGAAGATTGCTCGTCTTGGTTGACAAGGTGCGACGAGATCAATTTAGGAGAACGGTGCACAGTGGAAGTCGTGTCAGTGGAAGTTGTGCAAGAACAACTACAGTCCTTAGGTCGAGGTATGGACTCAGGTAAATGAGTTGTGAGTATATCTTGTAACTGTTCGTGAGTTCTTGATCGTGGTTTTTCTCCCTGGAAAGGGTTTCCACGTTAAATATTGTTTGTCTTGTGGTGATTGCTTGGTAGATTTATTTGCTAGTTCTATCTTGTTTGATTGATTACATCCATTGCATTGATTTGATTAATTAGACTAGCATCCATTCTAGTGGGTCCTGCAGAACTTTCAATTGATATCAGAGCAGGTTACACTATTTTATTGTGTTGATCCAAATAATGTTAGAATGGATATCTACCGTGAAGGCACTACTACCAAAATCTCTAAATCTGTTGGGAAGAAGAAATCTTTTAAAGGGATTCAGTGCTATGGGTGTCATGGATATGGACACATTGCTAGTGATTGTGGTAATAGGAAACCAAAGAAAAGGGCTTTTAATTTGAAAATGTCTGAATTTGAGAAGCCTACCACTAGCAAACAGAAATTCATGGCTTTTCTGGCATCTACATGTTCTGTTACTCCACAAGTTTCTTGTGATGATGGGACTGATCATGATGATAGTGAGTCAGAGGTAGAACAGGACTAAAAAACTGAATATTAAACGCTGTTTGAGAAGACCATGAAGATGCTAAAGATGAATGAAAAAGTGGCCAAAAAGTGGAAAGCATCTGAAGAGCAGAATTCCTCCCTTAAAGCTGAACTTGCAAAAGTACAAAAATTGGAGGATCAAAATAATAGATTAGCTGACAAATTGACTGCTAAATCACAAAAGTGTGACTTGATTCTGATATGAAGACTTTGAAAGCAGAGAATTTTGATCTAAATGGAAGACTCAAGATGGTTCTATCTGAGTTAAATACTGCTAAAGCTTCATTGAATAAAATGAACACCGGATCTAGAAAATTAAATGACATCCTGTGCAGTCAAAAGGCACACACTGACAGGCATGGCATTGGCTACGCTAACAGAGCATCCACTTCGAATGCCAAAGGTACATGCTGTTTTGTTAAAAATTCAGTTGTTACTAATCCTGTTGTTAGTGTTGCAAAGAAAGCTCCAAAGAAGACTAATGTGTCACGTCTTGAATGGATTCCCATGTGCCATCATTATGGAATTAAAGGACAGATTCAACCCCATTGCAATAAGCTGCGAAGTTTACCAAATCAAAAGCAATGGATAACGCAGAAGGCTGAGCTAAAAAAGAAGAATACCAAAGTTGTTTGCTCAAGAAAGAAGACCTACCTTCTGTACACACTTTGCTGAAGTGTTTAAATTTGCAGGTGTGTGCGCCAAAGCTTCATCATCCTTGATCAGCAAGATCAAGCCCCCACTCTAGTGTTGATACAAAGATCATATTGAGGGGGAGTCAATATTGAGGGCGAGCTACTGGATCCAAATTGATAAAAGCTGCATGATGATATTTGTTTTTCAATTATGGACAAATGTAGGGGTAGAAGAATGGAGCTAGGGGGAGCTATACAAGCCAAGACAATTCAAGATCTAAAAGTTCAAGCAAAGGCAATGCAAGATCTACAGTGCTGTATTTTTTTTTTTATTCAATATTTTTTGGGTTTTTTCTTTTGGGTAGATCATATTGTATTGTTCTAAGGGGTTTTGTCCAAGAATTGCCAAAATGGGGAGATTGTAAGCGGCAGACGATGTCTGCTATCAGAGTCCGAGCCAGAGTGATGTCTCATGCTCGCTATAGCGAGCGGGGCGGACTACTCCTAGTCTGATCCAGATTCTATGGAAGAGTTCTAGAATGCTTGTAAGGAGTCTTATGCACGGATTTGGGGCTATAAATTGGGTGATTCTCTCAACCCAAATAGACACACCAGCTCTCATTAATCGGTGTAAAAGATATCCTAGAGAGAGAATTATTCTCTAGAGCCATTGAGAGAGTGTTCTGAAGGGCTGCTCTAGAAGGGCGTGTTGCTTCTACTCTCTTATAGAAGATTGCTCGTCCTGGTTGACAAGGTGCGACGAGATCAAGTAAGGAGAACGGTGCACGGTGGAAGTCGTGTCAATGGAAGTTGTGCAAGAATAACTACAGTGCTTAGGTCGATGTAGTGACTGTGGTAAAGGAGCTGTGAGTATATCTTGTAACTGTTCGTAAGTTCTTGATTTCTTGGTCGTGGTTTTTCTCCCTGGAAAGGGTTTCCACGTTAAATATTGTGCCTGCCTTGTGGTGATTGCTTGATAGATTTATTTGCTAGTTCTATCTTGTTTGATTGGTTACATCCGCTGCATTGATTTGATTAATTAGACTAGCATCCATTTTAGTGGGTCTTGCAAAACTTTCACACCCTTTATTGGATTTAACACTCCAGATCTTGTCTGCTTTTGTCGACAGTTGTGGAAAAGAGAGAGATTCCATATGCTGCTTCTTCTTTGCCAAGTCACTCGGTTCTCTTGCTGACTTGGCAGGCATAGAATACAAAGATCTAGAATAACCAGATCGAATAGAACTAGAAGAGGGTCCTGGAAAAATCAACAAGAAAGAGGAAGGGGGGGGACGGACTGACTGACTTGAGGGACGATCTGAGGCACCTTAACTGAATTTTGCACATGATCTGAAAGAAAATTCTGGGCCTGAGGCCAAATAAGCCTGTGAGCCAGATCCAGAATGATCCCCACATCAGAGGCCCTTTTGGCCTAAATAGCAGCACACTATGCAATACACTGAGCATTGTCCACATCGGCCCTATTATAATGAAAATCCTTCAAGTTCAGGTGGTCCACTTTGTGTGATGGACTGCCTACATGAAAATCGTCATTGCTTTTTCCATCCAAATCTCTATCCCGCTTGAGAACTGAATACCCAAAGAGTTACTGCTAGCATCAGATCCATCATACATCTGTGAAGCTCGTCTAGCCAAGTCTGAGCGCACCATGATGTGAGACACACTATGTTGAAAACATTCACATCTTGTGATAAACTCAACTTCTCCTTTTTCATACCCTTGCAGTTTACTGCCACATGAAGAGTACAGTTAGAATTGCCACTGGCCAGAGTCACCACATCATCTCTTAGGATGCTGTGAGAAAACCTCCCCTGATGAATCAACGTGATAATGAGGGGGGTCGAACACCAGGCCTTGGAACCTGTACCCTTGTTCTTCCCTTTTGGATGGAACCCTTTGCAGAAGTTTCCTTCACCGTCCTCTCCTCATTCTGCATGAAGAAAAGTTTTGAAAACCCCCCCAAAATCTGGCTCAACGGACTATTTGACAACCTCCTCTGCAACCAACCTGCCGTCCTCTGAATCTGCCAATGAATCACAGAGGGCCATGTCAGTGTCTGAGTTCTGCAACTTGTGGCTGGACATGCAGATCTTGCCACTTTCTCCGGCATCAGAAAGATGGAAACTCAAACCTCAACCGCAGCATCGTCTTCTTTATCCACTGACTACCAGGACTCCTGCAAAGTGCTGTCCTTCCTCTGAATCTTCTCTTTCTCTAAGGAACATAACATCTGAGTTGGTTCTTCTCTCACCACAACCAAAAAGGGATTACCAAAAATCTCATCAGTCACTCCTATTCTATTTTCCAGTGGCTTGTAACTCTTAAGCACGCCTTACCATATTCCAAAAAAGTCTTGTATGAAGTCATCTCTTCTTTAATGGTGTTTGACATGGCAAATTTCAGAAAAGAATTTTCTCATTCTATATTATATTTTCATTTTAAATGCACATCTTTTTTACGGGAAAAAGAATTTTTTTAAACTAACACAATATGCAGGAAAACACCGACAGAAATTATGTACAAGCATTGTTTTAACAATTAGTTCTGTCTGAGTAAGGGGTTGTTTAAATTGGCCAAAATTTATTGAAAAGAGTAACAGTTCATAGTTTATTCTATCAGACGCATTGTATATCTAACAAAGTAACAATCTCGTATTAGTTTGACATTTGCTCAAGAAATATGCTTGTGACACTCCTATAAATACACCTACAACTTTGTCATATTTTGTCCCTGCTATTTACAGTTCTTTGTTTCATTTGTGATAAGTTTGGTTCAATATATTACCACTAGTATGCTTGTGTTTCAGCAGTAAAATTGAAGCTGCATACCAGGATGCTGTTGCTCTTAGGAGACAGGAGGAGCTGATTCGCGAGGAAGAGGCTGCATGGCAAGCCGAAACTGAGCTCAAGGGAAAGCGTGGAGGAGCTGAAAAGGAGAAGCGTGCTAAAAAAAAGCAGGTCTGCAACTGTATATTCTTTATGATCTTCATAGAGTTTCTTTTCCATGGATCCTTGACTCCTCATATGTTGCTAATATTCGCCATTGGGGAAACGTGAGGGCCTGTGTAGGAGTTTTCGATCTTTCTTGGACAAATGATTATTTTGTCAGATCCTGCATCATTTTCCCCATTAAATATATTAAATCTTAGATGCATGGATCTGTTGATATTGATATATGGCAGTATGGCACTGCCGATCTGCAACTGCCATTGCGACACAAATAGGTATTTTTCATATGATAGCATGAATTTGACTAGTTTTGGGCTCTTCACTGCAGATCTGTGAATTGATTGAAAAGAGTTCTGTGAAAATTTCAAACAAGAACTTAAGTTTTTGCCTTATTTCAAAAACGGACACAAGTTTTAAAATTTTTCAAATTAGTCCCCAAGTTTTCCAGAAAGTTTTCAATCCCTAAGTTTTCCAGAAAGTTTTCAATTGAAGGGCATCCATCCATTTAAAGCTATTTTCTAGCGACTTTTTCCCTCAATTTTGTTAAACTATCCAAATTATCCTTAATTGAAATAAAACCCTCCTTCACTTCCTCAATATTCTCCTCCTTTTCTTCACCGGCGTCCACACAGTGATCAAGGACAACCAGCGTCCTCACAGCGATCAGTTGCATGTAGTGGCTGCTGGAGGCCCGGAACCAAGTCATGGTGGCTTTAAATGAAGCATAATTTGGGTATTTTAAAAAATTGAGGGAAAAAGTGGCCCGAAATACCTTTAAATGGCCAGATGTCCTTTATTGAAAACTTACTGGAAAAGTTGGGGACTAATTTGAATAGTTTGGAAACTTGTGTCCTTTTTTGAAATAAGGCAAAAACTTAAGGCCTTAATTGAAATTCTCCCTAGTGGTGCAGCTCCGGATCTGGATCGGAAGCGAAGACCAATCTCGACGAGATTGATCGAATCCAAAAGGATTCTAGCCCTAGGGCACAGCACAAACCATAACCATAACACACAAGAATACTCTTGATATTTGAATTAATTGAAAAGGCATAAAAAATAACAATAGGGCTCTTCTGTATATAATATATATAGAGCACACTGTTTCTAAACTAATCAGGATATTGAAAATAGGAAAATACCTAATCCTACTCAAAATAGAATTTAGAAAGCAATCCTATTAAGCAACTACGTAATATCACTAATTTAGAGATTGTCTCTAATAAGATAGGGATCCATGCCAAATCAGAGATCATGCGGACCCCATCAGGGCTGCGGGTCCTAGTCTTGGGTCGGACTGCATCACCAAGAGTTTTTGAACTTTGATTTATTGATAGAATGAAATGATTGGGTTGCATTAGTATATGCCCTGTTGGAAGTTCTGCTGCTGCTTTTCTTCAATGTCCTATTTTCCCTTCTTTTTTTTTTTTCTCAGCTTGCATTTTTTATAGGTGCAGTTTTTCCTGTATAATCTAGCAAATATGTGTTTATGTCCCTATATTTAATATTTCTCTGAACATTTACTTTATATCTGTTGGGATTAGTTCTTTCTCATTCTCATTTTTTCTTAAGTTTCATATGGTGATAGTGTGAGACATCTGTTGGCTTGTTACTTGCTTTCTCTCAATTTCAAAAGTAATCTGTCTCTTCATTTTATCCAAGCTTGGAAGAAAACTAATATTTCCATAAATTTGGTTCTGAGTAGAAAGCTTCTTCTCATTTATCTTCTTGAATGCATATGCTCTCAACCCATTATTTACATTCTGTTGTTTTCTTGTCCAGTCAAAACAAAAGAGGAGCAGTCGCAAGGGAAAAGATAGGGCAAAGGATGAAAAATTCAGCTTGATTGAGCAAGATATGAACCAAAGAGAGAGCCCTTCTGGTAAAAGAACCATAGGGGACATATCTATGAAGCAGGGGCGGTCTGTCCTTGAGAGACCCATTGCACTGGAGGATATTTCCGATGCGTCTGATACTGATGATGATGTTGCTGAAACTCTTCAATGTGATTTGGAAGACAGAGATGGCAGCCTTGTCAGTTGGGATACAGAGACATCAGAAATTCATACATCTATCGAAGTAAGTGGCAGCACAAGCTCCTTGCCTGTACAGAATGGGGTCATAGAGAAGAAGAGTCCATCTATTATGGATGACAGTTCCTCAACATGTTCCACAGACTCAGTTCCTTCAGTTGTAATGAATGGACCATACAAAGGGAACTCCTTTCCAAATTACAAAAGCCAAACATCACCCAGCAGGTAACATTGGTTTTATTTGGTTCCTGCATTGCTATCATACGTGGTTTGGATCTGAGCGAGTTTATTACTGCAGAGGGAAAAATCAGCATAAACAGAACTCAGGTGACTGGACTGGTAGGGGCAATGACAGGGATAACCAGCGGTTTTATTCTACTGCTGACACATGCCATCTACATGATTCTGCTAGCTGTTGTACGGGAGATGGACTTGAATCTGAAGACGTAACGTCCTTGAAAGATCAAATACACGTGCTCGAGCAACATTCGATTGAGAAGGTGGAATTAGTATTAAATCTCATATTTTAGCTTTACTGATTGGGAAAACTGACTTACAATTACCATTCAAGGGAAAAAAGATCTGGCTTACAATTATGAGGCTAAGAGGTTGAACTGAAGTTAATGGCATCAATGACCCCAGTTGGTGCACCTTCATGGTCAACACACAATTGCATGTATGCATTTGCATATATAAAACATACATGAATCTGAACATGCTTCTGTGCTTAGATGTACGCTGTTTTTGAAAAAAACTCTGATTGGAATTGGGTTGCAGCTAGGGGTGGGAAACAGGTCGTGTCGGGTAAAAGTGGGTTGGGCTGATCAAACAGAAACCCCCCTTAAGTTTTAGGAAATTCTATAATGTCACATAAACTCGGCCCTCGCCAAATACAAGTCAACTCGATCCAACCTGCATAACCCGCATCCAATGCTGGTCAACCTGTTTTACCTGACACAACCAGTATAAGCTTGGGCCAAGCCCAACCCATCTCAAACAATAAGGCAACATTTGAGTTTGATTGCAAGCCAAAAAAGGCCCAACGCAACATCAGCTCATTCCATATAAAATCAAATATTTTGAGTACCAAAACATTGGAACACCAAACTGTTTAAATGGGTTTAGATATGCAAGTCTACCCTAACCCGACCCATTTAAGTGCATTATGCAGGTCAACCCTTACCTAACCCATTTAAAGGCAGGTTGGGTTTTCCTGACCAATGATCGACCTATATTTTTTGCGGGTTGGGTTATGCATGCCAGATACAGGTCGGATTAGTGCGCCGGGTCAAATATTTGATCTTTGTACCCTTGGTTGTGGCTTTTCAACTCAATTTACTCCTTGTTTGCATATATAACCATGCATGGATAGATGCCCATGGTGCGTGTGCATTTTTTTTTTTAACTCATAGACCTGTAATATTCCTTTAGACTCAAGCCAAGGAGAAAAATCTTGGTGCTGATTGGTGAAGATGAGTAGGTGCTGCCTGTGGAAATCGTGATGGCTGTTCCAAACTTAGAAGATCACAGTAAAAAGAAAAGGAAAGATAAGAAATGATGAAAAAAGGCTTAAAAACTGTTAACAATTCAATTCAATTCAATACAAATCTTGAAAGATAGATGTGTTCGAAGTCAAACTTTATCAAGAATATGACAATCGCAGTTGGCTATTTTCTGATCCACGAAACTCAGATTGCATTCTTTGCTTTTGTTTGGATGTAAGGATTTCTATATTGGATTCTCAATCGTATAGATTCATGAATCCATCTTTATGCAAATCCTTGGATCTAGGAATTTTTAAAGAGCATGAATTTGGAGGTAAAATTGAATTCCACCCACGAGGTTTTATTTCAGAATGCAGCTTCTGAATTCCGTTTAGTGGATTTCTCCTGCGAGAAGCTACATGCAAAACCTTTGCCATACTCGCTATTATTTATTTTGCAACAAGCATGAAGCTTAAGGTGGACCACACAATCCGTATGATAATGATTTTACGATTTTTCTTTTTACCTTTTTAATGAGACGTGTATTAGTAATCAGACAAACCAAAAAAAAAAAAAAAAGGACAAAAATTATTCTAGAATCTGCCGGAATCCAACTGATAGATATCCAAAGTCCAAACCTAGGGGTTTATTTGCAAGGTCATAGAATCTTCCAGCTGATTTTGGATTAAGAAAAAACTGATCATTTTAGAAATTTAAAGATTAGAAAACCAAATCAAATCCTTGAATCCAAATGAGACCTCTGTTGAATTAGGATGTCAATAATTGTGTCGTCTCAACTTGACGATGTGCCTAGATAATAAGGGTTTTCAGCCATTTCAGATATCCAACGTCCTTTTGTTTTGTTAGATTTGGCTTACACAGACAATTTAGAGCATTCTCTATGTTAAAACTGTTTCATAGTTTGATGAAATATGTTGCCCCTCCCCCCCCCCCCTACATTTCTCAAGTGGTTTGAATGTTTGACAAAATGTATGGGTTTCTGTTTTAGCATGCATTTGGGGTGGCTAACGTAGGAAATTACATTATTTGGGATACAGTTCCTCTATCAAACATCATTGATAATGGAATGCGAAAGCAGTGTCCCACCTAATGTGGTTTCAACTGCTCCACTAGCTCAAGCATGTTCTGGAACATGTGTATGTTATTGGTGTATATATTCATGTAGTGTTGCTGGACTCTGTAATGTTGCAACTTATTTACAGTAACATGCTCAGCAGTTGCATTGGTTGATGGATGCAAGGCATATATATGCCTTGAATCATTATGATTTATGGGCCTTTGGATTGGAGTGTTTAGATTGCTGGGATTTTCCAGGGCTTTCTTGATGTGTTATTTCTTTTAATGGTGGTTCTTCTGCAGTTATTTAATCACCCAATACAGATTTCATGTTGGCTAGATGGAATTCAATAAAGACAAAATGCTTTACCTGGTTGCTCCTGAAGTAATTGGTTTTGTGGATTTCATGCACGTGTAAACTAAGCAGGAATACATATCCATTCATTTTTCAAATTATTCAGAGTTATTGTAGTTTGAGATGCATGTAATGCTGCTTGATCTCATTAATTTGTGAGGGCATTAGAGCATCCTTTTCTTCTCTATTTTTAATGAAAAAATACTATCATCTTAACCTCAGCTAGGCTTATCCTGATTACTCTTTTATAATAATTATTGCTGCACGTCTGTAGACGGAGCTGTATAGCATTGGTTTGCTGGAGCATGAAATGAACTTTATGATATGCAGCATACACTTCTCTAGAGTTCACATTCCAATACTCCATTTGTTTCAGTCTGACCCATTTAAACTATTTACCTATGGAATCAGGATAAAGTAGTTTCACTGCAAAAGAAATTGAACGTCAAAGACAAGACTGATGTTGATAGACCTCCCAAACAAAAGACAGTTGAAGCATCATTTTCTTCCAGCAGTCCCATGACAACTGCAGCCTCCAGTTCACAGCCAGAGCAAGCTGGTGTTGGAAACACAGCTACAGCCATACCAGTTAGGGAGGCATATTCAAACAGCCCAAGCCAAATGGAGAAAGTGGTTCCTCCAGTAAATGCACCTCAAATTCCTGCCATCCCCAAACCAGAAGTTCAAAAGGCTGCTGCTCCTACATACACACCCATAGAGAGGAAGCCTGCAACTCAACAAGTTCCTACAATGTCAAGGCCCTCAAGTGCCCCTGTTGTCCCTGCACCAGGTGCAAATCCTCCCGTTGTTTTTGTGGTTCAGACTTCACCATTGTTATCACGGTCAGTGAGTGCAGCTGGTCGATTGGGCACTGACCCCCCATCATCAGCTCATGGTTATATACCTCAGTCCTACAGAAATGCCATTACAGGCAAAACTATAGCTGCGACCTCCGCTGGTTTTGCACCCCGCCCCTCTTCTAGTTCCTCTGATCCATCCCTATCTTATTCTCAAACCCCCTCTGCAGTGGCTTCTTTACCCTTACATTCACCTCAGATATCCACAAGGACCGACCAAACTTCGGTCTTTGGCAGTGTAGCACCGCAGTGCTGCACAATCAGTCTCAGTGGATTGAGCGCTCTCAACCGGAAGGGAATGGCGTGATGGCATGTGACCCATACGCTTTAAGTGGCCTCCATTCCATCGACATTTATGGTTCAAGTCGCAGTGGGACACGGATGTTCTATGCTGACGAGGAACGGGCGGGTGTACCACCACGGCAAGTGCAGGGTCCACCAGATGAGTTCCCCCACCTGGACATCATCAATTCCTTGCTTGAAGAGGATCACAACATTGGAAAGGAGGGGAGGGCAAATGGTGTTTTACAGGGTCCCAACAACAGACACCATCCTCTGAGCAGGCAGTTTACATATCCTGGAGACTTTGCTGTGCAAGACGTTGGCTCCTCAGCCAATTATTGCAGGTTTGATTGGCTCGGGAGGCACCCTGATGATGTAATTGGGAGGATGTACAGCTCTTCCAGTGGGCTTCATGACGGTTTGAGGGATGTTGGTCCCCAGGTTGGTTTGTCAGGTTACATGAATCGACAAATGGATGGGGTGATTCAGAACCAGTGGCAAACTCATAGTCCTGATCTATCATTGTTCAATATGAGGAATGTAGAGGGTGACAGGTACCCATTTCCACCATCGGATTACACAAACTTGGCATGTGGCGTTAATGGGTACTCTCTTTTCAGGCCTGCAAATGGACGTTGAGGCCCCGTGCTGTTCTTCCCTTGAAATTTATTGTTGTTGTCAACCATAATAATGTACTCATGGAAATTGTCAGTCTCAGCTTTGCAAGGGGTGTAATCCTTTTTTGTAAAGAGTTATTTCCGTTTCTTTTGCTTCCAGTTTTTTTTTCTCCTTAATTTTATTACAGGGCGCCCGTGTTTTGCTTTTATGTCTCTTAGTAGTCATAAGCTTGTGCTATTGAATCATGTGAAATTTCCAGCTTCTTGTTGAATGCTGGGGCTTGTGTCTCATCTAAGAGATTGCAAGACTGCCTGCAATACTGGAAGATGTTGTATTGTTGGCCAGACATACCTTCAAACTGGGCGTCCAGATTGCTATGATATCTATGAAACTCTCTCTCTCTCTCTCTCTCTCTCTCTCTCTCTCATCTGATACTTTTCTTGGATGAATGAAGGTGTATTTCTTGAGGAAATATGGTAGGATATTTAAACTTCTCTCATCCTCCAAACTGTCACTTTGCAGTTGCAATTAACGACCGGGATCATCTGATGAAAGCTGCAAAGAGCAGAAACTTGGTTCCTTGCAATTCACCTGTTGTGGAAGGCGCTGGGTATGCGAAGTTTGATGAATTCAGAACCACAATATATATGGTCAAATAGACTTTCCCTTGAATATGGACCATTAGCTCTTGCTATTTTCACCTTGGGCCTTTTTGTTTAGCAGTAGTAGTAAAAAAAAATAGAATAAAAGTAACACATTGTGACGTTTTTTACTTCAACCTATCAGATAAAAAAGTGAAGTGGAGAAGTAAAGACACGACATGACGTTTTTTTATTAGAGCCCCGGAGGAAGTGGAGTGGGAAAGTAAAGTTTCAATGTGACACCATGATCACTTTTTGTCCCTTTTTTTTCGTCTACAACTAAGTGTGATGCACCATAGTGAGTTTCATTTTAGCCCCCATTATTTTGACCTTTTTCTTGATTTGACCTCCACTTTACTTCGCACATGTAAACAAACCGAAGGGAGTAATTCAATTGCGATCTGCGAGGGCATGTTTGAAACAAGTGCAGTTAATTTGATTTACACATAAAATGAGGGTTCATGTGTTCCGATGACGCGTTGCCCTGTCACAGTAGTTTTGTTCTCGGCCATGACTAGTTACGGTTAAATGAGTGTAATTAGATTCACAGGTAAATTGAGTTCGGGGAAACCGAGTTTGAAGGGTCCAAAAGGGCCCCAAGGTTTTGTTTATGTTTTGATTTATGTATGGTGGCCCATTCACTATAGGATTCATTAGATGGACAGTCATGATCCACCAAAGACTACAACTGTGTACAAGATTTAATGGGAATGGACCACTATAAAGGGTTTATGGTGAGAGAAACCATAATGCAGTCCCAATAGGAATGTCCCCTCTCTGCTTTCACAGAAACAGTCTTTGATTGTCAAATACCCTTTTTTTTTTTTCCCTCCCTTGTGGATAGGAGATTGTCAAATCTCTACATTGATCAAAGATAACAAGTGTTTGAAACCGTTGGAGAAGAATAATAGTAATCCCTTGCATATCTATTTGGGTTTCCTATATGATAAGAGAAAGCTGATTTATAAAGAAACTTCTCAAGAAATGACAAGCACCTTTAGGAATTGCAAATAACTTATGTCATCATTTTATTAGTGAATACTAAGTTTTGAGTAAAAATTAAGTCTAGATTCTCTACTTTGCAAATCTAATCTTTACACCCATCTGTGCTGAAAACAAGCTTCCCCCATTATTGTCACCGTCACCGGGCCGAACTTCATCAAGGTGGAGTTGGGACCACCCATCAAGATCAATTTTTGTTTCATGTCGATTGATCTGATGGTGGGCCAAACTCCAATTGGAGTGAAATCTGGCTTTATTTCTGAAACAGGGACGGTGTTTTGAGAGGTTTGGATTTAAGTTGGGGCCCTCTAACCTCATTTATATTTAGATGGGTGTAAAACTGACACTCCATAAATATTGACCTGTCTATTATAAAAGAACAAGGTTATATTAGAAGTTTAAAAAAAGAGGAGGTTAGAGATGTGTGAAACGAGTAGAAGTATTTTAAGATGACAAACATCTCCCCTATTGTTTTTTAAATGTGCATGGAAAGGTTCATATTTCTACTACAATTGCACCAAACTTTGCCCAAAATCCTATCTTACCTGTTTTGAAAAGTACAGGTTACCCAAAGAAAAGGACAAAAGTGAAGTCAGATAAATACACAGAACTGTTTTATTTCATATGCAGGATTGCCAAAAAAAAAAAAGCTTGTTTGTGGCGAATGGATCTTATTTCCTTTATTTTAGAGAAAGGACCCATTATGAAATCTTCCCACAATATTATGATACAAAGGCCCTTACACATGATAGAGGGGATGTCCATCTTAGAGAAAGGCTGGATAGGAAGGTTCTACATTGAATGCAATAAGAGTATAAAGGCCCCTTCTGTCACCTTGGTTGGATGATTTTCATTTTTTCATTTTTTTTTTTTTTTTTTTGAGTGTCTAATGTGAGATTAAAATCTCCTATTACAATTGTATACCAACATTACAAATTTTTTTTTTTTTTCAGTTGATACAGCTTAAGAGGATGCCATGATCGCCAGAGCTTAAGTATTGAACCTAGTCCATCAGGCCTACATTATGATCTAGCTAGTCTTTATTTTCATAATGTTTAATAAATGACCAGATTTGATGCAGGGAAATTCTATATACACCCCTATTTTTGCTCAGCACACCCATCTTTATAAGAAAAAAAAATTACACATGAAAAATGAATGTGAGTGTGCTCAGTAAAAAGGGTGGTGCATATGAAATTTCCCTTTGATGCACAGAAAGATATCGAAATGCAATAAATTCAAATCTATTGGAAAGATTGAGGCAAAAAAAATTTATTATTATTATTTTTTTGTTTAAGTTTTCTGCTTGTTTAGTTATTTTCTTTGATCTTGTTGGTGGACTTTAGGAATAAGCCGTAAGGGGGATTAATTCAGTTGATAAGCTTCCTGGATGTTGTTGTAGTTCGGAACCCGGATTGGCCTACATCAGTAGTCAACAGCAGATTTGTATACTAGAGGACGACTACAGCTTTTCTTTATCGTACACTCATTGATTTACTACTTAAATATAACAAAATGCACAGTAGAACTGTTTTCCCTAATAATATTCTAATGCTGAGAGTAAGAATGTAAATGGGTCTCCGATTATCCGATTATCCGGAAATTCCGACCTGTTGAAAACTTGGTCTTCCTTGGTTAGGCCCCCATAAGTAAATGGGTCCGGTTCCACCTTGGTTCGAAGTACCCGTGGACCCAAGACCCAACATATTACCTCAATTTCAAAAATCTCTCATAAAAATTATGTTTTTTAATATCATTCTCTACCTAGACCCGGGCCCAGATCTAGACAGGTCCCATATATGATTCTGGTTCCAGTTCCGGAGCTAAGAAACTGGTTCCGAAACGGTTTCGGGTTCGGATCCGGTTCCACCTTCTCCTCAACGGTTCTGGTTTCGAGTCCACTATGGACCCAGACTGGAACCAACCCGTTTACAACCCTAGCTGAAAGATAGGTCTTCTGCTACTTGCCTGTTTTCTTATGTATCTACTATTTCTCCACTTTTTACAGTTTTAGTGAAATCTTTTCATTTTAAAAGATTTTTCTAAGACCTAACTCAGTTGAAAGATATGTGGCTAAGCTAGTTGCTTAGGGCCACATTCCTTATTCCTTATGGGAGTTTTTGACAGCATGTCAGCAGCTGACCCCTTAGTTTTTGAAATCCTCTATTTAGCTTACAATCCCCCTAGTATTTAGGTTTTTTCGGCTTATATGAGTCTTATATATCTAATATCGAAAATGCTCAATATCCCTTAAGCATTTGTGATTTTAGCAGGAGGTCATATTTGACTATAAAGAGATTTTATGGGATGCATATATTGATTATGATAGCTTGTTAATGGTCTTTTCTTTTCGAATGGATGTTGAAATGCATTTCTTATTTCATGGAAGACCTACTCTTTGTAGAGGAAAAAAAAAACCCTTAACTTTTCAAACAAATGAAAAGAGGTTCCTTCAGGGGGGGTGGAAAAGAAGGGAAAAAAGAATTTCTCCTTTCCTCTTTTCTTGTCATCCTAACAGCACCAAGAAGGCTACTTTTATGTGTTTTAAAGACATAGGTGACACAACACAAGTATGCATAATAGAGCATGATCATGCTCTATTGCCATGAAATGAAATTATCTTCTACTATAATAGAGCATGATCATGCTCTATTGCCATGAAATGAAATAATCTTCTACTTAGTGAATGGATAACAAGGGTTAGGGAAGATAGAATTTTCTCAATGAAATTGAATCTTTCATTATTAAAAGAGACATTTAGCCATTTGATCAGAATCATTTTTTTAATTAAAACTAGATTTTCAAAATGACTTTTCCGTGCTTGTCTCTCTCTTTCAAATCCAAATTCGTTGGAGAATCATCACTAGAGAAAAAATATATATTTTTTTTTCCTTTCATATCTTTCTCTTTCAAATCCAAACACACTAGAGAATCATCACTAGAGAAAAGTAGTGAATCTTTCAAAAGACATTTTAACTCCACATTTCTCCATCTAGTGGGATATCACTCTTCATTTTCTGTTGTCCAAAGGGAACACTAGCATGTTGCTTAGGGCATCTCACCTCCATCAAGGAGCCAAAAGTCCGAGGTCTCTCGCTCATTTGCTAAAATGTAAGGCTTGAAAGCCAAGATTAAATATTTTTCTTAGATAAAGAACATGGAGAATAGAGATTCCTAAGTATACATGTAAATACTTGCCAAGGGGAAATTATAGTCAGCATGTAAAAGAACCTAACCCTAACTAACCATAGTTTTGTATCATCGCATATGTTACAGGAGAATTTTACTAGGAACCGCCTGCATGTATCTGTTACCTTGTGTTTGAGAAGGGAAGAGGGGAGGGGGGAGGGGAGGGGAGGGAGGATACGTAATTTTTCCTCCTCTAGTTTGTTTAGTTTGAGGGGGGTAGAAAATCTCCTTTTTGCCTACCTCTTTCCCCCTCTTTCCCCCCATTTTTTGAAGGGAAAATTTGGAGGTAAAATTTTCAAAAATTTACCCCAAATTCCCCTCCCTTACTTTCCCTCCCCCCTTCCCAAACACCCTCTATTTTAACTTTCCATCCATTTTTCTCTCCTCATTTTCCTTCCCCTCATTTTACCCAATTCCCAAACATAGTGTAAGTAGAGATATTAGAATTAGTTGTTAGGTTTAGGATTAGTTTGATAGGGACTAGGATAAAATCTTTAGTTTGAATATTTAAAGTATTTCTTTATGATTCTTATTTCTCATATAAATTGATAAGCTTGTCTTAATAAAAATCCATGAGAAATTTATGCAATATATTCTTTCCTCTAAAAGCTTATCATGGTATTAGAGTCATGGTCGTCTTATGCATCTATCATGATTTCACAGTCAATTTTCGCCTTTCTTAAATAAACCCAGACATCTTCTCTTGCCTAAACCTTACAATTTTGTCCCCTTTATCAAGCCGCCACATGTTCTACAAGAACCATGACAGAATATTTGATCTCGTGGGCCACTAGCACGGATAAGCTCAAAAAGAGCGAATTACGACAATTATGGATTCTACAGATAAACGGCGATCATCGGCTTGATCGTTTTAGTCAAATATCGATTGAGAGAAGGTTTTGTTCTTCTTTCTATACAAACAATCTCACCATCCTTTGCTTGATTGAGAGAAAGTGCTAGAGATATTAGAATTAGTTGTTATGGTTAGGATTAGTTTGTTACGAATAAGGATAAAATCTTTAGTTTGACTTTTTTTGAATTATTCCCTTATGATTCTTTTCTCTGGTATAAATTGAGAAGCTTGCCTAAAGCACAATGCTTTTATGCAACATATTCTTTTCATTTAAAAGCTTATTAGTGTCAAACTTGCAAACCCTTTTGTGGGAACTATCTTCGAAGCATAATAAACTATTGAAAAAGGGTGAGATTGAAAATCTTAATGTGGATTAAGGGTGCTTATAAAATAAGCATTATTTAATGATTACAACCATCTATTTAGGGACCTCAAAAAAAAATTTGACATTGATGAATACACCTACGCATTAAACTATGGGCCCCTAAGGATGTCTACGTACGATCTAATAATTGCACTGATATTTGCCCCATGTTTAATCCATATTAAGGCCTTATATTTTGGACCTACCACATGATTGACATTCATCTATGGTGCACCTCACAGTAAGGTTGACAAGTTTAAGATCTGTAGTAGGTTTGCAGCCGAGTTTTCTCCATGCAGTAAACCTTATTTCTAAGCACTGTTTTTTTTTTTTATAATAATTTTCTATCATGTGTATATGTATATAATCATCGTGATCATCAAATTCTTATTCCAGCCATGTTTGCATATAACTCCATGAATTTAGTTTTGCGACATAGAGAGGAAAGTGAATCAAAACACCTATTCAAGTGTTAGCTAGGATAGAAAATTTTCCCTTCTCCACGTTAATTGGATAAAGGATGATGATGATCACTATTTTCTTTTTCCTGTGCACATTATTCTCCCTTACAAGTTATTGCAAAAGGTATCAGTGACAATCAATTTTACCTTGAAAACTAATACCATGACCGAATTAAATCCATGAGCTTCCTTTTCAACCCACACAAATCCATCTCTCTTTGATCATCGGCCTGCACCAACAAAATTGCAGTATACATTTCTTAAAATCCAAATCACAACCTTTTACCACCAAAAAAAAAAACAAAATCCGAATCAAAACCCATAAAAGACTCTACTTAAAATTACCACACAATAAATATCTGTAAAGACCCCCACCTCACATTGGAAAGTATAAGCCGACTGCACATTCAAGTTGGTGAGAACACAACTGATAACAGCAAGCCCCTCTCCCTCTAACACTTGAATCACCATTGACAAAGGCACTCCATCCAACAGCTGCACTTTGCCTATCACCACCTCTACCCCATCCAAACAACGCCTGACTGCTACACTAGGTAAAGAGAAGCTCCCATTAATTTTAAGGCTGCAGCGACGGATTGACGAGGTCGAAACCACCCTTCTTAGCCCATCTCGCTGCTCTGTCAGCTCTTGGATCTTCTTCTGCTTGTGCTTAATGTAGTTCGCTGCCTCATTCATGTGATCGGAGATGGACCGCTTTCCCTACAGACCATCATATATAGAAAAACAATATGAATCTTGGTAAGAGATTAAAGACATGGTTAATGCTATGAAAGAACGTGATTATTTGTTTACCACCTGATTTTCTTATACAATTGAATGAGAGAAGATAACCACAATTACAACGGGTATGAGATACGGATAAAAACAAAATTTAAGGATTTGTTTGTGTAATGAGAGGATTCTGTGCACCACATATTTCAGTTTCCAAGGGAGAGAGGAATCCTGCATTACTTTCTTTGGAAATTGAAACCCTCTCCATCAAGGAACATCATATATTTTATTTGCAAGGTGTAAATGTGTCGCATGCATATAAATCAAAATAATTTTCCTCTATATCACGGAATCCTCTTGTTGCACAAACACACCCTAAATATATGGGCTCATTCTTGACCGCTTAAGCTAATCCTAATCTATATAACAAACATCTTGCTTGAGTCCTCATCTTTAATGGATATGACAAAAAGATTTAGCTTTGAACCATGTTTTATAACCATGATTAGAAATGAAAGGAGGGTAAGTTTGATGGGTCTTGTTGCCTTGAGATATTCTATGGGAAGAAGCGATCGCAGGGAGGAGTAGAGCGTTGCCATCTCATGCCGACGCTGCCGCTCTACATCCCTGTGCATCATCTTCCTCTTCTTGTTGCTGTGATCGTCGGCGACGGTGATAGGTGCACCCATGTTCCTGCCTTGGGCCTTTTGAAACTTAATAGTGGGCTGACGATAGCCAATGGCCGCAGGTGGACCCACAACAAAGAAATCTTGTACTGCCTGCTGTTGCTGCTGCTGCTGCTGCTGATTCTGCTGTTGCAGGGAGCTAGGTGTCTGAAAACATAACTCTTCTCCTTGCTGGAAATGGAATGTGGGTGCAATGAAATTCATGTTTTCCAGCAGTTTAAAGCTCTCTCTCTCTCTCTCTCTCTCTCTCTCTCTCTCTCTCTCTCTCTCTCTCTCTCTCTCTCTCTCTCTGTTCTGTTCTCTTAAATGGTTTATGGGGAAAGTTCAGCTATTGAAGAAGATCTCTAGTCGACCCTGTTTCTTTTATTCTATGTGGGTGCCTCGGGACAAAATATATATACAAATATATATATAGAAAGAGGGGTGGGAGGGGAAAAGGGAAGTGTAGAAAGAGCATAAAGGAGAAGCTGGAGAGTAGCTGTTTCGCTTTTGCTTTTATTTTATGTAGGCACCGTTCGCGTTGGGAGATTGGAACTGGATTATATGTACAGAAGAAGAACATGGGAGTCGAAAGGGACAACAACATGCATCCTTGAAAGTGAAGGCTATCTGCTCA
This sequence comes from Camphora micrantha, assembly GCA_003546025.1. Lineage (NCBI taxonomy): Eukaryota > Viridiplantae > Streptophyta > Magnoliopsida > Laurales > Lauraceae > Camphora > Camphora micrantha. The sequence continues at coordinate 18,154,249 of QPKB01000006.1, read as the reverse complement.
CATAGAGGCACCACAATGGGGCAGTTGTAGTCCTGCAGGGGCATGTGTTGCTAGGGTGCAACTTGGGCCATTCCAAGCCCAAGCCCGGATGTCTTCACCCATCCGAAAATCCAATTCGGGCTGTGCATGTTCAGGCTTAAGTTGAGCTTACCAAATTTCTTATATACTAATATCATTATCATTAAATCCTTGTCCCAACTATATTGGAGTCGAAATGAATTCTATTTTTCCATCTTTTCCGTTCTAAATAAAATTCTTAGATAGGTTGCACTTCTTTGCATCTATTCGTTTTACTTCCATCTATATCTTATTTGGCTTGTTTCTTTTCCTTGATAGGATTTGGGATCGCATTTGGGTTACACTTAGGTTTGAGCTTACCCGCATGCAATTCAGTCTGGATTTGAGCTTGATCAATACGTGGCCCGGCCCACCCAAAATCGCATGCCTACTGTTCAGTTATGAAGGACAACAGAAATAAATGGCTCTTTCACAATTTATATACACCTCTGAGAGCAGAAGAGAAATTGAGCTCTCATGGTGTACTTAGTCTTTAACAGTCAGAGAAATAGGACCAATTGGTTCTTTATTTTATGAAGCATTATTGGATTCTCTTTGAAAATAGTACATTATCCTGATCTTCATTACCATTCCGTACATGTGGGGACCAATGTCACCTAATGGTGCCATTCAAGATCATGAATTCCCAGAGATGATGCCTTCAAGCCTCCAATCTCTGATTCTTATGGAGGCTCTCTTCTTTGACAAGCCTCATTTTTTTAGCCTATGAAGGCCCTGTCTTAGTGTCATAATCATATATGCACTTCTTCAATGTTGTCAAATTCCATGCCAAGTTAGTTTGACTACTGGTTAAAAACATGGCCTTTGTTTTACAGGTAGCTTCGCAGCGAGCTGTAGGGCACTTACAGCTAGCCGTGACGCTAACTGAGAGCTAACCATAGCTTACATATTCGAAAAAAGGTTAGCTAATGGAAAGGTGACCATGAGCTGACTGTGGAGGCTTATGGTTAGCGAGACCTCTGCTTCAAAATTAAGCAATTTTACTACTCAGCTAAGACATTTTCATCGTACTGATTTTACTATTTGATTTAAGGGTCTTTGGGATCTTTTCTTGGTTTGGCTAGGACTCAACTTACCTGAATAAGTTGGCACAAACTGGAGAATTTGACTTGGTGATCCACTGGCCTTCCAAGACTTGATCTTGGAGTGCAAGCCAAGTCAGAAGAGTCCAAAATAGAGACAAACTGTGAGCCAGAGAAGAGAACAAAAATATATAAATAGGGCCCTAGGGGAGACGTCCAAGCCATGCTCTCTCTAGGCTTGCATGTTTCGGTGTCGAGTTTTTGGCTAATCCAAACTATACTCGAATTATAGAAAAATTGTCTCGAACCTAAGGCAAACCAAATTTCATTGAAATGGAATTTAACTCAAATTCCTTAAGGGTCAACTTACAACCCACTTAATGAAAGTCGACACCGTTGGACGTATAGGTGTTTTGAGCTACAACCAAGAAAATAAGTCTAGATCCTCTAAATGTCTCACCTACGCTTCCCATGACTGGGGGAGGGGACTCCGCGAGAGGACCATCTTTTGAAAACAGCTCTCTCAATATGTGGTTTATCCTCGAATTTTGCTCCAATCAAGGGCACTAATTCTTATTAGAGTAAATTTGGGGACATTCCATAAAAGGGGGGACGTTCACTTTAAGAGTTCAGATTCTTTTCTATGAAAAAAGAATGAGTCCGGTTCAATAAATGGACCCAACTATGCATTTAAATAGAAATCATGTATTGATAATTATGCATTTTCATATGAATCATACCCCAAACCTGGAGGGCTAAGAAAATTAGAAAATCTGCAGGTTTGCCAGAATCATACCCTAGATCCAACCGAAACCTGGAGGGTTGAAGAAATGAGGAAATCTGTAGGTTTGCCTTCGCTGAGAGTAATGATAATGTTGCACAGGGTGAGAAATTAGAAAATCTTCAGGTTCTCCTCCACTTAGAAGAGAGGAGGAAAAGTGCACGGTGCGGGCTTTCGTCCACTTATAAAGGAGGAAAAGTTGCACAAGGCGAGAAATTAAAAAATCTACTGGCTTTCCTCTGCTCAGAGCGGGAGAAAAGTTGCACAAGGTGGCAAACATGCGGGTTTTCCTCCATTTATAGAGGAGGAAAAGTTGTACAAGGCGAGAAATTAAAAAAATCTATTGGCTTTCCACTGCTCAGAGCAGAAGAAAAGTTGCACAAGGTGGCAAACACGCAGTTTTGGTGGGTTACCTTCATCTTCTCTCATTTCATGTCATTTACTTCAAAGTAGGGGTATTTATGGGTCAAGCCAACATAAGCTCAATCTAAACATGACCCACACTATAATATTAGAATTGGGTTATGCTCTTAGGCCCGTGGGCTACACCAGAGCTTAACTTTTTTAGCATCGCTAGCATATTTAGTATGAGTAAAAGTACATATGATTTTCAATTTAGATGGGCCTCAGCTTTTATTTTAGAGCCGTGGCTAGGTGTGGCTGTAAGCTTATGCCCGAAAACCAAATGGATCACGATTCACAATCTTTGGCTCGGCTAGACTCAGACAATACAAAGCCCCCATGGCCTGATAGCAAGAGGAGTGGCAAGGGTACTGCTAATATAACTTCATGAAATATACTACTCTACAGGGACCTGAAGCCAATCAACATCCTCTTAGCCCCGGCATGGAGCCCAAAATCTCCGATTTCTGCATTGAAAGACTTCTTTCTGGCATCATCATAGTCGATTTTATTTTAGTTTTCTTGTGAACCTTACAGTAACAATGGTATGCTATGAAGATTCATTAATGTTATAGAAAAGGTTATAATTTCTTTGGACAAGACTTTTCTAAAATTTGGTGCAGTGCACTTCTGATAATAAAAAGGTGCAATGTTTTAGAGGAAAGAAATTGAATTAGTTTTCCTCAGTATAATAAAAAATGGATTATTACATTCACACAAAAAATGACTCATGTGGAGTGTGAAGTCCCAATGTTAACAAACAAGTCTCAACTCTTATAAAAAAAAAAAAAAAAAGAGGAAGTCTCATGGGTATGAGCCATGCTTGAATTCTTGGAATTATGGTCCTCTCTCGCCTTTTTTTTCTTTTTTTTCTCTTTCAATTGATGGGGCGGCTGTAATTGAAAGATAGTTACTGTTGGGACTTAATCAAACCATAATAGTATAAAAGGGCCAGGGTTAGGCTCAAACTTGTCCTGACTAAAAACATGACTCACTTTTAAACCTACATTCTCTGTCGATCAATCTGGTTAGAGTGACATTCACCATTGGATTAATATGATTTTCCACTATGTGCACATCATTGGAAAGGGGAAGAAAAGAGGCGCCTAAGTACAAAATGTCTAGGCTGAGGGTTTTAGAAGTTCATGATAGGTATGAGTTTCTAGACTTTGACCTGAGCCGAGTTCAAGATGGGCTCAAGTTTTAGTTTACTTGAGCCATCAAAATGGCATCCAAGAACGGTTTTCTCATCGTCATCCTTGTATCACCTCTTTTTGTATGTGGAATGGGGGAGGGGCCTTTTCGTTTGTTATCTTCTAATTTTAATGCTATGATTCTTTTACATGTTAAGAAGAAAGGAAGGAAAATAAAGGAAAAGATGAGCTATTGAGTGTTGGAAATTAGCCACCCTACGCCTAAGGGTCATTGTTGCAAATATCATTATCAAATATAATATAAAATAAAGATAATTTTAATGATAAACATATATTTTGGATTTTATGGAGATTATATTATAAAAATTATTCGAGCAAATCCTAGTGTAAACTTTTTTTTCTTGTGCATATTGGATCTTTTTATCAATATTGTCAAAAATAGGATATTTTTACATTATGTTTTATATATATATATATATATAAATATATATCGGGAGATGCTCCTATACGAGATATCTCTTACCTTATATGAGAGATTGGGTCGGGGCCCTCACATCCATATCCAATGCAAACAACTTAAATGTGAGGGCCCTCACTCCTATCTCTCATAGTAAGGTGAGAGATGCTCTCATATGAACATCTCACATATATATATATGAGGGCCCCCACTCCTATCTCTCATACTAAGATGAGAGCATCTTTCACAGGAGCATCTCCACATATATATATATATATATATATATATATATACATATATATATATATAAAGGGCAAAGGCTCTCCTAAGCTTAAGCTTATGATAAGATTCCGTAAGCTAACGCTTCTGAGACCCATCTTAGATCCATCCAAATGGACCAAACACACTACTCACCTAAATAGCACATGCCCACCAACTTTTGGTCATATTCAAATTTATTAGACCGTTGGATTGACTGTATACCGATCCGAATAGGACCGTTGACTATTAAACTTTTGGTGCCTAGATGGAGATGATATATATAAACCACAGTTGGGGCTGATTTTTATATATCGTCCTGGGTGCTAAAAATGTGTTGGTTGTTCTCGTCGTTGTATCAATAATACTACTGTTAAAAGATATTTTTTCATAAATATTACATTAAAGGGTGAAATGAAGAAGAGTAAGAGGAGTTATGCGGCTTCTTGTAAAAACAGTTAATCAGAGGAGATGAGGGGACATATAATAGGCACGGTTTAGAGGATTTAAATCAGGTTAAAATCAATTTGGCTATTTCTCAATTGGAATCAGCCGATTTCATATTTTATTATATATATATAATGGTTTTTGCTCCTATGCAATATCTAGATTAGATGATCAAGACGATGGACATTTGCAATACTTTCAATTGCAGTTTTTCCTTAAGACTTTAATCCATTTTATATATCTTAATTAAGGTGCTCCTTTTATAGTCCTTTCTTCGAAAAATATTGCATTGAACGGTGCCAAGTACCCTTTAATGTTGTTTTTTGAATGGCACATCAATTGAACATTTTCAATTTCTTCCCTGCATGCCATTTGCGGTCTTTGGCATTATGTTGTTTCTCATCCGAGAAAGGAAGAGGTTGTGGTCAGATTAACAATCAACTAAAATCAACTTCTCAAATCAAAATTTGATTCTCCATTGAAAGAGTAACACGAAACTCAACTCGGATGGAATATGATTTCAAGAAATGATGATTACAAGGATGCAACACTATCCAGAACGAGAGATTATTAGTGATGTGATCTTCTCCTTCTTGAAGTATTGAGCTTTGAGCATGAACTAGCTTTAGCAAGTGAATTCCCTAACAATATTGTCACACATATTGTTATTGGGATATGATCGACCAGTGATACTAGCTATTGGGAGTTTTTCAAAATTAGGTTTTTAAAAAGAGATTATGTTGGAAAGATCCCTTTCTTACAACGAAAGAACTCTTTTATAAACAAAAACTGAAAGTCTTGTGAAATTAATTTATTTTATTTTGCTTGAGCTAGTCTTTCTCTCAATCTATATTATCATGATAAATTCAGTTCTAGCAACAGCTTAGTATTTCAATACTATCATAACAATGTAAGTTTAGAGTAAAGCCTATTATTTAGGCGTTGTGGGACTTCCCAACACTCTTAAACATTACTAGCACTGTATTCTTTTTATTTTTACCATATAATTCTAACTTTGGATGAGACAACTTGCTTGCAACATCTAATAGAATTGATTTTTGATAGATAACTAACATTGCTCCTATAATAATATTGTTTCTTGGACCATAGATTCCGTTCACCAAAGGAGATGATGACCTGTATCACTTTCATTACCCGCACGAAATGTTGCTCATAATTAAAGAAAAAAATGAATAAACAATTGAAGATGAGAATTGAGATCAGGGAAATCTTGTTTGTTTACATTATTGTATTCAGTGGTTAATGCATGATTTGCATTTCCTTTTACTTTATGACTGCGTGATTTTATTTCATTGTTTTTTTATTTTAACGAAGTAAAGTTCTCTTACATAAAGAAATAGATAAAATTCAACTACAAAAATGAGGCTGTTTTTTTTTTTTATTATTATACATAAATAATCCATGAAACTCTCTTTCATATGGTGTGACAAGGCGGTGTAAACAACATGTCATTTGTCGCCTCTGTAGATTGGGATGCTAACACATAAAAGGAGTATGGTGTAAGAAAGATTTCACTTAATTCAGAAATTAATAGCTAAGACTAGCAATAACTAAAGTTTCATGCACCTCATTATCTGTGATTAACATTGCAACCAGCCTTTTTGATCAATCTATTCCCTTGTTGCGACTATCACTTTAGTTGACACTTACAGGATTGAAGTATATATAGAAGATACTGTAGTAATACCCAACAGAGATGTTATGACAAAGCTGAGATTAGGTTAAATCAGATTTGATCTATTACTTGATTATACTAATTATGACAGAGTAATTATATATTCAATCAGATCTTCTTAATTGTACTGAAGCTATTGGCTATTCTCAGTAAAACCATGAGTTTGATCATGATATATAGTCCTTTAATTTGGTTCGATAGCATCATGTTTTTGAGACCCTAAAATCATGGGCCAAGAATATCTTATGAAGAGCACAGATCAACTACTATCTTTGCTGTAACCTATAGGAAAGTGATATTGGGCACCTGAGAGATCCACAGAGGGGATTGAGGGCCAGATTTCTAGGGATCTTGTAACCAAGAAAGGGGATATTTACATGCTTTGTACTCCATTTTTTATTGTCATCCATGTATTGCTATTTATTATTTTAGATATGGGCTATTGGTAGGTGAAATTTTCCAAAGATAATGTTTTTCTACAAGCAGACTGCGTAGCATTTATACGCAGTCTAGCTTATTGGGTGACTTGGATGAATGTCTATCAAGGCGAGGAGGATAGATGGGGAGCCAAAAATTCAATCCCACCTTATCATCCTAGTCCTAGATTTAACAGTCTTAGAATTTAATGTTATCTTCACTTTTTTTTTCTTTTTTTTTTGAATTTCAATTCAGTGGCGAGTGAAGGTTCAATGCATGTAAAATCAGGCCTGATGACAAAACACGGGACGACAAGATTATTAAAGGGGCTAAATTGATCAAAGGTGTGCGGAAGTGGGCCCCATAGAGTTGCGGATTACAATCCAATCTGCTCTTTGGCTTCATAGGTATCTCTTTGACCATAAGACTCCATCTCAATTATCTTATTTTAAGAATAACAAATTATTATATATTATAGAGATAGGATTCCATTTTGAAATTGGAGAACGATTTTAAAATTGACTTAGAAATTAGAGCTCAATTTCGATTTCAATTTTTCAATTTCGATTTCAATTGCTTTTATTTTATTAAGCAAGAATGGGGTTTAATGCTTGTCAATCGAATAAGATCTTACTATACATTTGAATCCTCATGGCCTTCTTTACTGTGTTGCATAAAAGCAAGTCCAGGTTAAGTCCTTTTTTTCTCTCTATAAGAGAAACTACGATGTTTATATCTTCTCTTTTCCATAATTTTATTTTTTTTAGTTTTTCTTATTTTATATTTTATTCTTTTTCTCTTTTTTTTCAAGTTTCATATTAGTTTACTGATGATTGTATTCTACATGTCTCCTTTTTTTCTTTTTTTTTTTGTCTTTTTGGTAAATTAAAGAATAATGAGATATATGGTGATCTTGGTATCCTCCAACTTGCCATTGCCATTTGGAATCAGTATTATTGTTAAATGAAACATGAACAAAGTGTATTGATTCAAGTATTTCTCAGCAGATTTGACAGTTTTTATTTTTTTGTTCTTTTGTATCTTCTGGTTGCTTCTACTCATTGATTCTGTTTTTGTTATCTCTCTCTCTTCTGGTTGCTTCTACTCATTGATTCTGTTTTTCTTATCTCTCTCTCTCTCTCTCTCTCTCTCTCTCTCTCTCTTTGTGAGCTCTATCAACTTTAGAATGATTTACCTTTGATATGACCCCATTGGCCCCCTATTAATTATAGGTCAGATAAATCTACATCCATTGGCATCATGCTTTTGTAGCCCATGTAAGTACATCTATATACTTTATTCTAAAGTGGGCTCTTTTGACCATTAATATTTCTTTAGGTAAGTATGTGATGATCCAGTGCAGCCCACCATGGATGCACTACAGCTATTTTGGTATTTCCTTTGAAAGCTATGCATTTCTTTCAAAATCAACACCTCGTATACTTCAAGATGCCCACCCTCATGCATCTCCTTCAAAATTACATGTGGGCATTTCTTCAAAAGTTCATCTGGGATTCTCAATTTTGATGCAGATTTTGGATGGATTTTCGTTTCTATACTATGATCCTTTTTTTTTTTTTTTTTTTTTTTTTTTTTTTTGTGTGTGTGTGTGTGTTTATGGGTTTCATTGCCTTTTGTTATGTTGGTTTTTCTTTTTCAGTGTTGATGTGTTCTATTAGTTCTTTTTTCTGTGGTGTGTTTGTATGGACTTGTGGGCTTTTTATTTTTATTTTATTTTGGTTTCAAAATTTTTACTTTTTGGCATGGATTCTTATGGGTTTGTTTATTTCTTCTGAATTGTTCTTCTTATTGGAATCTCTATTGATTTTTCGTTTCTATATATTTTTTTATGAAAAAAAAAAAAAAAAAAATTTATCATGGGTTTATTATATTATTATTTTTCAGTCTTGATGGGCTTCTTAGTTTCATGGTATGGATTCTCATGCATTTGTGAGTTTTTTTCTTTTTCTTATATATGGAGTTTTGTTTATGTTTGTGGTGTTTAAATTAATTTGATTACTTTTTTACATATTATGGGGTATTTATTTTTTCAAGTTATAATGGGTTTATTTATGTAGTTTCTATTGATGGGTTTGCAGGATCTTTGGACTTGGTTTGGATGATAATTTAGTGGCCCACTGTTTGAGAAAGGAAGGAAAAATGGACAGGTTAATCTGCACATGTGAGTTGCTGTTTTGGACCCAAGGCATATCCAACGGTTCTCTTTTTTCTTTATTTTTTTGTCATTTTCTCAAGATCTACATTGAATCAATAGTTGAAATTTGGAGCCATACCCGTTTCCAGTATTGCAAGAAAGATCAACGGTTCTGATCATATTCTAGGGTCCCACAGTTGTCCATAAATGTACATCTATAGTTTTGTGTTTTTTTGCAAATATCTCTAGATTGGAGATAGATCAACGGTTCAAATTCTGGCCAATAGCCATTCTTGTTATTATAAAGTGTTTCAACGATTTGGATTATCAATTAGAAACCCACAATTTTAAGAAAAACACAAAAACCTTGCGAACCCATGGACAATATTGTATTTTCTAGTGTAGCCACTGATATCTGTGAGCTTCAGACTCACATGTCTACTCCAAATCTGACAAAAAAGTGTGGCTGTCCCAAAAAGAGGCATTTACCTCTTTATGAGGTTTGAAGTAGAGTTGGAAAAAACAGTTGCCAAACACTCTATATAGAGTTTTTAATCCGTTTTAAAAGAAAACGAGGTAGAAAATAGAGATGCCAAACACTACCTAAGTCTACGGTGAGTGATTGATGATTATAACTTGAGAGGCTTAAAGACTACCAAAGAGGAGTGACTCCACTAATCACACTTAATTAGAGCTTTGAAAGCTTTTGAATATACCAATTAAGAGCCTAAGTGTGAGTGGAATTGGATTGTGGGAGCTCTAAGAAATTGCAACTTAGTGGGCACTTTGTGTTTGAAGAAAAGTTGACAAGTCCACGAAATTAGGCCATAAAGCAATCATTTCATGTATAATTGTAGACTTAAGTCGGGCCAATTGCATTAGAAATTCATGATTTCATGCATTTGAGTGTAAATTTGAAATTTCAGTCAAAATCAATAAAAAATCACCAATCTTGCATGAATTTGTGAAATTAGTAGTATGAATCACTCCAGGATCCCACCAATTAGACTTTTTTATCTCTCAGAGCATTGTGACACCATCGCACAAAGTCATTGTACATAAATTACATTAAAGTAGGTCTCATGCATGCATTTCATTTAATTTATTGTTAGTAATTTAGTTATTTCATCTTTGTAGGAAATTGTCAAGAAGGGGGCCCACACTGAGAGAAAATTTGGAAAAAGAATCAAAGAAGAAAAAAGAAAGAAAAAAAAAGGGAAACCACACCCCACATTGAGCGTGAATCCCCATGCACGCTCAGTGATGAGGTGGATCCCGCAGTTGCTGCACAAGTTGAGATAATTCTCTTTCCAGTTTCCAAGAGTCGGAAGCATCCTTCCTCTTTTACCAAGATTCAAACTTCAAATTAAGAAGGAGTCTTCTAGATGAAATCAGAGTTAAAATCTTAGTTTGAAAGCTCTCCCAAAAGAGATTTGACTCAGCCAAAGAGATAGAGTCAATTGCAACTCAAAACTTACATAAAATGGCCATAGCTTTCAATCCAACCGTCGGATCGGTGAAATTTACTTGTTATTGGAAAGCTTATTTAGAGTAGATGTTCGTGGAGCTTAAAATCAGGAAATTAGAGCTAAATTGACCAACTTATGGGCCCGGAGAGTTTGATGTACATTTTTAGGCGGGATTGAAAAATATTTCTATTTTAAATTTTATATAATATAAACATATTATATCAAAATCACTTTTTTATTTATATCATAAAATAAAATTATATTTTTTTATGAATTCTATCGTCCATGCTAAGCACGATAGCATTTTGCTAGTGCTTGTTGATGACTCTTTACCAAATTAGCCAGAATATTGTAATTGAGCTGTCCTACAACATGAAGTCTCTTTCCATACTCCCCACATGATGGAAATACAAGCTTACCCAACATTAAATTACCTGGAAAATCTACACCACCATGAGTATGATTTACAGTACTCTTCAAGAGTAAGAGTTCAAGTTTATTAAATTATACCACTCTCTTCATACACCAGAGATGCATTTAATTATATAATCAACACAACAAGCACAAGCCTCTCACACTTGACTATTATTTGATTTCTTCACACTCAAGGGCTTCTGTTATATCCAAAGATCTATGATATTCTATATATCCTTGGAAAAGAAGAGATTATAAAATTGTAAGAATCCACCAAAACCCTATGAAGTTTTTACTTCAGAAATGACTAGCAAAATGCCCCCGTGCTTAGTACGGGCATTAAAAGTCATACAGAGATTAACATTTAATTTTATGACATAAATAAAAATTTTAATTTTAATTTCATATATTTATATTATATAAAATCTAAAATAGAAGTGTTAATTTCTCACACAAATTTATGGGTTTCTTAAAAATTACACAATTAAAATCTAAAATAATTAATAAATATAGAAATTTAAAATCTTTAGTAGAAACATGAAATATGAAATATTGAGACGGGTGAAATTATAAGAAAACATGTTTGGTAGTGAGTTAGTTGACGTAAGTAATATATTTATTTCCATTATCACATATAGGTGCTGTGAATAATGATTTATAGCGGAAATTAAAATTAAGATTCATAAAAGGAAACTAAAATAACAAAAAATGAGAAAAAAATATGCAAATACCTTAGTTTCTTGTAGAGAAGAAAAGACCCAATGAAACTTGTGGCCATTCACACGGAGAGAAGAAAAAAAATATAGGCACGTGGTGAGAAGACTCTATATGGAGAATGTTACAACTCATGTTCTCAATTACTCATTTCAGTTGCAAAATAGAGGACTTCATATATGCCAATTTCAGTTACAAATCTCCATAATAATTTTAAGAGTTAATAATATTAGGCTCAAGCGAAAATTAAGAGGAATTTAAAGAGGTATTAAAGTGGGTCAAATTGGCATAAAAATAGTCAAAAAAAAAAATAAAATGAAGCGGCTGATTTCTCAATTGCAGTCAGTTCGCTTCATTATATATAATTGAAATTGTAGTCAGCGGTGTACACGAAGATCAACTTACATCAGCTAGCTTCAGAATAATATGCACGAGCCTCACACTCTTTTAGAAACACCTGTGACATTTTAAATGGATTTGGCCTCTCCTGAGCATGCACCCTCCCCGTGTGATCCCCGTGGGCCTCTCGAAATTTTGCGGTGAATTCATGCAATGCATTCATTTCTTGATAGGTAATACCTGTACCCATGTGCAAGAGCCGCTACCTACACACTGAATATCACTTAATTTACACACACGCACTCTCTCTCTCTTTTTGAAACTTTTTAAACTACCCCTCTCTCTCCCTGTCGGCCGCCCGACCCCGCCGCTCGCTGGGTCGGGTCTAGTTTTAGGTACATGTCTATACCCAGTCCTAACTTTCTAGCCTGATGTTAAATGGGGTCGGTCTGGGCCTATATATGCTATGTCCTGGCCTAGCCCAACAAATTCTAACACAACAAAGTGTATATAAGTTGAAAACGGACTGGCCTGGACCTGACTTTCAGGCTTGTGGGCTGGGTCTGGACATGGCTGTTAGATCCTATAATAAATAAATGAGCCAGTTCTGCTATGATCCAGTCTAGCCCATGAGCACCCTGTTTACAAAGATCAAAACAGGCCTTTGGAAACAAAAACTCATCTCGAAATTGTAATAATCCTCTCGAAAGTCCATAATGTGTTAAACAGGTTCCTTTAGAAACTTTCAGTAAAGAAGTCCTTTGAACAGAAAAATAATTCTAATTCATCCCCATGACTTAACAGATGGTACTGGGGACAAGTGGCACTCATGTGAAAGGCCAACCTGGCCCATGCATATTGTATGAGACTTGATCAATGTTTTTTATATGGGTTCAAGCATCATTTTGTGTCACATTAGTTAACAGGCCTGGCTTGTCCTTAGTGTGCTTAAGGACTCAGCCTAACAAATTTAGCATGAAGAGGCATGCATATTTTTGCAAACAGCTGGTTGGGTCATAGTTGAAGGACAATAGGTCTGATCCATGCCAAAATAATAGAATTAACAACTGAATGGGCTGGGCTTGGTCAATGCTCAATCTTTCCTGTCCTAGCCCATGGACAACCCTGCTATGGAGTATGGACATTTGTTATATAAGCCATTAATGGGCACCAAATTGTCAATTCCTTTTAGATCAGGCAGTCAGGCTAGCCCATTTACAGCCCTTATCCTAAAAAAAAATTTAGACCATTGATGAGAAGATGATATTAAATTTAGAGGTGAATTGATTGTAGAGAGGCTAAGTTTTTAACAAGGGAGTCCAGCATTCACATATCATCTCAGCAACTAGCTACATATTAAGGTAGGTTTCTTCACTCCTAAAGCACCATATGAAGCCTGGCAGTTTGGATTGTGTACTTGACCTGGTTTATGATCAGTTATTTATTCCATCCATGATGGGCCCCACAAATTTGATGGGTTAGATTCAATTAAACAGGAAAGAGTGGGGAAGGGGGATGGGTATTACCTGATGAATTTTACATGATTGTGTTTGATTTTGGAGTTCTAACCCCTTCTTTCTTAAACATAAACCTTGAATTGGCTTCCCTCAAGATTCTCCATATTAACTTCATGATCCCAGTCCCACATTTGTGCGAGTAAAAGATCACCTCTTATTCCTACATTGTGGCATTGCCTCCAATATAAAGGAAACATGTGCACATGGGAGATGAGAGTTCATCAGCAAGCTTCTGATGGTCACACGAGTGGTAGGGTTTTTTTTTTAAACCCAACCAAGGGGGGACACACACACAGGAAGATAGCCTGTACAAGCGGGAAGAAGGCCCACACAAGGGGGTTAGGACTCCAGAGAGCAGTGGCGGCTCCAGGAATTCGAGTCAGTGGAGTCAACAAAAGACTTATCTTCTGCAAATCGAATAAATTATTTTCCCCTTTATCAACATCTGTCATCTACTTTCGATAATTCGATAAATATTATATAAAGTTTTAATAATCCATTTCCGGTAATCTGACAAAGATAATATTGATTTCTAAAAAAAATTAAACATAAATTTTAACACATTATTACTAATAGCTCTTAATCCAAATACATAAACTCCTGTAGCAGTCATCAACAGGTTTTCATGTGTTGAAATCGTTGCATAATAGCTTGATTATCAACACTAGCAACCACATCCTTTTCAATATATATGACCAAAGAGTCATTCATCCATTGATCTCCCATTCAATTACGCAACATGTTATTTACATACTTCATTGCTGAAAAAGCTCTTTCTACCGTAACAATCGCTACTACCAAAGCTTGAGAAGCCAAACTTGAGCTCAGCTTGATTTCTTCTCCCAAATATTATTGTCAGTAGTGTGCGTATATTATACATAAAAATTATATATATTTTCAAATGCATTTTATCACATGGGCTCCACATGAAAATAATGTTCAATCTGCAGTTCTCATGCTAGACATCATTTAGATCCCCTTTTTTAAGCACGTGGGACTCATAAAGCCAATCCAACTCCCTTGCGTACACTCACTATCCCCGGCCCCACCCCTCCCTCTCTTTCTACAATTAAGTTAGCACAAGCCCAAATCTTTTGCTTATTAAATTGTTACTCACCGTTTGACTGAAAATCTAAAAAAATGACGCATTCTAAAATCGCGTTACATTTGAGGGCCATAGATTACAGGGTTATGATGATCTAATAGAGTTTAAATTTTGCAGACATGTGGGTTCTATCAAGATCTTTTGACTCTCCACCTCACTCATGATTAGCGTCGCAACTGGTGGGCCCCATAATGGAATCCGCACGGAACGTAAATGAGAGACATTTGCACCAAAGCAGAGCCTTATATATGGGACATATATATATAAATATATATATATATATATATATATATATATAATATAAATCAGATGAGCAGAGATCGAGCTCAGGTCAAACCAAATAGGATCCATCATGAGCTAGGCTTGTGAACTTACTGCGCGAAATTTGAGATCCACTTGATTTGCACATGAGGCAAGCTTGAGAGAAGTCGAGCCAAGATAGCTTAATAGTTGGATCGGGTGCTGTGAAGATGGGATAACATGAGTCATCCAAATATTGTTGGGATAAGTGATGTCTACATTCAAACAGATGTTGGTTGCACAATGACGCTGCAAAATGTGCGACATGTTCTTGATCTGCAGTTGTATATGATTTCCGGGACTTCATTAGACCGTGCAGGTTATTAAAGTAATTTCGGAAATGGCAGGTGGAAGCTCTCTAAAGGGTCTTTTGTTACAAATTTGTCTCTGCTACTGTTTGCATACCATTTTTTCTACAAATACGATGCAAGTCTAATCCATTACCACAGCAATTGGAATTGTAGGATTTTGATTCAATCCACCAGGCAGTCTCCAAAACCCAAGTCTTCTTTATTTTATCAGGGTTTCTTACAAGACTCATTGTCAGTCACATTAATATGATAGTTTTTTTTTTTTTCTTTTACAGAACTCCATGTCCTTTCAATTTCTATAAATCAGGTGTTTATTTGGATTCCTTCATGTAGAATTAATCTTAACATTATCAAATAAGCATGTTCAAAACCTCAATCGCATATCTGCTCCCACAAATCCACCACATAAAGGGTAGGTAGTGAGATTTTTCAAAATTCAATTTGATCAGAAGAACCACCGCTGTCTTCGTACTGTGTACCTATTTATGCACATATCTTGCAGATTCCATATATCCATGCCAGATTCATTGTAAAAAATCATCCTCAGTATGTCCTTTTGTCTTATTATTGGATTTATTTGTTTCTTCTATTCTGTTCTTACTATTGGATTGTCTATTAACATTCGTTTTTATGTTGTATTTTGTGGTATTTTTATCAATTTTATTTTTTATTAAGGATTTTTTCTTCTGATTCGAAAAGGTTGTTTGAAGTAAAATGCTCAACTAATTTCAAACAAATTAAACTGATCTCATTTTAAAATTAACCAATTATATTTCCCAATTATTATGATAGGTTTTAATTCTGATTGCAGTTTTTACTATCTCAATATAATTTAGACCAAGTATTACTTAAACGTAATATTTTTTTTTAGTATTTTAAATTATATTGCCCTTGCTTTAGCGCTGGCGTGTTTTGCTAGTGCATTAATGAGGGCAAACAAATATGATCAATGTAACCACATCATTTATATGTGTAAATAAGTGCAAACAAATGATCCCTTGCAGGTCTAGTCAAAACATACGATGATAAAAAATTACTAATCTCTAGCATATTTCAAAGGAGTAAAATTTCCACCAACCATAAAGTGGGAATGGGCTCCGACAAAGGCCAGACCCGAGGACCCGAGCCAACATTGTTAAAAATCGTGGATACGCAATTGGTGTGGAAAAGCAGCAATTTCCGGATTTCCGCTGTTCCAAGGTGCGGAAAAGCAGCAATTTCCGGATTTCCTCCGTTCCAAGATTGAGGAAAGACAGCATTTGTTGGATTCCCGCCGGTCCAAGCAGTGGAAAAACTGCAATTGGAGGATTTCATTCCAGCCTAGTTGAGGGCTCAACTTTCCATCTTCCTTTCATAATTTTCTGGCTTGTAGATGTAAAAACATAACATATTCCAGCAATTTTCAGGGACTGCCATACCCGACTCGAGTATTAGACTGCACAGCTAGTGGGGCTGACCTGGCCCACTCTATGATCAATATAAACCCCTTGTGCTCACTAGTCACTGCCCCCCTCCCCCTCAGTTAGTCAGTTATCACTCATTCAAATTTAACTTTCATCTTATAGTTACATGCGCTTTGATTGATAATGCATATTTTGACACCCCTCTACTTCCAGTCATCCAAATAGGCCTTTAGAGCTCATTTGGGTCTGTCTTACACTCAAATAAGAGAAAGAGAATGAGAGTTCTGAATTCTGATAACTTGAGTTACCTGAAGAGTCAAGTTGTTTTGGTCTTTGACGTGAACTATTTATTACATGCAAATATAGCTACATGTAGTTAGATTTACAAGCAACCCAGGTTTTATGCATCATAACAAGTTCTAAAGGCACGTTTGCATTAGTAATAGAGGATTATCGATAGCGCAGAAAAGCCTTTCAGCTTATGTTGTTTGATATGATACGGGAAGAGAAAAAAAAAAAATGAACCACTTTTACTTGACTATGTCTGTCTGTGTACGAATGTGTTGAAAGGAGAAGAGTTAGGATCACTTTTTTGGAGCACCAGGGGACATTACTAAGGATCTCTGTCGTTTTCAGTAGTAGGATTACTTTATTAAATCTAAATCACTCAGATGATGCTCTTATTGTACTCCAATATTAGCATCGAACCAAATTCCACTCTAATGTCTGAAGCCTTATACGATTCAGTATAAGTTATTCACTTTCCTCATTTCTATCTTTAATCACATGTCCAATATATGATCAATTTAGTTGTCAGACTCAAACATGGACCAACGATGACGAGGCCATAGGGACCACTGAGGATAATGAGGGGATAGAAATATTATCATACGAGCGAAATTCCCACTAACCAAAAGGTGTGGATAGGCTCTGCAAAAGATCCGAACCATGGTCCCGAGCCAAACCTTTAAAAATTTAGTCATAGATTTCTATTAGATTCAATCTGGGTAAAGGTTTGATAAATCTAAAATTGGGCCCGGTGTCAAATCATGGGAGTTGAGAGTGTCAAATGGCCTGCACTAAACAGATCAAAGGTTGACTCAAGTGGGCCCCACAAAGCTGGACTGCAGATTATATTGTACCACGCTTTTAAATGATAATCAACCACAATTTGATAGTTCCATACAACTGATTTTGAGTTGCAATTCCCTCTTAAGCTTTGAATTGAATTTATATACGGGAGATGCTTCTATGAGAGCATCTCTTACCTTACTACGAGAGATAAAGGTAATAGCCCTTATATTTAAGTTGTTGGCATTGGATATGGATGTGGAGCCCTCACCCCATCTCTCATAGTAAGATGAGAGATGCTCTCATAGGAGCACCTCCCTATTGAGGCACGGACATTCTTAAGCTCGGAATAGCCTGTCCTGCGGAGCCTATCCGGCCTAGCATATGATCAATCTGAGCTCTTCACACGTTTTAACCAACTATTTGACTCGGAGAGACCACTCAAATTTGACATTCATCGAAGTTGGCTGTAGAGGACATTCAATTAATCATGAAATCTTGACACCCATCCCTAGTTATCTAACAGCTGGATACCGTTTCAGACATATGGTAGATACGTTAAAGCAATGTATAAGCTTTTTACATGAAAATCTGCAAGCAATCGAGGACAGTTTACATAGGTCATGTAATGCTATTTTCAAATACAGAACACGAACAATATATACACGTTTCAAGTTTCAACTCATGTATTGGCACATCTACACTCGTCAATAAGTGGGATCTTTGGGTTCAAAAAAAAAAATCATAATTAATGCAACATTTTTTGCATAGTTCTTAAAACCTGCCTACTTGGATTTTCTTATATCTGCATGCAGTAGCTCAGTTTCCAAGTAAATAAAGATCCGTATGTTTCGATTTGAAGAAGTGCAACCTATTCACGGATCTGGCCTTGGCCTTGGCCCTGGATAGACTGGAATAATGCATCTGAATTCATGTAGCTGACCCAATATAGTTCAATGAGGCTTTGATAATGATGAAACAGCTATGAGTGAGAGCAGGTAAACAGAGTTATAGGTAATTATATTTATTGTTAAAAGGAGTGCTGGGCAACTGGGCATTTTGGATCCAGAAAGGCCTTGGGTATCTATCAAATGTTTCTTAGTGATTAAATCAAACAAATGAGGTATACGACAGAAAAGTTCTTAGAAATTCTCAGCATATGCAATAAGATCATTTATGATCCTCATAAAATGACTCAAAATTTACTCTTAGTTTATTGAGTGGGCAAAGGAAAGTGGCCAACGTTATATCTTCTTTACAGTATCCAGTTCTGATGCTTCCATAAGCACCATATGCACACATAGAAGCTGAAGAACATAGCTCTCAAGCATTACCCCGTAAGATTGGTTACGGGTACACAGTGCCTTCTTCTCAATGTTTATTCTTACAGATTCAGAGTTTTCAGTCCCTGCATCGACAGGGGAAAAAAAAACAAAATCAGTGCTAATTTCTACTAAATTATCTGAAAATGCTCATGTGAAATCCAATAAATTATGATTACTTTATCACTCTGAGAAACCTATAGAAAGAACATCAAACACAAGGAAATAAAAGAATACACAGAAGTTCCATTGACAACAAATATACCTGTATCTGCACTTCGATATTGAACCGTATTGCCAGATTCATTGTTACATCTGACAAAAGAGGTAAGGATCTTCAACATAATAGTCTTTCAATCAAATAACATCAACATGTAGAAATTATTCAACCACAGAAGGGCCTGAATTCATGGATAAAGGAAAAAAGCTCAAGGTAAAAGATAATTTTAAGGTAGTTTTACTTTTTATCATTGATACAGCTCTCAAGCTTCACGGCATTCTCCTTCCTAGCAGATGAAGGCTCATCTGCAGATTCAGAAGAAATTCCTCTCTTTGGACTCTCAGTTCGTTCTGGTGTTCCGTCTTTCATGTTTTCAATCTTGCTGCAGCTGTCCTTAAAATCTGCAACCTCCACAGCTTTCTGATTTCCTAATGGAATGACACTATTCTCGACTGACACTTCATTTTGTAGTTCCTTCTTATCTTGCATGCAATCAGCTGACTGAGATCTTAATTCATCTCCATCTCCATTAACGCTGTGTTGCCCAGATAAACCAGGAATACCAATGTCTTTCTGAAGATAAGAAACACTAGATGAATATGGAGGTTTGGCTTCTGCTTCAGGAGTGGGTGGATCCGGCTTCCACAGCTTGGTTCTAATTCTTGAGAAAATGTCAGAATCATAGGATACAGGATCCATTGGTAATTTTGCTAAAGCCTTACCAGAAAAAAGTCTTCCATAAGGTGCATGATCAAAAGGCTTTTTGGATTTGGATCTCTTATGAGATAATCCTGTGTCTGGAAATAACTCGGGAACAAGAAATGAATCAAAGGGAGGTTCAGAGCAAAACATATACTGCAAAGATGTATTATCAATATCCCCACAAGTCCCATGCAAAGGGCTGAGATCCAAGTCCATGCTAACTGAAGTACACTGTTCCTCGAATAACATACTCTCTGTTGGTTCTGTAAACTCTCTGGACTTTTGAGAGTTCTTTCATGTAACTACTATTTCTGGATCTCAAAAAACTTGGCGTTCTCATGCAGTGTCCTGCCCCTTTCAGATTCTTTTCTTCATGAGGCCCATCCAGCTTTGCATGCAACATTTCCTTGACGAAAAGATTCTGCACGTTGTCTCCTAAGCTCTTCCAATGCTCATTGCCATGACTTTTCTTGCTCAATCTGAGCTTCTTCATCAAGTTAGACGCCGAGTTCTTAATTTTCTTACCCCTCACTACAATCATAGTTCCCAACATGAACAATTGAATGAATCTAAATATTACTTGAAACAGAAGTGTATTTCATGTCAAAACAAAATTATCTTTAGAGACCTGCACTAGATGAGCATGACTCTTCGCTGTACAGAAAAGTTCACCAAGAATAAACAGTAAGATCCATCAAGATGGATTAAATGCCAAACTTAGTAGACAGAAAAAGTGAGAAGCCATAATACAAAATCCCAAGATTTACCTTAACAAACTCACATCATCCCCTTCATCTTCTGTCGCCAGTGGAGACCAGAGAGGTTGATTGGAGATGCTCCTAAAATCCCTACTACTATGAACTACAGGATACCTGTCCATCAGAAGGAATGAGTTCCCACAACAACCCTATCTCTTACTCAAATATGCCCACTAAACTTGAGATACCTTTCCTCATGTAGGGTTAAGAAATCATATTCCTTTCCTGATGTAAAATGCTTGCAACATTGCCTAGGTGATTGCCTAGGTGATTCTACTTGCCACATGTCAAAATAAAGGATACAGGTTAAAGGGAAAAAGACGATGCAAGTGTTTTACCTCCTTATCAAAGGTGAAAAACAGCATATGCACAAAGGATAGCCAAGAATTCCAAAGCTAAAAGCTCACAAGATAAAGACATGGTAAATAAAGGATATTCTATTTATAAGTGTCAACTTAATTATAATAGTCGGAAACCACATGAAAGTAGATAATAGATGGCACAGAAGCAATGAACACTAATTACTAGCAGTTGATCTTCATTTGAACATCAATCATTGAAGGTTGTCGATGATAGCATGCATACATGGATGGTGATTTCTATTGTTTGTCCCTTAAAACAAACAGGAGATGTCAGATAAAGGCTATTTTGTAAAAACGAATGAACTTAGAAAAATATTTGACATGAGTGGAATTTGCAATAAACTGTTCTAGTGTTCTTGTTACTTGTTAGGCAGCATATAAAAATTAACGCAACTTGTTTTTTTTTTTTTTTTTTTTTTTTTTTTTTTTTTTTAATGTTGATATCTTAAACATATTTAACTATTTACACACATCATTTATGATATATTAGTATATCAATGTCATAGCTTTCTTCATATAATGTATCCTTAGTCTTATTTGTTGTTGTACTTACGCTACTATGGATGAAAATGGATGGATTTCAAATAATTATAATAATTATTATTTAATTATTTTTAGCGTTTTTCATATTTATAAGAAAAATAAAAAAATCCCAGGATTTGTGATACGATACATGATAGGATTCGATTCATCTCCTTAAAGAGTTTGCAATACAATTTTTATGTCTTGAATCTGATCCAGAGTTAGCATCATGGTATTTGTGAGTTTACGTGTTCTCTTGATTATGAAGTTGAGCTTGAAAAGCAGTCTGGGTGTGATCAGTTCGAGGCTGGAACCTCGAACTGATCATTTTTCCACTGTAGATGCCTAGTACAGTAAGAAACAATGTGGCTGGTTCATTTGCAATTTGCAATAGTTTCAACTTGTAAAAGTTTTTTTTCTTGCGATTACGTGCCACATGCTCATATTCTTTACATACGTAACATTGAACTTTCTGTCCACGAGTTATGATTGAGTGCCACATTATCGGAAGATGAGGAAAAATTGAAAGGCTTGGGTTCTTCATTAAAAGGATGTTGAGATTGGAGACGAATCTTCTATCTGAGTACTTCTTGTACACTGGTATCCAAGTCTAGGGATATCTCTCTATCCATCAATGCAGCTCGAAGTGACTCAAACTCGGGGCTCGGAGTCATTAAAAACTGACTGACATGAGACTCCTCTTAGATCCAAATTACATGAGAAACGGAGTGTGAGGGTACAGTGTTAAGGATCATAGAATATTTTTCCTTCTATAAAGTGAGAATACCACTGAAACACTCTTGAATTGCCCTGTCCCCTTGACAATACTAGGCTAGTTCATTATCCAAATCAAATTTCCGAGCTTTATTTGTCTGATGATATAAATTATGTAAGTGGCCCAACATAACAGAGGTTTTAGAAAAAGATTGCAATAATAGAGCAATAGATGACCCAATTGAGTTCAGGATCCCTGTAACTATCTTAGAATTATTCTGACTCTAAGTAGCTACTGATTTCTCTTTAGCGTGCTTAGTAGCAGACCCATCTAGGTACCCAGCAAGTTCTTAGCCTTCAAAATGTTTAGATGGAAAGATCAACTCATATAATCTTTCCCATTTAGTTTGATAGGAATATCTCCTTTTTACCTTATAAGTAAAAGGAACAAACAAAGTGCAGCAGAATAGTTTCCAGAAGATCCAAACTCAGATCTTAAAATTTTGAGAAAATATGGACTGCACAACATACTGTTTCACGTCTGAAATGTGAAAAACTCCATAGAAAGCTCTTCAAGTTACAATTCAGACTTCCAGGTTAGGAAGTTTAGGTATATGTACATCTTAGGATCAAATATGGGAAAGATCCGACCGTTGATTTGAAATATTAATGGTGATGATGAAAACAGTTATTAAAAACTGTCTTAGAGAAAGGGATAGAAAATCACTGGGCTTGAGAAGCCAAGAAATTCCAGAAAAAGGATGATGAATCTTGAAAATACCAAGCGAACCTTGCTGTGAAATCTTGCCTTGATTGGATCAGGAATGGTGGGGCCCACAGTAAAAATACACCTCGGTGACAATGCGGAATTGCCGACTGAGAATTTTCTCCATGTAAGAGATTCAAAAATCTCTACTTCTTCAGTACTCTTAAGTGCAATCAACTTCCAAAGAGAATTTCAAAGAGATTCAGAAATCTGAAGAGATCCATAAATATCTATTTCATATGATGATCAGAGATGGATCAGCAGACAGCCAGAAAAAAACAAAAAAAAAAAAAAACAATTTGAAAGTTCAGATTTCTGAAGAGGTGGCGGGAACCAAAGATGATGATCTCTTCTTAGGTGATGCTCTGATCACATGGGACCACGTGATTTTATCTGTGGTCCTTATCTCTACAATTATATGTTAGCTAATGATAGAAAATCCCTTATAACCTAGTATAATCACAAAAAGGTTAAAAAAGATAGAACCACCTTAATAACCTAAAAAACCATCATTCACAAGAGCAAGCATAAATGCATGACAAAAATATGGGGCAGTGTACACGATCTAATAGAGAAAAAACATGTCAAACTTAGCATACTGATTAGCAGTCATTCAGTACTATTTCAACAGAAGAGCCAAAAGAATATAACACGTCATTGGAAAGAAAGTACAATTGTACAAATATCTACTTCCTCACTATCTTTTGAAAGGGAACAATAATTGTGACGCACAATCACCTGATATATTTAATTCATCCCAATCTGGTTCCACATCCCTACATAAACGCAAAGTTCAATCATAAAGCTATGTAAGTTATAATCTCTTCAGTGGAAGAAGAAGAAACATTTCAAAAAAAACAACCTTTCTTTGAGTAAATAGGAATCTTGTAAACCATAGTCAGACATTTCATATTTTTGAGCTCCTAGAAAATAGTCAGAATCACTGCCCACTTGAAATGGTTGATTTCTCCAAGCTTTACCATCTTTCCTCTCATCGAATAAGTCATCATCTAGAAAGCTCGGCCTAGCTGGTAAACAGATTCTAAAGACTAATTAATGCAACTTCTACACAATCGAAAAAAAACTGACTAAACAAAATGTTTATTACATAACAAAAAAAAAAAAGCACTTAGACTAAATAACTGCTGTAGTTAAAAGTTTCATTATGTACACTATTCAGTAAATAAATTCCCAATGCCAGTGTCTGACTCTCAAGACATCAATGTGATTAAGGAAGCAAATATGAAGCAACCAATAAGAATCATTGGGCTAATATTCTCCTGCGGACATTCCCGCATATGGCCAGGTGACATTGTCATGTCACGGATGGAGCTGTGAAATTCAGGGGGTCCCACCTGATGGATGCCCCTGCCTCTTTAATGTCCAGATTGGGACATCGGTCATCCCATAGGAGAGTATTTTGCAGAATCATTGCCACGAATCTCATTCTTGGTAATTTCTTGCCCCAGGCAATTCCAGGGGAATGTTCAGACTGTTTGTTTTCCTGGGATATAATTTGAAAATATGCAAAAGATAAAAGAATTAAGAATATAAATGGGGAAATTTTGGTATAACATGGTAATCTTCTATAAAGTTGGTGACATTTTGGAAGTCTTTTAATATTAATAATTTGTATTGCAGAAAATGCTTCAAGAGTCGAATGATACCTCTAACAAGAGGCATAGGTTGTATTATTAACGTCCTAAAATAGACAAGCACAAATAGGCCCTCATATTGAAGTGAAGATACATAGGAAAAGGGGAAAAGAAGGAAAAACTCACAATAAATATAGTTAAAAAAAAATCAAAAGGTGATCCTATCAAGTAGATCCTTATCAATCAACCCTCCCTCAAGCTGAAGGTATAGATGTCAAGCATGCCCTGCTTGCTTATGATACGCAGCAACTGATCTTGTGGAAGGGCCTTTTAAACATATCAATCAACTGATCTTTAGACTTCGCAAAGGGGGCACAAATAACTCTAGATGTAACCTTGACATAGATGAATGACAATCAACTTCAATGCGCTTCATATGCTCGTGAAACACTTGATTTGATGTGATATAAATAACTGCTTGGTTATCACTATGCATAGGAATAGGATACTAAACCTTAATCCCTAATTCATCCATCAATAGTTTCAACCACACAACTTCATATGTACTTAAATCCGTATCTCTATGTTCAAATTCTGCACTTGGAAATGCTACAACAAACTACTTTGACTTCCATGTAACTACATTACCCCCAACAGAAGTACAGTAGCCTGATGCAGACCACAAATCATTAGGAGACCCAACCATTAACATCTGAGTAACACAAAAAATATAGATGACCAAGGCACCTGACTATAAAGAACACCCTTCAATGCAAACCCTCAATATACCATAGAATACTTGTACATCCTCCCAAAATGAATGGTCCAAGGTGATCCTTAAACTGGCTAACTACACTAACTGCATGTGACAAATCTAGATGAGTACTAGTCATATAAGTTTTCCCACAAACCTCCAATACACTTGTGGATATTCCAAGGGTTCCCACTATCTAACTGCAATTTGTGATTCACCCTCTATGGTTGTATTGTATCAATTAGTCCTGCCCCTAAGTCCTAAGTTGCCTGTAGTATGAAGCAGATCAAGGGAACACTTATGCTGTGATATGAAAAAACCTTGCTGAATGCAAGAATCCTATAGGCCTATAGAGTACTTCAAGAAACCTCACTCTTTAATATCAAACTCTCGACCTAGATATCCTTTAAAGTCCACGATATCATCTCTATCATCTCCTGTCAACATGATATCTCCACATATACAGTAAGGTAATGGTACCTTAGTTTGTTGCTTAACAAAGAATGGTCTAGACTGCAGCACCTCACCAATCCAATGTGAAGAAAGACTCCAATAAACCTCTCACGTAAATCCAAATAAAGGTTGGGAACAAGCAGTTCTCTAGGCTGAATCAATCAATCAACCAGCCGGCAATAGACAATAGTCAGATTATCATAACACTGACAATCTGCATAATCCAATAATGTGGGCCAGATTTGTTACCATTCCCTGATTACTGTCTGATTGTGTAAATAAATTTTGCAGTGGTATGATGTGTTGATCTAAATATTGATATCGCAATATTAACCTGGTAAAATTTCAGAAAACCCTGTACACCATCCAAGATGTAATGATGTCTGACTACACAGCACAAAGCAAGATGGCTGCCTTTCGATCCTTTCCAAAGGGATGGGTCTCACACCCAGTTTCACAAAGAAATGAGAGAAAGGGATTTGACAAAGAAACGGCCAACTTTATTCAATTAACTCCAGAAAGTGCTATGGCCGAATGGTCTCCATGGGTTTTTATTATGCACTTAATGCCATAAAGACTTAATTCTAATCCTATCCATCTAAAATTAGAAAGCTAATCTCAGCCATCCTCTCTCCTAAATGAATA
Source organism: Camphora micrantha (assembly GCA_003546025.1). NCBI lineage: Eukaryota > Viridiplantae > Streptophyta > Magnoliopsida > Laurales > Lauraceae > Camphora > Camphora micrantha. The sequence continues at coordinate 18,127,926 of QPKB01000006.1, read as the reverse complement.
ATAAATGACTTGACAGCTAAGACCCTTTAAATTAAATAACCTAACGCCAACCCATTCAGGGTTGAGTGGTGTTGGCAACTTAGTCACACACAGATACCCAAAGATGGATACCTGGGTCCTAAAGTGAAAGTATCAATCCTAGAACAGTGGCCCAGCATAGTTAAAAAAAAGGGATAAAAGGTAAGAAATATTCAAAAGTATGAAAATAGTAACTGAAATCCACATCTCTCCAACTTTTAGGAAACTGATGAGAGGAAACCTGAGCAATAATGGCTTGTGCAAGTTTTCTATTGGATTCTTCACAGATCCCATGCAGACCCCACCCATGATATCATCAAACCAGTCAGAGCCTTAGCACCCAAACATGGTCCACTTGCCCTTTGCAGAACCTGTATGGTTGCCTGGGCTGGTTGGTAGTTGGAGTAGCCTTGGCTGCTGTTTTCCCAGGCTAGGTGGCCCAGCCATACCAGCCCGGGCTGCTGTTCACCTGGGATAGCTGCTCTAGCAACCAGGGTGAACTTGGTTCAGGTAGCCAGCCAAGGCAATCTGCTGAAAGAGTAGATAGAAAAGGAAGATATATATATATATATATATATATAGAGAGAGAGAGAGAGAGGCAATCTGCTGAAAGAGTAGATAGAACAGGAAGAGAGAGAGAGAGAGAGAGAGAGAGAGAGAGAGAGAGAGAGAGAGAGAGAGGGAGGGAGGGAGGGAGGGAGGGAGGGAAAGATGCTTATGCTCATGTGTCAAAGGGGAGATTTATCCATTCTGGTACCGTATCTTAATGAAGGGTTTAAAGAGTCGAATGAGGCCTCTAACAAGAGGAACAAGTTTATTATTGAAGCCCCAAAATAAACAATTACAAATAGGAGTGTAATTAAGTGAAATACAACATGAGTAAAGGGCAAAAAAAAGGAAAGTACATAGTAAATAAAGGGAAACTAAATAAAATGATGATCCTACTAAGTAAAAAAGTTTCCTTGTCCTTCAACAATTAGAACCGTTCTGGATCAAAATAAAGCTACAGACTATAACGAAAATTATAAGTGTCATTTGCAACTTCTTGCCTCACTCATCATACAGTAGCGGGTGGGGACTATCAAAATAACTGCTCCATAAATAGTTAAATACAAATAAGCATGTCGATATCACTTTCCATGCCAAATCTCTTCATTCTTTAGTAACATGGTATCAAACCCTAACAGTCACCATCATATTGAAGTCATAGTCTTGACATGCAATCCCAGATTTTCTTTATCTAAGGTAGAAGAAAATTACTCCAATCTAACAGTAAATATCACCCCAACATGAGTATTTTTGGGTGTTTTGATTTAACAATCTTCATTGACAGGTGGTTCCTAATACAGGTAATCTCACCCGTTTAACAATATTTTCACTTGCATATAGTTGACATTTGCTTTTATTAGTAAATGGTTGATTGAAAATAAAATAAAAAAACAAGAAACTACCATTCCATTTTTCTTCATTTCTGTCCTCCATATTTCTCCAGAAATCTGTTTCTTCACCAAGAAAGTTGTCCATAGTACAATTAAATGCACTCAGTGGCGCACATCGTTCAAGACTGGGCCGCGTGCTTCTTGAATTGCCTATATTATCCTGATCCGTCATGACCCTCAAGTTAACAGGAACGCTTGGTGGACTGTGAAACTGTTCAATATCATCTATATTCCCATTCTGCAGACAGAAAATACTTTTATTTCATATAAATGATCAACACCATGAAGGTGAGAAAACAAAGACACAATCATGATAAGTTAGTATAAATATAATTTATTTACCCAGTTCCATTACTCTAAGCCACAAGAAAAACAGAACTTTACTTAATGAAAATAAAGAAAAAAGACATTGCTTATGTTTTTGTAAATCAATTGGAGAGTTGGAGTTAAGAATCCAACTAACCAGAGCTACTTTAGAAGCCTTGAGGCTTATATTTGGCATCCTTTTGAGGGATCATCAATAGTGGAAAGTGAGTTGTCTAATGCAAAGGGTGCAGGCCCTTGGAAATCCCAATTCTAAGTAAATGAGATTGAATCCTTCTTCACAAAATAAGGTTGAATTTCAATATGTTGTCCATCGACTAATGATGTGGCAGATAGGTTGGCTAAGAATGGAGTGTTCGGTGATGATTCTCATACGGATCTTATTTTTTTGTTTTTTTTATTTTTTTTTTTCACGTTTGTCATGTTCATTGTGATTGAGGTGCCTAGTGCTCTTACACCCAAGCCTTCATTTCTATTTTTTGTATCCTCTCTTGTAGTGTGTATTCTATTTTTCTTGGAATAATTTTTTTATTACCTATCAAAAGACAAAACAAACAAATAAAGAAAGAAAATGACACTAAATGCAAATCGCATTGACATTTTTACTTAAAGTTGAATATATTCACAGCCAAATGCCAACCAGTGTTGAGAAATTCAGTTCGGACTCTGTGTCGGTTTGGAGGCCAAACCGAATAATTTCGGCCGAGTTGGAATTTCAGGGAAATATTTCGGAAAACTACAATATAATAACAATAATTAAAATAGTGAAATTTGGCAGGCTCTACTTCCTAGTAGGGGTGAAGTCTGATTAAGATGCTATTTAATGTTACAGTAAATTTTTTCTAGGGCCTACTTATGAATAGGCTTATTTTAAATGGCAACAATAGTTTTAATACATGAGCCCCACAGGCCATGAGTGCAGCCCAGAATAATACTAGAAACCAATTATGTTGGGCAGACCTCTGATGTCTGGAATGCTGAAATTTTTTTCAAAAAAAAAAAAAAAAGGATGAAAGAATACATGAATACTTTGTGCATGCAGCATGATCAGCATATCATGTTGGACACCATAACATGCATACACCATTAGTAGACTGTCATATTTCGTTCGAAAAATGATTTTTCTAAGGCCCTCTAATCCCTAATATCTTATGCCTGAATTTTTCTGTTAAATTATTATATTTCTGGATTAAATGGTTAGATGGCTACACTGACCATTCTTCTGATCTATTTTCTGGATTAGTAATGTTACTGATGTAGGAGCCCATGTCCTAGCAGAAAAACTTAAGCTAATAGGTGGAAAGCCCAAAAATATATATGATAGGCCCAAACAGGTATATAAAGCCCTGTCAAACCCATTACTTGGGCGATGTGGGATGTGGGACTTTCCCAACAACTGATTCAGTGATTTATAATATGTAAAAGAATATACCATATTCATGCATACATTTCCAGTAAAAAAAAAAAAGCTCATGCATATATAACTGCTGCTGGTTTCTTCTCTTAGCCCCCACAATCCTCTTTTGTCAAAATTATATGTTCTGTACAAGTTTCTCACAGATTTTGCTTTATACCATTGGACTGTATATACCAAGACTGTCACAGAATGCAAACCCCTCTTGCATCAGAATGCTGTTGTTATCCAAGTAAAACGGTTAACAAGCAAAGGATATGGACAGCATGAGGTGAAAGTGATCAACAAAGATATTACAAATTGTATGATAGAAAAGAATTGTGCGAACACACTTAAGACACAAGTGCAGGGCAACATAGCAAACAGCATATAGAAATAGATGTACATCCATATCCCATGAAACAACAGGCCAACAATGTCCAAATATTTTCTAAAAAGTGCTAAGTTTCTTTCTTTTTCTTTCCAAAACATGCATTGACTATTCATTCTATGATTAGTTCTCATTCTTCATTGAGTGCATAGTTGTCCATAGAAGAACAGTATCTATAAATAATCGCATAGAGACTAGGTAATTGTGCAGTCCTTACCAGTTTTATCTCAAAGTCATCTGTGACTTTTGTTGTGTTCTTGGAAGCGTGAACCCTCCTTGAAGCACCCGGAGGTTCATAGCATCCATTGAAGGAAACTCTACTATAAATGATGCAAAATAAAGAAGCATTTTTAGATCCAACTCATTACAGAGCTTTCATTTTCTCAATAGTTCATGAAGCATTTTTGATATTACAGTGATGCCAGAAACTTGGGCACATTACAACTAACTAGCACAGGTAACTCTCAGGAGATTTTTCAAATTCCCATGGCTTCTAAAGAAATTTTCAGGAAAATAACTAATCAAGTGAAAAGTCAAATAATCAGAAATAAACCTCATAGGGACAATAAGAAAGGTACATATATACCACTAGGAAGGAAAGTTCCAATGGTTCCAGAGGGAAGTAATTTTTATGGGAAATATGGGAGAAGTATCATGAAGTAAAGCAGTTGAAAGCATATGAATTTTTTTCTCATGTTTCAAAAATCTCACGAAAATATTATGGCTTTTTCAAAATATTAGATATTTGTAACAATGCCACTATGAAATGGTCTTCACAGTGTCCGGATATCAAATATCAATCCAGCCTAAACATGATTGGTTCTGTTAGTTCTTTAACCATTTCTTGTTCACATTAGGAATGGTGCTTGATGAGCCTTTGAATCTTGACGGCTTGAAAATTTTCTGAACTTTCTTAAAAGTTAAAACTCATAGTTATTGTAGAGCTCCATTCCTCATTCTTCTCGTTTAATTATTGATCATGTTATAATCCCACAGGACACCATGAAAAACAATGCCCACTCACAAATGAGTTAAGCACCACAAAGTTTTCAAACATCATTATGAAACATTAGGATTTATTTTATCTGAACCTAACCAACTGAATCAAATCTTATGAAACAATTTAAATCAGATGCTTGAATCCATTTTTTTAAGTTGAATTTTCGGCATTATCTGGTAATGAAAAGAGAATAGAGTATGTAAAGATAAAAGCAGAAAAAAATGAAGTTTTTTTTTTTTTTTTTCTCTCTCCTTTTGGGGTGTGGGTGTGGGTGTGGGTGTGGGTGTGGATGTGGATGTGGTGGGAGTTAAGAGAAAGGGTTCTTATATCGTGTCACATGAAATGCCATTACATTAATGTTATGAGAAATGGCAGTTGTGACGTGTACCATAGTGGTGGATGTGAAGTATTCTTTTATTTTCCTCCTGCTTTGTACCATACTATGCACATCTTTTGTGATTGTATTTTATTCCTACCTATATAGAAGATTGTAGCAGACAAATTCATGGGATTGTAGCCACGGTTGTAATAGGCAGAGTTGCCTCGGAATTTGCAAGGGCCAACACAAGTCAATATATTTTATTGGCACCTATATAGAAGATTGTAACAGACAAATTCATGGAATTGTAACCGTGGTTTTAATAGGCTGTGTTGACTCGGACTTGGCAACAGCCAACGCAAGTCAATGAATGTTATTCCTACCTATATAGAAGATTGTAGCAGACAATATCATGAGATTGTAACCATGGTTTTAATAGGCCAAGTTGACTCGGACTTGGCAATGGCCAACGCAAGTCAAAACCCACCCAACTGACCCACCATAATTCAAAGTCCTATGGTTTTTTGTCCCAAGCCACTTTATTTTCCAATTTTCTGTTTCAAGATGCTTGGGAAGCTCTTAGAGGCATTTTGCATTAAGATCAAAGACACATTTTTTAGATGATCTAAGCATTCAAAGATTCGAGCTTCTATTCAGCTGACTCAGTAAAACATAAATGTGGGTGCCACAGGCTCCTTTCTGATACTTAAAATCATTACCAGTAAGTAGAACATAACAAGTCGTATAATTCTAGATTCAAAGAAAATAATTTTCTAATTTTCTTATATTTTTTCTAAATTTCATTTTTATAAAAGTAATTGGGCTCCAGAGTGATAAGGAAAGGAAAAGCGATGAGAAGAGGAAAACAGTGAAGAAGATGAGGGAAAGGGTTTGTGTATCTTGTTACATGATACCATGTTACTCTTCATCACTTAACATAAGATATAAGATAAAATACGAAAAAATTACATTGAAAAAACAAGCTTCTACAAATTTCAATAAGCCCCCAATAGAAAAAATCTATTACACAAGATATTTCTCTTCTATGACATGAATCTTACAATTCATTCGTCAAAGGTCATAGTTTTGAGCAACACCGTAACAAATAAAACTGAATTGCCCACCTCCCCTCCCTCCCTCCCTCTCAGTTTCTAATGGCATTTTAAGCCGAAAGATATAACTACAGGAGGCACTTAGAAAGGGCTCAACTTATCGTGGTTTTAGATGCAAGTTAAATGTTAGAAGTTAGAACAATGAAAGGTAAAGCATCATGGTTAGCTTACAATGTATCATCCAAAAAAGAAAGAAAGAAAGATGGTTAGCTTCCATTGCCATGCACAAAGTATAATGTGATAAGATAAAAGAAAGAAGATTTGATCATTATAGTGTTTTATAGACGTGACAAGAATTCTCTTCAGTACAGGCAATCAATCCACTCATTGTAATCTGATTTGTAGGAGACAGAAAACTAATTTATTTTGTCAAAACTGTTGTTCAAATTTAATAAGTTTGCAACAAAATTAACCATGGAAATTACCTATCTGACAGTCTTGGTGAGTGAACTGGTGTTTCCATCCCCATTAAACCTAGACCTAACAAGCAATGCAAGATGTAAACACAATAACAAATGACAAATTACTGAAGATCATGCAATAATACAATATGAAATAGCGATGTCATGCACCCTACATACCTTTCACCAATTTTTAGAACGAAAACATATGTTCACAGCTTACCAAAATAAAGTAGTAGCAACTTGAAAAAATTAACATTATTATGTATGAATTTATTGTGAAATTTTATTTATTTTTTTGAATGGTTACTTTCATTAAAACAAAAACAGAAAGTACAAGAGATGAGTTTATATGAATTTAATGTGAATGACTACTATATATGCTGTTGCAGAGCATCCCAGGATGTATTTGTTAAACAAAGGCGGGCTTTAGCCGATCCTTATATAGTCCATCTCCTTCTCCATTTCTTTTTCCTATTCCATGGATGATGAAGGGGTAGAAAGCAGGGAGTTGTATGATGGGGTGGATTTGAAGAAAATCTTGGAATCAACATACGTAAAAATAATCAAATCCCATCTCCTTCTCTTTCATTTTTCAACATTTCTCTCATGGATGATAAGGGGGTAGAATTTAGGTAGTTTGATGTTTGGGGTGGATTTAAAGTTAGGGGATCAACTTGGGTAAAAATAATCAAACTATAGAGTTTCACTGTTGTTGAGTTTTGACCATTAAAAAAAAAAAACTGAGCACTGGTAGAAATAAGGGAATGGGTGAGGCCAATTATGAATGAAGATGATAACTAAGGTGAGGTCAATCCGTGGGGCGAATTTATTGTAAAATGATGGCTAGATTTGAAGTGTAGAACAGTTGGATTTGCAAATGTGAAACCTTATTTAAATGAGAAGTTATGGATTGGTGAATATGATTAGTCCAAGGTGAAGAATGTAATAAAGAATATTTCAGAGAAAATGAATATGGAAAGGATGAGTTCATTTCAGATTATGATAAAATTAGATTTGGGTTAATATTAGGCTAGTGTTATCCTGTGACTATTCTTATCTCTATGAGATTAGGTTCCCTAGTAGGGATATGATTAGGTTTCCTAGTTTAAATCAATTTCTTTGATTGTAGTCTTATAAAAGACAATAGCTATTCTTAATACAACTGCCACACATAATTGCTCAAAATTAGTCGCTCAATTTTCACATGGTATGAGAGTCATGGCCAGTAACGATCCTCCGATCAGGCTGATCATGGTCCTATCTTCTTCCACCTACAAACATCTTTTGGTGCGGCCATCTTCCACCTCTGGTCTACTTGTGTGGTTTATCATCAAGGTTGTGATTGTGCTTTCAACAACTCCTTTCTTGGTTCAAATGCTGCCTCGAACGAACGCACGGCTTCACTCGACTTCATACTATGCATCAGGCCATCTGTGATCAACCATGGTGCACTTCTTTCTGGCAACAAAAAGAAACTGTTAGATGGTTCACTGATCTCATATAATCCAGCCACGCTCTCCTTCTACATGAGGAAGAAAGAAGACATGTCACAAATCCATGGGAGCTGAAACATGTTGACATCAGCACATTAGCCTTCAACGAGTCTTCATGCAGTTACTTGAACAGAATGGGAGAACCTAAAGAGGGGTATTTTTGCCATTATATGGATCCTTTACTACTGAGCAAAAACACTATCTCTTTTGTCACTTTCAGCCCTATCAAAGCCACAACAACAGCCATTATTTCCTTTCTTTTTTAACTAGTAGATATTTCTTTTGTCCATTTCCCAATGGATAATAGCCTAGGAAGGTTTGGATATTATCTAAGAGCAGAGAAATTCAGCGACTAGGCAGTCACTGACATTAGTGTGATTGTAGAGCTCTTAGGTACGTTGTGCAAGCCAGCCCAGTAGGTCGAGTCGACCAATTTTTCGACACATATAATTATAAAGACCATTCATTCTTTCAAGCTTTTCACACACTCTGAAGTCCGTTCACTCTTTTGAGCTTTTCACACCCATCTGAACTCCAATCATTGTGTCCATTTTCTCCTACTTACTCGTGACAATGAGGTAATGAGATATATGCATTGAAAGGATCTTCAAGACAATTCAAAGATTCAAAAAGGTTCTCTTTTATAATCATGCGCATATTCATCAAGCCCTAATCTAGTCTTTATTATCAAGCCTCATGATATATATGTTTCTAGGAGAATCATGACAGATCTGATCTTGTGTCCCACCAACACCGACAGACTCAAAAAGAGTGGGATGTGACAGTAATGAACTCTAGAAATAGACGATGATCACCAGCCAAGCACAATGGATATTTTGGCAAGACATTAAACCAAGATCAAAGGGTTATTTTCACCGTAAACAATTGCAATGTCCTTTTCTTAAAGGACCATGCGATTACATAGCAATATTAAAGACTATTTCATAGAAATTTCATATGGAAAGAATGAGGACGCTCCAGGTTATGATTCAATTGATTTGGGTTATATAAGGCTAGTATTATCCTGTGATTAGATTTCTTATCTCTATGTGATTAGGTTTTGATGCAGTAGCAATACCACGTTATTGCAACAAGACTCGTGGGCCATATGTGGGATCCATGAAATTTTAATTTTAATTGTTAGTTTTATTTTTAGGAAAGAATATAATTGGGATTAGTTTCTAATTTATTGTGTTTCCTAGTTTGATTAGCATTGTTTCTTAGGATTTAATTTTCTTTTACTATTTATATGGCTTTGTAGAGAATTATTTCTCATATTAGAATCGAGTTAATAAAATTCCCTGTGTGGATTTTTCGTTGGAGATTGTTTCTTCTTTGAGTGATTGTTTTTCGGAACTGGCTCCAGCACTTGCATCCTAACCCTAGGATTGCATCAATTGCTATCAAAGCCACACGATCCCCGATCGTTAGCGTGTACCTGTATTCATCCGTCTCATCCCTCCCTTCTGTTTCCCATCCACATCCATGCCAATACCTCAACCCAACCAATAGCCCACCCTCTTCAGAGAAACTGCCCTCCCGGAACCCTGTCATCACCACTCCCTGTCGAACCCACCCGCTGCCTATAGCCCCGGCTCCTCCAAACCCTGCTAACCCTAATCAAACCCTCCCTGCAGGCCGAATCCCTAAACCCTTCCGGTATCCCCATTCCACCGAAACCAGAACTCGTCACCCACTCCAAGCCAGCCGACCATCCATTCCTCCCAGCCACAACCGAACCCAATCAAAACCCCTAACCGAACCCTTCACAACAGCATACGAGCCTTCCACAGAACCCAGCCCTTCATCCCTTCTGTCGTCCAAAACCCCACTGCACCCAAATCTCCATCGCCTACCGAACTCCCGAGACCTCTTTCCTGAATCCCAACCAAAACAAAACTCCCCCCATTCCCCAGCCGCTACCCTCAAATTGCCCCAAACTAGAGGGAAAAAAAAACAGAAGAAGTGGATAAGAGGAAATACGTGTACCTGGAACCACAGTCACCCGCTCGCCCGCTGTCGCCAGCGCCTCGCATCCGCCAGAGGGGAGTTCCTCTCCCTCTTCAACTTCGTCGCAAAACGCCAGCAAGGAAAATGATTTCCTCCTTTTCTTCCTGCTCTGGCAGAGAGAACGAGGCAGCAGTGAAACAGTCACACATGTGACACAGGCTTAAGGTTGGGCCTAATTTCTAGTTGGGCCAATTTCAGGTCAGATCCGACCCAAAAGCAGATTTGGCCTAATCAGCGGTTAAATCTTCTCTTCACAATATCAGGTTCATCTACCGTCAGATTTCAGATCCGTTTTTGTCATTGTGATCGTTAAGAGTAGATCTACACATCAGGTCAGTCAGAAATTTTGAATTTGCATTAAAAATAATAATAAAAACAATAAAAAAATGCCTCCCAAGAAGCAGGTAGAAGTGGAGTCTTCCTCCAATAATGATGATGATCTAAGGGGAACGGTTGCGCAATTATCGGTAACTGTTAATCAACTATCTGCAACGATAGCTCAAATGCAAGTTCAAATGCAAGTGACTCTTGAAAGAATTGAAACCCGATTAACCAATTTGGAAACAAATCGGCATAAAGCTAATCATCGAGATGATGGAGGACATAATCGGAATCAATGAGATTCACATGCCGTCAATGTTGATCGTGATTTGGGTATTAAACTTGTGATTCCCGAATATGATGGGAAATTGAAGCCAGATGAATTCTTGGATTGGTTAGTGTGTGTTGAAAATATTTTTGCACATAAACCAATTACGGATGATCATAAGATTACACTGGTGGCAACTCTATTTCGCAATTATGCTGTGATATGATGGGCCGAGTTGCAAAAGAAGAGAAGATACCAACAAATTGACCATGTTGACATGTGGACCGAGATCAACAAAATTCATGCCTGTCAATTACTCCAGAGATCTGCGTTCACGTTTTCAATACTTGATACAAGGATCTAAGACAGTTGTTGATTATTTTGAGTAGTTTATGACCATGCAGGCCCGTTGTGGTTTGAATGAAGATAATGAGATATTAGTTGACAGATACTTTAATGGGCTTACACTTGATATTCAAGATATCCTCACATTCAAACATTTTGATAAAGTTGATGAGATTATTCAACATGCTATCAAAGATGAGGGAATTGCAAATCATCAAGCCCAAAAACTTTAATGCAGCTAAATGGGTTATGCAGAAGAATTCCTCAATTGTAGGTACTAAACCGAGTGCGTCATCGGAGAAAATTTTCACCAAGCCCTAAGGTCAAAATAGGATCATATGCTTTAATTGTAAACAACAAGGGCATCGCGCAGCAGAATGTCCAAAATGTATACACCTCATCGAGAATGAAAGTGATGTGAAAGATACTCCAGAAGATCCTAAAGAGAATGACACAGAAGAAGTGGAGGATATTATGCCCAAGGAGGGTCTTAAGTCTCTCATGGTCATCCAAGAAAACTACATCGGCTACTGCGAAGAAATGGTTGAGAGAAAATATTTTCCGCTCAAAATGAACAGTCAATGGTCAGGAATGCATGGTAGTCATTGATGAAGGCCGTTGTCAAAATATTATCTCCCAAGCTTTCGTGGATCCATTGCAGCTAACAGTTCAAAAACATCATCGTCCCTATTTTGCTAGATGGTTAATGACAAGTGATGAAGTGCAAGTCCAATATGCATATCCAATTACCTTTTCCATTGGTGCAAATTATACAGATGCAATTTGGTGTAATGTGATACCCATGGATAGTTGTGATATCTTGTTGGGTCGTCCATGGATGTATGGTAAGAATGGCAGTAATGGCATGCGTGACAACACATACACATTCACATTCATGCATGGTGAAAAGCAAGTCACACTCCGTTCTATGAAGCTGACACCACGAAAGAAAGGGTCACGTTCTCGTCTCACCAAGGAAGCGTTTCACATGCACACTATCTACAAATGCAACATCAAGAAGAAGAGTCAAGTTCGAGGTCAAACTCTTTTCCAATCCGGGGAGTATGACGCAGCAGCAATACCACGTTATTGCAACAAGACTCGTGGGCCACATGTGGGACCCATGAAATTCTAATTTTAATTGTTAGTTTTATTTTTAACAAAGAATATAATTAGGATTAGTTTCTAATTTATTATGTTTCCTAGTTTGACTAGGATTGTTTCTTAGGGTTTAAGTTTCTTTTACTATTTATATGGCTTTGTAGAGAATTATTTCTCATATTAGAATCGAGTTAATAAAATTCCTTGTGTGGATTTTTCGTTAAAGACTGTTTCTTCTTTGAGTGATTGTTCTTTAGAACCCTAATTATACTCCGGCACTTGCATCCTAACCCTAGGATTGCATCAGGTTTCCTGGTAAGAGTGTTTTTTTTTTTTTTTTTTTTTTTTTTTTTTTGGCTAGATTGGGTTGGTAAAACGGATCGATCCCCGGGCAGCTATTACCACTAGGGTGTTGTGTTTCTCTAGCAGGGATATGATTAGGTTTCCTAGTTTAAGTCAATTGCTTTGATTGTATTCTTATAAAATCCAATAGCTAAAATTGCTCAAAATGTAGTCCCCAAGTTTTCACATAATAGACCGTCATATGACGGGTATGCTAATGAGACCTATCTCATGGAAAACTAATAGTTGGTTTGATCAGGAGCATTTGCAGTTGACTTAGTGAAAAACAAAAACTACAGTTATTTGGGCTCCAATTTGAAAATGCAAAGGGAGATAAGGGCGTTTATGTCATTTTGCATCTTCTAGTTAACACCATCACTAATGGCATTGCGGCAAGTGAAGAGCAAGAACCTGTTTGAAAGTCGCCATAACACGTAGGTACCTTTTAGATATTATGGATTCATTGAACCTTTTCTATTATTAGGCAAAAAAAAATTTTGAGGATTATTTTGAAAATTTCCCAAAGTAGAGAAAATTTTCTTAGCCAAGTATCACGGTGGAAATAGCACATTTTCTCTATCTTATGTCATGGTTTCCTTTCCTTCACGCAAGTATCACAGTGGAAATAGCACATTTTCTCTATCTTATGTCTTGGTTTCCTTTCCTTCATGCACCATGGCAATGCTTGGATTCTTTAAAACAAGCAATCAATGTGAATTGTAATATGATACTCAGATCAAACATGTGAAATGACACTATCAATTAACACTTAACAGCTTTGCCTTTTGCTCGAACAATCTAAACCTAATTAAATCCTCTTTAGAATTTAACATGTATGCCACTTTCTCCTTATGTTACTTGCTTCTTAGTAGAAGCATCATTTTAGAATTTAATATAAATGTTCTTTCCGCATTTCTTAAATTTTTTATTTGCTTCCAAATTCTATGATCTAGTTCTAGTTCTTTGCTAATTTCTTTTTAAAATATAACTAAAGTCCAGACAAACACAACTGAGTCATAAGACCGGTCATAGCTAATATCAGGAGTTCTATATTTTATTTGTGTAACTTGTTATTTCCAAATTCTTGTCTTTTTCTTCTCAAGGATTAAAATTTCTGCTTTCACTCGTGCTTTTCTTTGTGAATTGACATCTCACTTTAGTTTACAGTCTGTTCTCAAACTATATAGAAGGATTTTCAGGAGTAAAAAAAAAAAAAGTGACAAAAGCTCTTGAGTTTTGAGGCTAATATGCAATATCAAGGCTAACAACTAGGTGTTAAATGTTAACATGTGACATCATCACAGATTTAATGCCACCAAGCCATTTCTCTATCCAAATTAACCAGCTGAATACCTTCCACAGTAAATGCAACATGACCTTCATGCGCTGATCTTTGTTCTGAACAGCCAGAGAATCCATCATCCCCGAGTAAATCAAGAACTGATAACTCTAACAAAAGAACTTCAAAAGTTAATACACATACCTACCTGCTTTTATGCCAAAAATCCAAAAAAAGAAATGCCAGCCGTGGTTTTAAATTATTTGATGGCAATTACTATATAAATAATGATGACTAAAATAGGGTTTTATGACACTTAACGATTTTTGGATGATGCATCCCACGCATCCGGTTTACTGGCCTTGGTATATTTAGGAGTAGAAGGTGCATTAACGTGATCAATGGTACCAGAAACCCTGTGAGGAAATAACAGGTTCAGTTTTAAAAATAGGATATGGGCAGGAGGAACACTATGCTTGGTGCCTACCTTTTAGGGAGTATAGTCTCTGCTTTATAGCATGTTGATTTAACCGCTGTTTGAGCATAACAAGCACCATAAAGCGTGTTATATCCAGCTTATATAAATTATCATTTGTTCCAAACAGATAAAGGATTGATAGACATAATAAAAGTAGAGAGATGATTCTAAACCAACATTTTAAGTTGCAAAAGAGCTCATTCACAACAAATTTCTTTTAAAAAAAATCTAGGCTTCTTTTTCAAATTCCCTCAGAATCTTTCTAAAACATTGTGGACAACCCATTTGTGAACAACACAAACATTTGTGTATAATCATTTCTCAAATGTAAATATGTAACTTACTTTCTTCATTCAAATCGGAAGAATCCCCAGGAGTATTTCTGTTTACAGGGATGTCTGGAGAACATCTTAAGACATGAAAGTTCTCTTGTCGATCACTGGTCTCTAGATTTTCCCCTGCTTTTATCCAAAATAAAAATGAAGCTAAGGTTTAAATAGGAAAAAAAAAAAAGCATATCAATCAAGAAAATAATCACATTTAAGACATGAAATGGGTGTGCCACTAAATAAGAATTATACATGGGAGAAACTTGTCATACTTCTACATAGTCTGTTTGACAGAGAGTTAAAAGCTTCGTTCAGAAAGTTCAAAAGATAGATGCAAGTTTTAGGAGTCACCATATTAAGAATATGCCCACGTGATTCATTAAGACTGATAAACAAAGTCCAAAAAACAGTTGACAAGGAAACCATAAATCAAGGGGAGCACATAACTCACCTAGGGTTGTCATTTGCCAATGAGTTGGGACGAGAGAGAGAGAGAGTCAAATACATTCAAGCTAGAAGATAGGAACTAGTTCGGAGACCTGACCTCCAACGTGCGTGTTTGATTACTATTTAATACTGGAGAAAATATTGATTGGCCACTCACGATGATGCTTGCAATTCATCTTTGATTATGGCAAAATCTATACAAACTTCGCTATCACTTATTTTTGTTTTTGGGATTATGATGTTCTTTGATCAAGTAAGTACTCCCTTACCTGCTAAACCATGATTGACATCTACACTAACTTGACACAAAAAATGCATTTATTTATAGAGGCGTTCGAGAAGAGGTATCCTTAGTGACCCCCACCCCATAACCACAAAAAAAAATAAAATAATAAAAATAAAAATAAACCCTCTTCCTCCTTTATAAGAAATCTACATCTCAAGCAGCCTCCTCGGGCACTATTTAACAGATTGAATAAGACTGTTGAAAATTAGGTGCTTTGAAAGCATTATGATCATTTGGGATCTTTGAAGTGAGGTGTGAGAAAAAACCTCCTTGATTTGATGAGTAAGAAAACAAGAGAAAATCTCCATGCCATACAGCAGTTGGAAACTTTTCTTGGATAAGTTTTAATATTGAAGGATATATGATCTTTTACAAAATGGGAGATAAAATCAACATGTCTTGGAAAGATATGTTTATCTCAAAGCATTGAATGTTCTCAACTGATAAGTCAGTTAATACTAATATTATTTAAGTCCGGAAGTTAAGGAATTACTTGTTGACTAGGATTTGTGTCAAATATAGGGTGACAAAGTTATTCTCTTAGCAATCGTTTGGTGCTGGTCAATTCATTCACTCTCACATCAATCATTTCACAACTACATATCATATTATGAAGTACTGCATGCATATTGTCCAATTCAATGGGTCAACTAGGAACAAGTCTACTCAATCCGGTCACGTAGTGGGTGACTTGGTTGGGTCGATCCTGGTCTAGATGATTTTTTGTTAAAACACAGTTGACCCACCTGGTTGATTCATGACTTAGCTTGATTCAACCTGTGGTCTGGACAAGTCAATTGGGTCATCCTAGAGCAAGTTAGTCTTAGAAAAAAAAAATCTCTTATAAATATGTATTTATAGTAAAGCATATATTAACTTATGTATCTCCCAAATAAAGCATATACGGTACAGGTACCAAGCTGTAGCTCAGTTGGTCGGGACAAGGGTGTGTGAGTGGGAGTGCATGTGTTTGAGTATCCAATGTAGCCGAGAGAGGAAGAGAGAGAGCAGAGGGGAGGGGGGAGCATGTCAAGCCACGACTAGTATTGTAATATCCCGAACCTCGAGGATGTAATTAGCCTAATTAATTGCAGTATTAGTTGATTAAGCTCAATTAGTAGCCAAACAGGTCCGATTAATTATTAGGATCGTGTGTGCGAAGTTTAGTTTAGATCCGGATTCATTTGGGTATAGTAAGGGCATAGTTAGCAATTTTTCGGAGAATTTGGGGGGCTTTTTCGTAATTTTAGATTTTGGTACCGTTGGGTAGTTGTTTTAATTTCCTACACTTTAGTCTTCTGTCTCATCTTGATCTAGAACCCCGAAGACCCTCTAAAACCAGGCCTGACCCAAACCCATTTAAACTCTCTTTTCTCTCTCTCCTCATTTCTTTCTCTCTCCTCATTCATTTCTCTCTCTCCCCTCCACGTGAATAGCCACCTGCTCTCCTCTCTTTCTTTGTTTTCTTTCCTTTATCCTTTCTTTCCTTCTTCCTTATCTTCCTTTCATTTCGTTTCTGCCTCTCCCCTCTCATTCCTCTTCTCTCTCTCGTTCACTCCCTCACTCTCCTTGCTATCACCGGACTCCGAGCACACCATCACCACCACCATGCTCTCCTTTTTCCTCTCCGCTCTATCATCTCTCTCACTCATCTCTCATTCACCCAGCCTTGCTGCCCACCATCCAGGAAGAACCACCTGCGCCACCGCCAACCACCATCGAAACCCAGCCCATCTCTCTCTATTTCATTGGTTCTCTCTCCCTCTGTTTTCCCCCAATTTGCCTTTCCTTTCTCCCTTCTCCCTGCCACATGAATCAACCCCCACCTCCCCAATTCTCCCTGTACTTCATCCTCACTCTCCCTGTCAACGTGAGTCAACCCCACGCATCTTATTCTCTCTCTGTTTTCCTCTTTGTTTCTTCCTTTCTCCCTCCAATGGACCACCAAAGAGACCTCATCACCACTATTCCAGTGGGCCACCGATCAAGTGGACCCCACAACCTCAACCATATCAATTTCAATCGCTCTCTTCGGTAAGCTTCTTTCTTTTGATTAAGTTGGGTTAATTGGGGTTTTCTATTAATTAGTGTTAGATGGGTGTTTTAGCATGTCAGCTATTGATTTTGTGCAGTGATTTGGTTTGAATTGGTTATTCTATTTAGGTTTGTATTTTGGGCACTTTGAGCTAAGTTGTGGATTTGGGCATTTTGTGATTTCTCACCCAAAGGCAAGTGGATATTTATTTTATGATGTAGATATGCATGTGTTTTATGGATTTATTGCATTGAATTGGTTTAATGATGGTTTTGAACTCAATTGTTAAATAGGTTTGAATTTATGGAAAATAAATGGATAGAATGATGGAGATGATGAATGAATGAATTTGATGGTTTTAATGGGATGAAATAAGGAGCATGTCTGTGTAATATGTAGAGGGCTTGGCCCTGACATCTGATTGCAGGAAATGGAGAAATAAGGGATTTTGGATTCCTAAAACTGAAGCTTTCGAGCTTCAGATTGAAAGTTCTGGAGCAAGTCGGTTAACCGAGTTCAGAGATCGGTTAACCGACCTACAGTTCGGTGACCTGCCGGGCGGTCACAATTCCAGAGGGCGTGATTTTTAGGGAATTTGCACATGGAATTACTTGGTCGGTCACCCCTTGATTAACCGAACTGGTTGGTTAACCGACTATTATTTATAATTTGATCAGTTTTCTCTTGAAAAATGGGTCTTTTCCATAGGATTGTATGACTTTATAATACCCTTTGAAACTATATTAGAGGACTTTCCACATGTTTTAATGGAAATGATTACTTTCTTTTTATAAGCTTATAGTATGAATTTCTGTATATACGAACGAGCACCACTAAGCTAGTATGATTCCACATAAGAAATTATGTACGACTGCAACTCGGTATGTATTAACTTATGGAACGATTGATCACCGTAGTATAAATTTCTGTATAGGGAGTGATTAACCCTTGAATGCGTACATGATCTATGATCCTATGATTATGTATGAACAGACTAATCACCTGAAGTGGATTAAAGAACTTATGGACAGGGTAAGGACCCGAAGTGCTATGACTTATTGTCATGGTAAAAGCCTAAGTGGTGTATTTTCTGGTATAAGAATATATTTTCAATGGAATTTATAAAAGTACAGATCGGTTTTGTAAGTAGGAATTTCTGGTTTTATATGAGTATGAATTCCATGTTTTGAATTGAACTTACGAAATCTTGTTTTAATCGCTTCCCATTGTATATTTGTTTCTATTTATATATATTTAACTGCCGGCTAGTCATAACTTGATGATGCTATGCTTGCATAAGTACTTAGCTCATCTACTGAGGCACACGAAGTTGTTGATTCAGGTGATACAACCTGATGGTGAGTACGAGTGATGTGTAAACAACAATGTTGCTTTTACCAACACACGAGTGTTTTCATTATAATGGATAGTTTATATTTATTTTCATGTTAGTATAGATTTTGAAGATGTTCTTTAATTAACTTACTTTGTTAGTTTTTATCAACTTTAACTTAAGATTAGAATAAATATGCATACTCTAAAATGTTATTTTGTACCTTTTGGTTAAATAATAAGTTCCGTTGTGTTTTATGATAACTTGAGGAAATATTTATACCTCACCGCAGACTTCGATCCTAAGAGACCATGATTGGGGGCCAAGTTGGATGGTTTGTTTATTAAACATTAATATTGGGCCCCTAATCTCACGTTAATTCCTAGGCCCATTTCTGGGGACGTGACAAGTATGTGTGCCAGTTACAAGTAATTTGGTCTCCCAAAGGAGAAAGGAAACATATGGTTGACATATCTAGTGCAAAATTTCAATATTATGCCATGGTTCATAGCATTCGTGAACTAATGCTGGTGGAATCTTTATTGAAAGGGAGGACAAATTTAATTTTCTAATAAGATTATATTTTGATAATAAATCTGACAATTCACATATCATCTGATCTGTATATCAGAAGAGAACCAAACACAACGAAATGCTGATCAATTCATCAAGAAGTAATCGTGAAAGATGTGCAATCGGTACAACTATTAATTGTTAATTTCCTGATACACCAAAAGCTATAATTAAGGATGCAGTTGACTAACTAAATAGTTAACCCTACCAAAAAAGAGCATAGTACAAACAGCCAAAATCACAAGCAGCAAATTGAAGAGCATTACAACAAATGAAAAACTAGGTCGAGCATGCTGCCAAAACAGAAAAAATGCTACATATGAAGAAATAAAAAGGTATCCGAAATACTCCAATTTTTTATTAAAAAAAATTACCATTTATCGTGTGAACAGATCCATGTTCTTGGGCAACTGTGGCCAAGTTAGTCAAGCTGAGGATATCCAAAGAGCGTTGTTTATGTGCATATTTAGTTCTTTCATTAGCACAATTCTCTAATTCAGTCGTCTGTTGTTGTCTTTTTCTTTGATCGAAGTACTGCTTTTGCCTTGAAAATTTGTAAGTTTGGATAAGAGCAGGCCAATGTACTATATTATATATGCAAAGATGAGACTTGCATCATGCAATTTAATAGCACAACTGAAGCATCGAAATAACAAGAAATTCTCTCTAGCTCTATGGGGCCCACCTTTGATCAATGCACCTCATTCAAATCCATCCCCCCCCCCCCCCCCCCCCCCCGCGCATGATCTAACGCAATTTCATACTCATCCGACCTTTACTCACCATTGATAACTGAAGGCTAGGATGACATGATGGGGCTGATTTTTTCCTAAACCTTACCCATGATGAGATCTTTCCATCTCTCTATCCCCACTGATAAGCATGCAGTGAGGTGGGCCCAATGAGCTGGACTGCATTTGAACTGTATGCCGTCTCTTAGGTGAAATTTCCTCTTGAAAAAACATTTAACCATAAAGAATAATTAACATGTAGATAGTTTTAGACTGACAGTTCCCACCAGAAGAAATAAATCCAGTAACCAAATTCCTAAACAAACTAGGTGAGGTATGGTTACTAAACTCTTAACAAAAATTTAACTGAAAAAAAAAGAGCAATTTACCTATTTTGTATTGACTTTCTTGACTGAGGTTCCCATCCCATCATCAGCAAAAGATAAAATGAGAAAACAATATGTTAATGGGTCAAGAATGATATTCATCATCATTTGATCATATAACTATATAAGTAAATATCCCACATACATCACTGAGAATGATGCACATTTTACAAAGAGAATTGGATTCATGATAAATCAAGACAAAACATAATTCTGTATTATTTAGATAAACTCTTCAAAAGAAAATCTAAGCATAAGTTGGTTGCTATCCATAGGAATATGTGACGGAGAGTTCTTACTTTGGATTAAAGGCCCAATGTTTATCATATGTTTTCACTGTCGATCATTGTAAACTTAGAGTCCATACCCAAGATAAATTGATTAAGTTGAATTTTGGGGAATCCATGATCCATGCATAGAGCACTCCATCCCCCACACCCCACCCACACTGAATTGATGGAGGCCCCAGATGAGCCAACTGACTCATATATAGCATAAATGATGCAGTAGCACACGGTTGCCAAGATTCATGGTCCAATTGTGGGACCCAATCAAGATTATGAATTCTTTATTATTATTAGCTTCTAATTGTTATTTAAGAAATTGCATTTGGGAATAGATTCTAATTTGGATAGGATTATTATCCAGTTTCCTAGTTTGATTAGGAAAGCTTTATTAGAGCTCTAGTTTCTTTTCTTATAAATATAACTTTGTAGAGATTGTTAATCTCAGATCTTAGAATTGGTTAATAAAATTCCCTGTGTGGATTTTTCGTGGAGATTGTCTTCATCGAGTGATTGTTCCTTGGGAACCCCAATTTGTGCCCTGGCACTTGCATCCTAACCCCAGGATTGCATCAATTGGTATCAGAGCCGAACGATCCCTCGATCGTCGGCGTGTTACCCCTATCCCCATCATCGAACCTATTCTTCCCATCACTGTCTCTGCACCATCATCGAACTCATTCTTCCATCAGACCCATTCGTCCTTTTTGTGTCTTGACACCCTTCCCAGCCATCCACCATCCTCAATCCAGTCGTCCTCATCCCACGACACCCATCCCCAAATGATGCAGCAGCAATTCCACGTTATTGCAACAAGAGGCGTGGTCCACATGTGGGACTTGTACCATTCTGATTTATCAATTGTTATTAATTTCTAATTTTTATTTAAGAAGTTGTGTTTAGGAATAGTTTCTAATTTTGGTAGGATTATTATTTGGTTTCTTAGTTTGATTAGGATTGATTTCTTAGGGCTTAAGTTTCTTTCATTATAAATATTGTAGAGATCAACGGTCTCAGGTAGAGATTTTTGAGTTAATAAAATTTCCCTGTGTGGATTTTTCGTGGAGATTGTCTTCATCGAGTGATTGTTCCTTGGGAACCCCAATTGTGCCCTGGCACTTGCATCCTAACCCTAGGATTGCATCAATACCCCAATTTTGCCCTGGCACTTGCATCCTAACCCTAGGATTGCATCAATAAATGAGAGTCTCACTGGACAAGAGATCATTATTTAGGAAAATGATACTAAGATATGACATAACGGTGAGATTACTTTTCGCTGGGGCCCACAAGGGAACAAATGGACAGGATTAGATCATGTTTGGATAGGGGTGGGTGGATCATGTTTCAACTTTCATCCCCATCCAATCACTGTAAAGATGTGAATTTTCTATTGATGTCTTTGGTTTCACTTCAGTTGTGAGTGGATATGAGATAAACTTCTTTCCTTTATGATGAAAGTATTCAATGGCTTAGATATAGTGGCCATTGTCATCAGAAAGAGAGGGGGGTGAAACTTTACCCACGTACATAATATCTCATCGAAGTAGCACAGGGAAGGAAGAGAATAGCCAACGGGCTAAACTCCAAGCCAAAAGGTTTAGGGTTAGGGATCCCTAGGATCAAACCTGTCTTGGTCTCACACCACAAACAAATCCTCAAGGGAAGAAATTTTATTAATACTCATACTTAAAGAGGGATTACAATCCTTAAAGAGGGATTACAATCCTTTATATATACTCATACTTAAACCTATTCATAGAAACAAATCAAATTGAAATAAATTATAATGCAGAGATTTTCTAATTAAACTCATAAATATCTCTAACTAAGAATTATTACTAAAATTAAATAGAAACTTGGGTTGCACGGTTGCACAGTTATGGAAGTCTTCTCTTTATGGGCTATTAGTGGACTTGGGCCCAATGGGTTGGCAGACCTTGGGTCTAGCCCGCATCACTCATCCACATCCAACACCCCCATTAGTGACATTCTTCAGTCATTGCACCATTGCAAAAGAACACCACATATACAAAACAAATGCGTAAATGAAAACGGCCTTCGTGGCCAATGTCATCATAAGGGGGTTGAAACTTTACCCACCTACATAATATCTCATCCACATCCAACACCCCCATTAGTGACACTCTTCAGTCATTTCACCATTGCAAAAGAATACCATACATAAACATAACAAATGCTTAAATGAAAACAGCCTTATATTTTAAACTGGAGAACTACCTTTTATAGGCCACCTAGATTAGTACCATCCACAAGGGTAGGGAGGGACCTTCTTAGTGTTAAATAGGGGTGGATAAAGAATCACCATGATCTGATGTACCAACCACCTCTTTATGTGCCCCACGATATAAATTTTATAAGTTAATATAAAGTCATTATAAATTTGGGGTCCTTGAAGGTTAGGCAGATCAGATCATGTTCGTATTTGATTCACCCCTAAGCCTAACTCCACATTGAGACCTTCCAGGCATGCATTCAGATGTGCCCCATGAAACAGTGCTCAATTTCAAATTTGAGGTCTCATTTGAAGATTAAGACAAATGCATGTGTATGGGTATAGTCTTAAAATGCACAAAACAATCCTAATCTATATACTCTAAACCTATTACCCAAGGCTCAGCCTGACCTATTAAAAAAATATTCCACACATGAAAGAAAGAGAAAGCATCAAATATCATGAGGGTGGATTATATGGTAATTACCAAATTCTCACTTCTTCTAAGTAGGATTCATGTCCCACATCATTAGAAAAAAAAAAAAAAAGAAGGATTCATGTTCATAGTTATCAATTTGATATCTTGATAGTTCTGTAGATCATTTTGGAAGGCTCATTCAGTTTGTCTTATAAGTTCACTGACTACGATGAATGAATTCATTTCTAGTTCAATATAACTTGATACCATAAGTACAACATTGACGTGTCCTTTGCTAAAATGTCACATAGTTAAGGTGAATATGCACATTCAGAATAATAGTTATAGTGAATATGCACATTCAGAATAAGCTTCATATGTAGAAAAGTAGATTTATTAGTCCCAAATAAATTACCTGGTTCATTCCACTTTGTGAAATAGAGCAAACACATCAAACTATTGAGTGAATCAAAATTAGAATTATTGAAAAGAACTGGTTTGCAGTTCAAACCTAGTTATTAATGGACCAGGTAACTATGAGTTATGCAACATTGCAGCTCCAACCAAACAAAAGAAAGCTGAGTAAAGGGCGCAACCACCAAGCCCCAGTTTGGGTACAAAATAACAAACTAAACTACAAGGCACCAATTCTCATAATATGTAATAATGTTGTGCGCACCGCACAAAGATGAATATATGGGAAACAAAAATACAACATGCCACTTCCCAAAATTCAGTGCATGGCTTTTGTAGCATGCTATTCAAATATAGTTTCATATCGCTGATTAAACATTATAACATTTAACCAACCAACGAGGTAAGGCTTCAATATGATGATGATGTCACGATTTTATCTTTTACATCTCTGCTATTAATGTTTTAGTTATACAGAATAGAGCAATCATTCTAGGCTCTAGCATGATGTACCAAGATTAAAGCCAATATTTATAAAAAAAATTACAACTTTAATAGCATTCGTTTTATATAATAATGGTACATTTGTATTATATACTAATGGCTCATTTGTTTTATATACTTCTGATGGAAGATAAAAATGAGAGAATAATTTTACCAGTATAAATGTACTAACCGAACATAATAGAACTTAATTAAAGAACATTTAGTAAATGTCCTATGAGTATCCGGCACCAGTATTGTATCATATTGTTTTTTAAATGTTAAGTTGAACACACACACAAGTTTGCATCACAGTATGACGCTACTGTTACCTTAATTGCTTTGCAAGTCAGAGATCAAGCAAAATCTGGTAATTTTTTTTATACAGAGAACTATTAAAATACAGTAGATCCCATACTAATACACATTCATTCAACATGTTGTAATTTGCCAATGGATACCTTTGGATTTAACAAAACACGTTCTTTCAAGGACATCTTTAGACTACATTCCATCAATTATAAAACAAGAAATAGAAAAAAAAAAAAAAAAAAAAACAAAAAAAAGTAAATCGTAACTATACTTACAGTTGTCACTTTCCGCCTTGATCCACCCATCCATTGTAACATTTTACCTAACACAACCCTCCACAAAATAAATGGAACAAATTAGCAACCAAGCTGACAAATGAAACCAAAATAAATGAAATCCCCTAAACAAATTAAAAGAATATAGTCCATAGATTAATCATTTAATGCAAGCATATCATCATAGCCTTATCACAATTATCTAGAGCCAGCTTTTTGAGTTCTACTTTTCCACTCAACCCTTTTCAAAACCATTTGCTAGGTAACTATGAATGATCAATGTCTTCTTCTCATTACTTCATCCAAGGTCCTTACAGGCCTCCCCCTTTTGCTAGTCCCTTGAACTAGTCGCCTTTCAATATGTCATACAAGGGTAGTTTTTGGTTTTCCATTTACAAGACCAAACCATCTCAAATGACAATCCTTGATTTTTCACTTCTATTGGAGCAACCCATAAGTTTCCCCTCATTAATATTATTCCCTCTTTGGTCCTTTCCTGTTACTCCTCAAATCCATCTTAATAAGCAGTTAAGCACATCTCAGCCACATGTATTTTAGCTTCTGGATTGCCCAACATTCAGCTCCATCCAACAAAGCAGGCCTAAAATGCTCGCTTCATGAAAATGCCCTTCAATCTAAGGGGCAATCAGAGATTGCATCGAACTGCACCAGCTTGTCCCTAGTTTGGCCACCCTGGAAGGCCAACTCTGATCCTAGTTAAGGCATCCGGCTCAGGTAATCTATTTGTTGTATGGTTGTTCTTAGATATTGAAATCTATCAGACTATGGAAATAAGTATTCTTCAGTTTTAACAACTCCACTTTCAACTCATGGATCCGCTAAACTTCACACTCCATAACATTATGTCTTTAGTATGCTAACTTAAACCAAGGAACTTCATCTTGGATGCCAGCCACTGATGTCCATAATTAAGGAGAACAAATAGGTAGTCAAATTGACCCTTGGTGCAGTCCATTTCCAACAGAAAATTCAAACATGTCCGTGCACACAATTCTCACACTTGTTACTACACCTTTCGTTCATGCCTTGTATAATTTTGATGTAATCATTGATAATGCATTTTTTTTTTTTCCCTTCAATAACCTCCAAATTATTTGCTTTGAGACAAATCATGGTCCTTCTCTGAATCAATAAAAACCATTTGTAAATTCTTCTTCTTCTCTCAACTCTTTTATGAGTTGTCTTAATAAGAAACGACTTTTGTAGAAGGTTTGCTTACCGTAAAGCCAAACTGGTTTCTAAAATATTTTATTATTGTTTAGTTGTAGCTGTTTTACCCTCTTCCAAATTTTTCATCACAATGAATCATAAATTTGATAGCTCGTTACTTTGCACAAATTCTAATATCTCCTTTTTTTTTAATGGTCTAAAACTCTAAATATCTACTTCGTTCTAGTGAAAGGAATAAGAATGCTATATTTTATTATCATTTAGTTGTAGCTCTGTTACCACGCTTCCAAAGTTTTCATCACATGGATCATAATTTTTATTTTTATTTTTGAATGGTCTAAAACTCTAAATATCTCCTTCATTTCTATCTATCTATCTATCTATATACAAAATTAAAATTATGCATACATGTTTCGTTCTTATTTAAACCACATAAGCATCTGTCTATAGTGCTCACCTAGATGCATAGCAATTGTGGGGGACTAGAATTGGGCAAAAGACCCGTCCAATCACATTGTGAGTCATAACACTTAAATCTACTTGGCCTAAAAAATTGATGGTTTTGTAAGTTGTGGTTTTACAAAAATCCACATTATTATGGATGAGGGCCAAATTGGACTGTCCAAGTCATCGTGGGCGTGGGTTTTGGTCATGTTGGCCAAACCAGGGAGGTGCTTGATTTCTTAATGTAAGCATCTTGGTTCTGTGATCAAACTTGCATGCATGTGTGTGCAAACACACAAGCAAGTGCAGATCTTATATCCTCCAGTTCTAGTTCCAAAAGCCCCCTAAAATAAATAAAATTACACCAACCTGCATCTTTCCCAAACACCATTGAATGGATCTCTCATCAAATATGAAGATTACGTGAGAATCAAACTGTTGCTACAAATCCGCAAGCATATTAATAAGGAAACTAGAAGACATGATCAATTCAACTAACACCAAAACCTAAATTCAGATTGCTCCAAATCCCCATTGCAGATTGAAATATGGCATTTTCTTTAGTAGATTTTCTAACAAAATGTAGCTTGTACGGATAAATAGAAGCACAAAAGAGGAACCTGATTCTTAGAGAAATGGCGATTCTTTCTAGTTCGGATGGGTTTGCTGCCTTTCAAGTTCTCTTCTTCTCCGAAGCAGCAGCAGGTGCTGCTTTTCCTTCGAAAGAAAGCGCTATAAGTAAAAGCCTGTTTTAATTGATAGGTGCCTTTCCACAGGCAATGAGCCACAGAAGAAAAGGCGCCGTGTCGCTGTTAGCAAATCAAAGGAGAAATGTTAAACGAAAATGTGGCCCACCCAGCTGTTTACAGCCAAAAGGACGGACATATAGAAAGAGCATCCACAAAGCTGTTGCTTTGCAGCCAAAAACATATGCACCGTGCAGTAATTCTACTAGATACAGCATAAAACGCCGAAGAATCCTCATTGCATCTTGAAAAGGGCCAAAACAAGAGGGAAATTCTACGCATTTTACAAAAAAAAATCCCAAAACTTTCATGAATAGCTCAAAACCGCTACCGATTTCGCTCAGATGAACTAAAAAAATCCTTCATACAAGTGATTTTCCGGAGATTTAACCTAAAAACACGGAAATATCGCATTAGAACAAAAAGAATTCCCAAACTGCACCTAATGCATTGCGTATATCCGAAGATCTGTTTCAAAACAACCAAAAAGAATTCCCAAACTTCCATAAATAGCTCAAAACCGATACCGATTTCGCTTACATGAACTACAAAACCTTCATACAAGTGATTTTTTCGGAGATTTGACCTAAAACCACCGAAATATATCGCATAAAAGCAAAATGCATGTCACATATAGAAAGATCGCATCGAAAACGAACTCAAAAAGCTCCAGAACCTCCTAAAAGCAACTGACGAACTCATTACAACTCCAGAAACAGCAGAGACAAGCAGAACAAAAATGCAGCAGATGAGATTCAAAGACGTAAAACTCCAAAAAAATGGTGATCTCAGGAGAAAGATCTGATGAATGAACTAGTAACATTCACGAAACAGGCTCGAGAAAAGCGAAAACCGCATCAAAACCCCTTCAAAACCTACTTAGATCAACAGAGAATCTCTGGCATTCGTCGAAATAGCAGCGAAGCAGAGGAATTCAAAGTTACAAAGCTAAGAAACGCGATCTTACCGGAAACCAAAAAAAAACCCTAGATTTCGAGCGAGAGAAAACGCTCTCCGCAATCACTCCCGCGCTCTATCCGTCTCTCTGCGCTTCGTACTTGCAGAGCTCCCTCAAATACAGTGGCCAAGGCGTACGGATTCCTTCTCATCGTATCTCAAGTGCCACGTGAAATGCGCGGGAAGAATTAATACGAAGAGAAATACTCGCCTTCAATCGCAACCGTTTGATCAAAACATACACGCAGGAGAGAGTAATATTCACCTTTGATTATCTGAATCGCCTAAAATTCACATCCGATTGCCAAGCCCAGGGTGCTAGGACCCAATGGAGCCCACCACCCGCAACTGGAAAGAGGAAGCTCACGCGCTGACAAGAGGAGCACGCATGTGTGGCAAAAAAATACTTAATATATAGATATATCCATTTGAAATAGATCTATTTCAAATGGGGTTGTTTGAAATAGATATATTTTAATAAATATACTTGTTTGGCAATACATATTTTCATATCTAATTATAAGGGTTGAAAGAGAAATTTGTTAGATTCCGAAGAAGAAAACTGGAAGAAATAAAAGTACTTAAATTATGTATCATCCATAATGGGTTCCACTCGAGTGATCAGTATCATTCACTCGAGCGAACGAGAGTCAAAATAATGAAACGCCTGACATAGTCTTTTTTGCGCTGAAATAGAACCCCATCTATTCGGGCAGATAAGGCGGCAGAGTCCTACGTAAATTAAAAATATATTTCTAATTGTACTCAAACTGCTTGTTTTAGTCATAATCAAGTTAGGCAACCTTAAGCACGTCCTAAAGGGTATTTAAATGACTTAAAGCTATTATAAAGTTGTACCTCACATCTCAAAGTTTTGAGTTATATATTATAATTAAGATAATTCTTCTCTACAGATATTTGAAGAGTCGTGCTAAGTTATTTTAGAGAGTTAGTTTCTTCTGCATTCCTTGCAGAAGATCATCTTCCTGCGTAGACTAGTTGAGGAGTTAAGCACATGATTGAATCTACTGCAATCAACGATGTGAAGTCGTTGAAGTGTAAAACGACATAATGTAACTGCAGTCATTAGGTGGGGGACATTTGGAGAGGAGTCTGAATTTTTTGTAATTGTGAGATTCATAATACTTGATTGCTGATCTAATTCGGATTCATAGTTTTTCACTTAGTTAGGGTTTCCAGCGTTATATCTGGTGTCCTTGTGGTGTGTGCATATGATTTTATTATCCAAAAGATCTTTAACCATGAGATTTGGAATAGATATACACGACACCAGTTTATTTAAACCCCCTTCAAAGTGAATCCAATTACAATTCCAAACGAATATACATTTACCTTTTGCAATCACCCATCCTACCTTATCATTAACGGACTCCAGAGCCTTAGTAAAATTTTTCCGAACCCAAGAATCCCCTTTCCTAAATTTGTCTTCCCATAAAAATTTGTTTGGGCAATATTTAGCATTGAAGATTCTCAAGCAAAGGAGGTTATTCATGGATAAACATAAAATAAATACGTTTGACTATAAACATTCAAATATTTAACCACAGAAAGTGTCGCCCCTCACTCAATCCATGATAAGTACTCTTAGCAGAATGTAATTATACAAATATATACATATGTTTATAGATAATCATAATTAAGGCAATCAAGTCCAATTCAGGTTGATTACTAGCATTATGATTATCCATAAACATATGTAGTTTCTACTCTTGAGCATGTCAATTTTGTTCTTGTCCTTGGGAAATTGAATGGAGTTACTCATTTGCTAGATAAAATGAGCTACTCCTTGAACAAAGCTTTATTTGGGACATGGTCTTATGATGTGGGGTATCCTCTCCTTGGTGGGTTTATTTATTTGTGTAGATGTTGTTTTATGGATTCTCTCTTGTTATTTGGTGTATTATGATGCTTCTTTTTTTCTTTTTTTTTTTCTTAAATGAAATTACCCTTCTATCCAAAAAAAGAAAGGAGTCAAATTTGGGTATTCAAAACTTCACATGAGTTTCATATTGAGTTCCAAAATACAAACCCAAGCCCAATTCTTATCCAAAGAAGCCCAACTCAACATCACTTTTGGTAAGGTCAGGCCATGCTGTTTTCAAATTTAACACAACCCAAGATGTAACCCCCTATACTTCATAATTAGTAAGCGCCCGTGCATCCAAATAGCAGATCTGACTTGAAATTCTAAGTGCAGTTTTTACTATTAGGGTACCAAGCAGTAGCAAGCCTGTTTCCTTCAAAGAATTAATGGAATTCTTGTATAGAGAATTTTGAAATTCTTTAGTATGGTGGAATTCTTGAATGCTCCCCTGTGTCAAAGCATTTAAAAATTCAATCAAAAAGCAAAGGGGCTAGACATGTATTCTAAAGATCATTTTAGACTATGATGCCCAGATACGGTACAGATACGGCAGGGACGTGCCATACACATGGCAGGGACACGGGTTTTACATGTAAAGCGAAATATCGGATACGATACGACACAACACGATACGTTGTCAATTTTGAAGTATCCAAGCATCATAGATTTTAGAACTTTTAAGTAGTTGGAATTTTAAAATTATCGTGAAAAAACGTGATATTTGCACATGCCAAAGGACGGACTATCACATCATATCCATAAAACCCAATACTCAAATTCTTATAAGAAATTATAGTAAAGAATTAGGGCCTCTTTGTTTGGAGGTATCTATGATGAGAATTGTGCGTAACGATAATTTTAGACTCTAGTGTCAGTGAGCAAACGTTTTATTTGATTGACCTACTTGAGAAGTCACTTTTTAGCTTCAAAGATTTTACCACAAAAAAAACACATTAGGTGCACACTATACCAAAAATGCCCTCCCCCCCCCCCCCCCCCCCAGTCACATAGTAGGTGCACACTATACAAAAAATGTCCTTTTAGTTACGGTCGCATAGCAGCCCCCGCCCCAGCCTTTTTTTGAGGAAGGTTGATATGGACTCTCCGCGAGTGAAACAAAAAAAAAAAAAGAAAAAAAAAAAGAAGAAAAAAAACAGTTTCCTATTAGGTTGAGATTGGGGAATTGAGGAGGAGGAAAATGATAGAACACCCTCTTTTTTTTTTGTGTGTGTGCGTGTGCGCGGAGGGTTGATATCGACCCTCCTCTCATTTAAAAAAAGAAAGAAAAAACGGAAGTGTTCCTCAGTGTGACAACAACTAAAATGGCAGCATTGGTACAGTGCAACCCTCCTCTCATTTAAAAAAAGAAAGAAAAAACGGAAGTGGTCCTCAGTGTGACAACAACTAAAATGGCCGCATTGGTACAGTGTGCACCTAACATGATTTTTTCGGTAAAATCCTCTTTAGCTTCAAAATTCTCAAAATCCCAACTAAATGTTTGGTTGCGTATGAGCATTTGAAATTTTATTTGAAGGATATAATTCGGAGAATTCCAAAATCCTTGTATAAGAATTCTTAACGTTCTTGTTTACAAACAGTCCATAAGGTACAAACTCAGTCACTTATCTTCTGGCAGGTTAGGTTTCAGTCGAGGAGGCTAGCACAATTCATCTCCATGATTGAAGGTTATATATATCTGCTCTGCTCCCTCTAAATTTGATGCCACTCTTTCTGTTGTCTAAAACGATTGGTACGATTCTTTAGTCGGCATGTCTCACCTTTTGCTAGTTGCAGCTGCTTGATTATCCTCCATTATTTCGATGCTCTTGCTATGTTCTTTGGCTGGCCCGGCCTGTGTGGCCTTTTTTCTCCTTTAGCTGTAAAAGGCTTCTGGGTGCTTTTGGGTTTTTACTGTGGCCCTTTTGAGGTGGTAAGTTTGAGGGAACTTTCCTCCTCACTCATTCTACCCCATACATATTCTTTTGGCAATTACATACACTTCTTTTCCCATTCATGGGAGAGAGGACTCATCTAATGTTTTGAATCAAACAAAGTGGACCCTTCAACCTTGATCCTGGGAGATACATTGTACATTTGTACTGTATGGTGGTGTATCTCAATAACTCATTTCATACTAAAGGGCACATGAACTATTGGACTGTATCAGTTACTTATTTAGACTAATCTAAGCAGAAAACATTATAAATTACATTCAAGTGCAATGCACGTGGAGAGGTTTTGAATTCACATCCCATCGCCAATCCAAGTAGAGGTGCTTTGAGTAAAGAATAGTTGTTGGATCAGGAGCACATGGAAATGCATGAAGCTTCTTCTATATTATAAGTTTCATATCTATAGATTCAAGGAATCAGATGGCGCCTGTCAAACAGAGAGAAACAAATAGGATTTCTTTATTATGAATTAAATTCTATGCTGTCCTCCTCAAAACTGAAGGCTTTTTTGTCAGTCTGCTTAAAAAAATCCCAATAGAAGTTCAATGGAGCAGGTGTTTAGTCTAACTTCATGAGACCCACTTTTGCCTGCCTTTGTTCATTGTACCCTAGTCACCTTCTCCACCTCATGAGTTGGCACCCTGCGTAATTTTAGAATCATCAAAAAAAATATATGGTCAAAAGTTAGAATACTCTAAAGTTTGAGAATGTATTTTTTTTTTTTTTTTGTCCTTTTTTTGTTTAGGGAGGGTTTCAATCATTTGGACTGAACTATTCCTTCAGGCCTAGAGAGAAGTAGGGTAAAACCGCTATGGCTCCCAGGTGGTAGCACAGGTGGACTCAACCTTCGGTTCCTGAAGAGGGAGGGGGGGGGAATCATGGGTCGATATCAAGACCTCTAACTCTAGAAGAGGGAGGAATTGTGGTCCTGACCCCTTAGGATTAATAGTTTGAGACTGTTAATTGAGGACACTTTTAAGGGTCTAATTTTTTGTGTGACCCCTATCGAGAATGAGTCTTTACATGCCCTATCCACATTGGTGATAAACATGGGCTGAACTGAAAATAAGCAATATACAGTTTGGCTCGTATGTGAAAATTCCTTGATTGAACAATCCCATTCTACTTAATTCACCCATTGGAATAAAGAATGAAAGAATTATGATGGCTTAAAAAGCATGACATGAATCGATTCCACCCTCAAGGGATGCACATGGGCCAGTCCAATTTTTGTGGTCGTCATCGGCCTTCTTATTAAAGTTGAATCCAGCAGAATAGCTTGAGCCATGCATGTGGAAGCGTATACTTGCAACAAGGACTCACTCTTGGCATGATTGAATTTTTTCCGCCCTGTGAGAAAGCAGAAATGATAAACACGACAAAGCGAGGCACAAAACAACACGAGCATAGCAAGCATGAAAGATTAGAGGCTTTTGTTTACCAAAGCAAAAACATCAAAGCTACATAATATATCTTAATCCTTTGGAATCTCACAATGGACTCTAGTAAAACTTTACAACACAGACCATCTATTCGTAATATAAACCATTCGAAATAAATGCTTTTCTCTCACATGAGATGCGGCCAAGATTATCAATAATAGATTGTCTCATGTGATCGCGCACATAAAACACCCTTTTGAGTTATTTTATTTTATTATCAGGTTGGGATATTCGTCAGGAGTGATGCTTTTAACTTGAGGACATGGAATTGATCGTGGGGCATGTGTAAAACTAAGCTGCCAACGCCATTCAACCACAAGTGCATTGGCCATATTAATTTTAAATCATGATATATTAATATGTAAAAACATTTGATAATAACATAATGACATACCTTTGCTCAAGTGGGGTCCATGTCCCATAAATTAGGGAAAGGGATCTTTGGACCCATGAGGAAGTGCCACGTGAGAAAGGAAATTTTTTTTTTTATTATTAATTTATTTTTAAGGGGATGGGATGTCATTGATTTGACATCTTCTTCCCCATGTAGCATTTTTCGATTGGTTCAAACAGGGTTTTCTAGTTTCGTACAAATCCAAATCCGGATCCGGATCCATAAATTAGACACATGTCAGATTAGGTCACAGAGTTCACTTATGAGTTATGAGCTCTCAGTGGGGTCGACCCATTTTCAACCCCATAGCCACTCTCATCCATTCCAATTTCAATGTGGCTGCTGTGTGCCCGCAGACAATGGATGTGTGTCTGACTGTCTGTGCTACTGCTAAGTGCTAACTGGTGGTAAGAAAAGGCTGCCAGCGGACTCACGAGACACTGTACACAGGCAACTTTTGCTCCATTTTCTTTTCCTTATACCTGTTTGGATCGCATGGTAGAATCTCACTTTTCTCTCCTTTTTCTCATAAGCATTCCACACCTTCTTTCCCCACCTTTGCCTTTTTCTTTCACCGGCCATTTTTTTCACAGGAACTCGCTTTCCTCTTCTTCTCCTTCGTCGCTTTCTCGAAGACCATGGCGGATTCGAGAAGCGATCTCACCTCTCCTCTCCTCCCAACAGAAGCCGAAGTCGTTCTAGACATCGAATGCAATGTCTCATATTCTCGCGCTGCAGAGAACCCCTTTGATTTCCTAGCCGTGGAGGCTCTGTCTCTGCCCCCACCTTCTCCAGTCGATCCGTTTCGCAATCAAACGCCCAAAATCGAGGGGTTGTATGAATGGGTGAAGATAATCGTCTGTGTTCCGATCGCTCTTGTTCGTTTGATCCTCTTTGGTCTGTCTCTCCTTGTCGGATTTGTTGCAACCAAGTTTGCGTTGCTGGGGTGGAAGGATAAGCAGAACCCGATGCCTAGGTGGCGTTGCAAGGTCATGTGGGTGACGCGGATATGCACTCGATGCATTCTTTTTTCATTTGGGTAAGATTTGGAAGCACCCATCTGCTGTTATGCCTTTTTTCATGATTATTTCTGCTTAAAGATCATTGCTTTTTGCCCTTTTTTTATTTTTTTATTTTTGCTGGTTGGATGTTTTGTTTTGGGGGGTTGAAGATTTGTTGGTTGATTATGGTTTCATGGTGGGGATTGGTTGTGACTGAGTTTTTGAGTTGAGATTACGAAAAAAAAAAGTATTTTGAATTTGTTTGGGTTTTGGCTCTGTTTGGATGAGGAAAAATGGTGGAGACAACTGCACACAGTTTAGATTTCACCTGATCTCACCATAATCAAACCACCCTCTTCTTCTGCTTTTTTTTTTTTTATTTTAAAGAATTAGTACGTATAAATCTCTGTCTTTGATAACATCAAGTTAATCAATTGTTCTGCTTAACTGGACGTTGCTAGTTTGGAATTACTAGGAGCCATCTAGGCTCCACCGCGTTCAAAGGAGTGTATTTTGTGCCCATTTGTTTGATGGGTATTAATTCCTAGGAATTCTGAGCAATACCTTCTTAGAAGGAACTAAAATTGAAGATAAAGATCCTTTGGTGGTAAATGATCAAGCAGCTATCACCCTTGTAAATCAAATTGGTTCAGATTCATCCCATTTCCCGTGTACATCTCATCAAAGTACACATTGTGCTTCACACAAGAGGTTCAACTATCGTTATTTATCTTCTCATTAATCTGCAAAATAGGCATGGATGTCTTCGGTAGGAAAAAAACAAGTCTGGTAATTGATTTGAACCACCCAAATGGATTCTAGTTAAGTGTCATAGGTCTCTAAAACACTCACTCCTACCATGCGATCCTTGCCTTTGCATCCATTTCTTGGAAAGTAGAGAGTTAACAAGACCAGGCCTGCGTTATGATCGATACCAGGTCATGAACTTTGGACTTGACCTTATGGAGAGTCCTGATCAATTGTTGGGTTGTCCATTTGCCAAAATGTTTTATAGTATTATATTGGTTTGAGAGAAATGGAGCATATGTAGAGATTTAAAATAAAGGAACGGAGCCATGCTTTTATATCACTACGACGCTTTGAGAGACATGAGGTATCTGTGTGTGTGTGGGGGATGCATGTGATCTTACTATTGATGTTTCCGCTGTGCCCGAGTAGTTCATCAGTCATCGTTGTCATCATCATCATGGCCATCTTACTAGGTTTGGAGTTTGGACTGTCCTGATTATTATGAATATTTGGACTGGCTGATCGTTATGAATATCTCATTGTGGGATGAGAATATCTCTACAGTCAAAACGACCAGGGTGACTAGGAATCACGTGCTGGCCCTTATTTGAGTGCCATTGAAGGCTAAGTGGTAAAGGCTTTTGAATGATGCTTTCATCTCCTTTTCAGGGTTTAAGTGTTTAACTGTTTTAGGAGGTTAGATAATGATGAATATGCTACTGCTTTTGGCGATTCTTGCATTCTTTGTTTTAGGTTTTACCCTTTTCCAATATAAATCACTCTTATCTTCTTTTTGTGGAAAGATATTGCAAGCATTGGTCACTTATTATTTCTCTACACTTCTGCCTCACTGTTTAGCCTCACCTTTTACTGATCAGACCATTTCTCGAGGGATCCTTCAGTGGTCACACGCAACAAATCCCATAGACTAGAGACTTTTACTGTCGTGGATTTGGTAAGATCCAGACTATTCCTTTTGATCATCCTTTTGGATGATGCAGTGATGTAAGACACTAATAGGTGGGTTTATTTTTCTACATGAACCCATCACATCAGGACCCACTAGCTTGACAGTCTGGATAGCCACATGATCCATCATGTTTTGATTCACTAGTTGAGTGGTTTGGATCTTTTGTGATCTAGAGGCCTATGAGAAGAGATCAATCATGCAGCAGAGAACACACAGAGATTTACGTGGTTCGACTTTTGGCCTACGTCCACGGGGAAGACGAGAGAATTCACTATGCAAT
The DNA here is from genome assembly GCA_003546025.1 of Camphora micrantha. Classification (NCBI taxonomy): domain Eukaryota; kingdom Viridiplantae; phylum Streptophyta; class Magnoliopsida; order Laurales; family Lauraceae; genus Camphora; species Camphora micrantha. The sequence goes on along the minus strand of QPKB01000006.1, from coordinate 18,091,335 downwards.
CAGAAGAGGTTGTACATCTCAGAGACCCTTAATCTCTATTTATAATATTAGCCCCAAAACCTTGTTACACCCAAACACTACTTCTTAATTACACTAGACCTATAACAGGCCTACTTCTAATCATAGTACAATTTGGGCAATCCAGGGGCCTAGTTAACCAAGATTTATTAACTTCAATTTGAGCCATACAAATTAACAGGATCAACCACAAGGCAAGGCACAGGGGGCAAGCAAAGGGTGGAAAGCATCACTAACAATTTCTTTTTCTGATGCAGGAGTGAAGTGGGCATTGTTAACTATTCAATAAAAAACAGGCCTTTTTTTCCCATTCTTTTGTCTAGTTTACGGACGATTGTATGAAACTCAAGGGCCGATGTATGAAATTAGTACAATCAATTTGAGAAGACCGCATCTCTATTGATGTATAATGATGATACCCATAAACTGTGTTGGTAAAAACGTAGAAATGTCCACTATCCTGGACATATTTATGTTTAAAATTCCTTCATTAAACACTGTATTATACTTATTTGGAATTGGAAATTTGGTGTAGCTTCCAATCTTGGAAAATTTGTAATTTGTTTTTGGGAGAATTCACACCTTGGACATGTGTGTGGGGTGTGGGTGTGGGTGTGGGTGTGGGAGGTTATTAACTGTATCATACTTATTTGGAATAGAAAATTTGGTGTAGCTTCCAATCTTGGAAAATTTGTAATTTTTTGTTTGGAGAATTCATACCTTTTTTTGCAGAATTCATACCTTTCATCTTGCTGAGCTTCCGTGTGTGTGTGTGTGTGGAAGGTTAAGAGGTCTGGTGATAAGTTGATTGCAGGTACTGTCTCTTTTATGTTGAATTAAATTTAATCTTTTGCTCCTTTTTCTCTTGTCTTGCTTCAGTTATCATTGGATAAGGAGGGTAGGAAGGCCTGCTTCAAGGGAGACTGCCCCGATAGTTGTATCTAACCATGTCTCATACATTGAACCCATTTTCTTTTTCTATGAGTTGTTTCCAACCATTGTTGCTTCTGAGTCACATGATGCGCTACCATTCGTCGGAACAATAATCAGAGCAATGCAAGTGAGTGTATGCCTAACCAAGTCAGCTTATTATCATTGTTGTTGTTGTTGTCATCATCATGCTTATTATTGGAAGAAGTAAGTTTATTTCATCTGAAATTATTGGTTTTCTTAAATCAATTTAATTGCTGGTTAGACTGCTATATATATTATTTGATATATATATTTTTTAATGAGGCTGACTCTTCATTCTTTTTCTTTGCAAAATATGTTTCATAGGTTATCTATGTTAATAGGTTCTCAGCACCTTCAAGGAAGCATGCTGTCAGTGAAATAAAGGTAGCTGGCTTTATGTATTTAATTATTTATTTCCTCACGGCAGGTTTCATTATAAGGTCTCACTATTTTTAAGAATTACTAACTAATGGTTGGAATTTGTATGCTTAGCAACAATTTTCATAGGGAAGTTATCCTTTTTATGATCGATGTTATGCGTGAACACAATTTCAGTGTAGTTCTATCTGGGACAGCATATATTCAGTTTCTTTGCTAGTGATTTTTTCTAATGTTTCAAAATCAAGTCAATTTATTATTAAATGATGAAACCAAGCATATGGATGAGCTAGGTTGCATGAGTCTGAGCAAGTGTCTCGTGCAAATCCCAACATATAGACTTCATGGATTCAGTGAAACATTCAAATAAATTTAAATAACTATTTTTTAAATAAAATAATATGCAAAAAATTTGCACCACTTGTTATGGCTGAATCAAGTCAAATATAATAGGACCGACTGCTGAAGTTGCCAAACTGATGCATGTGAACCTTCTGGAATGAATGAGTGCCTAGTTCTACTGTTAAGAGTTTCTGCTGCTTTTTTCACAATGCAGAGTGACCAGTTGCATTTATTTAGATTCCTGGACTGGTTCAATCTGCCAGAAAATGGGTGAAATTGCATCTTTGTATTGGAACCAGAGAGATCCCCAGATATGGGGATATTGTTGATTCTGAGAACCCTTTCTCAGTTCCATGCATCTATACTAATATAGGAACTCCGTTGGAATTCTCAAATTACGGGCCTCTTCTTGGGTTAAACTGGTCTATAAATGTATATGATCACTTCTCCTTACATAATGTTTTTTTTTTTTAATCTGCATCTAGTTGCATCGATCATTCTGTCCGCCTTACCATTATGATTGCTAATGGGATCATCTTGAATATGAGGAGACAAGTGATTAGTGATTACATTTTGAGAATGTTTCCGTTAATGCATGCACGAATGCTACTTTTTACGTGAAAATTTGTGAAAAGAAGCCTTAAATGTTTTCCAGTTTATGAGCTACTTGATACATGAAAGTGCTTTCAAGAATCTGAATGCATGCATGATTGCTTACTTTCTATAGGAAAATTAGAGAGAAGAAGCCTTTTAATGATGTTCAATATATTATCTATTTGATACATAAATATGCTTTCAAGGAGCTGAATGCAGAGAAAAGCTTCATCCGACAGGTATCCTCGAGTTCTATTGTTTCCTGAGGGTACCACGACTAATGGGAGGGTTATTATATCTTTCCAACTTGGTGCATTCATTCCTGGCTTTCCAATCCAGCCAGTGGTTGTTCGCTATCCCCATATACATTTTGATCAATCATGGTAAGCTTTATCTTATGTGGAAATGTTTCAATAATATCTTGAACAGGATTTTTGAATTTTTGTTTGATTTGACACGTAATTTATTCAGGGGGCATATTTCTTTGATAAAGCTCATGTTCAGGATGTTCACTCAATTTCACAATTTCATGGAGGTATATCTGCTTCAAATGGATTTTTGCTCACAGGTTCCTTAAGTAGTTCTTAACAAAATGTATCAATTGCTCATGTACCAATACCTTGGCATGAGTTGTCTAAATATACAGTGATAATAGACAAAAAAGAACATTGTCTAAATATACAGTAGTTAATTCCTGAAAAGTTGTAATCTAAATTAACATCAAATGCTGTATACAACACTCACTTTTAACCATCCATCAACGAACAACTTCACATGAGTTGTTGTAATCTCAGCCCTTAAAACTAATTAAAACTAATAATGAAAAGAATACTCAAATTGCAAGTCCAGTTTATTCTATCAAAAAATGAGCCAAATCTTTTCTTAACTCCTCTTAGAATTTGACCAACTTGGTTCATTGGAAAGGCAACTGAATATCTATGAGAAATTCCTGATTTCATGTCAATCAGACTTTATTTGACAATGGTGTTTATTTGAAAAGAAAATTTAAACAACTATCCATATGGTGCCACCTTGCATAATGCATCTGTGCTTAGTTTTGTTGGTCTATACCGCTGAAACTTGGTCATGCATTGAGTTTCTGGTGCTCTCATTTCATCATTCTGATATTTTCGGTTTGTGTGGGTTGTGTTCTTTTCTTGAGGGGTTTATTCTGTATTATACAGGTGGAATATCTACCCGTCATTGCTCCTCTTGACAACAGAAAGGAGAATGCTAGCCATTTTGCTGAACGGGTGAGTCTATGCATGGTCAAGTTGTCAGGAATATGTCATATGTTAGTTCATGTCAAACAGTTCTAGTGCATCTCATCACACGGAACCAGACATCACATGCTACAATTGACATTTTCGCTTCAGCCTATTTTTATTTAGTGATGTGTCAATGTACCATATTCTCAGGATTAACACTAATATAGAAAATTTAGACTGTTTGAAACCACCATCAAAGTGAAATGGTGGGCAGTCCCAGAAGTTGGGTTCTTGTTGCAAAGCCTATTATTATAAAGAAAGTGGATATGCTTTAATGCAGTACATATTTCACTATTTTGTAGTTGGACACAAAATTTAGATAGAAGGGACAACGATTCAGCAATGGTGATGATTTATTTTTAATTATGACATAGTTGTTGTTATGTTTATTGGTTTCAACAATTGCTCTGAAAATCAAAATCGTATTGCAAATCGTTCAAGTGAATGAGTCGAATTGTAATGTAAATCATATTGCGAATCATATCGTAAATTGTATTGCAATCGTAGGATGTTTAGATTTCTTATGAAAATGAAAAAAATAATTAAAAATTTAAAAAGAAAAAAGAAAAATGTCGTAATTCATAACCCATCCATTTTTCATCCATAGCATCATAACTATGGACTATGATACGATCATATGCAGAATGTCATTGACATATATTAATATGTCATACGTGATGTGTTTGAATAGTTAAATGTTTTAAAGAGATCAATGGCTCAATGCTCCTAGGAAAACAATAAACAAGTTGCCATTTTTTTTTGTTCCCTTTAAATAAAAAATAAAAATGAAATCCGCATCGTCAACCTTGCATGGTTAGGATGTCTCCTGAATTTAAAGAAGTGTTCATGAAGAAAAAATCAGATAGATTTAGGAAAAACCTTGTATAGTTGAATGCTTTTAGTCCTATGATGCCCAGATACAGTATGGACATGGCAGGGACATGCGATGGACTCGGCAAGGATATGGATTTTACACGTAAAAAGTGAAGTATCGGTTACGATACGACACGATATGTTGCCCATTTTGAAGTATCAATGCATCATAGTTTTAGTCACATACTTGTTCCTTATTTCTCTTTAAAACCTCCCTAAATTCGTAAATATTCTTAATAGGTTTCTTTTGTGACTAAATGACATTTTAAAAATAGAAATGCTAAAAGAAAAGAAAGAAAGAAAAAAGGAAAAAAAATGTTTATATTAACTTCAATATGGCTATTCCCTCTTAGCTGATTCACTTGAATTGTAAGTTTGTAACATTTGATAAAATGAGTATTGAATCGTAAGATTCACACCTGAATCCCGAGATTTACTTGTAAATGGGATTCGTTGCATAGAAATGAATCTTTTTGGTTCGGATTTGGTACGAATTATAGGATCCGACAACAATGGTTTCAACAGTTTCTTTATAGATGTATTTTCATTTTCATAAACTGACATTTTGGATATGTAAGAGTTTAGTTCATGGTTGTTAGTTTTGTCCCATTGATTATTATTGATGATGATGGATTGAAGTACTCTTCTATGCATGTCGGACAATGATCCAGATTGTTCTGATGGGTTTCCCAACAGAAAGGGTTGTTCCAAAATATCCCTGACTGCGAATTTATAATTTTGCAGCTGTGGCCCTTTTGACAATTGCCATATTCTAAATTGTCCACTTGTAGGCTACCTATTGAGGGTTAACATTATCAAGGGTAGGAAAATCCCCCAGCTGTGATGGGATCTCTAGATTGTTAGTCTGGAATACAGGTCCAATGGACCAATATTTGTGGAGGCGCTGGGCCGAACCTATTAGATCAATTTGTAAATACATTTGTAGTAATCTGTTGTAAATTGAAAGCCTAGATGGATAAAAAAGGAGACCCTTATTCTTCACGAAAATGGAAGTAGAACCACCCTGGCTTTCTTTTTTTTTTTTTTAATGGTAGAGCTGCCTGAGCTTTTGAGTGTGAATTCTATTTTGAGGACTCACGGGTGAGAGAGTGCTGGAATTGTAGAACCAACAGTAGAAACATAAATAATTTCATAAATGAAATTTCACAACTGTCTTTAGCTGTAGAACAAGTCAAAGTTCTAGACACATGAAGCAGGCGTTGCATGGAAATTGAATGATCGCTGCACATTGTATCCACATTCTAGTATGCTCTGATTATGAGCACACACAATGATTTTCGTGTAGAATATAGTTTAACGAAAAGATTTATTAGTATAGTATATTTGTCTTAGTTGGAATTTTCTTCTTTTGACACCATGCAGACTAGCTATGCCCTTGCTAGTGCGCTTAATGTTGTACAGACATCTCATTCTTTTGGGGACTTAATGCTTCTCACAAAAGCATCACAATCAAAACAGGTGAGTACTTTTTATTTGTTTAGAAGTAAATGATGAAAGTTAATATGAAAAGGGACAACTGTAATTAAGCTAATTGCCCATCAAGAGGCTCTGCTGTTCGAGAGCATTAAACAAAGTTGGCTACAAAATGTACGAAGTACCAGTCATCATTTTGGCTTTTGAAACCCCTGCCTGTGCTGAGGTGTCTGCTTCCTTATTGATTTAAAAGAGAGGGCATCTGCTTCCTCATTCAAATCATGCAGAAGGTGCGCTATGAAACATTTGCTGAGGATAACAATAATCGTGACTCGTTGCCAGCTGTAACTAATTTTCAGTGGGACGATATTGTTTCTAAACTTGTTGACAGTGGGAACCAATTCTCTTGGGTACTCTGGGCCCATGTTAATGTTTCATTCAAACTCTCTTCAGTTAGTTAAGATCTCAACTGGGACTTTATTAACAACCTGATTCCTTCTTTCATTGCCATGATTTCATCTCTTCTGGAATCACCTATTACTATGTGTCGGAAATATCCATATTCCAAGTTGTAAGATAGTGCTGAAATAAATGCACTTTGTTAGACCGACTAGTGGCGAAGAGGCTGACATCTTTGGTAGTACTGATGGTCTCAAGTTGGCTCCACAAATTGCTAAAATGTTATTTCTTGTTCATGACATAAAATGGGAAACAATTCTATGCTGAATGCTGATCCCATTCTGCCACCACCTCTTGTGTGGAACCCACCTTTGCTTTATCCAAGATATTCATATCAAATGCATATACTCATTTTTCTAGCTTTGTGGGGGCTAAAATGGATAGACAATCTGAAGGGTGCATGTTCCTGCAAAACATGTTGGTTCCAGCCTGGCCAAGTCAACCTTATTTTCAAAAGGCAGGACTATGGAAATGGAGGGGAGGTGTTTCCCATTTCTTGAAATCAATTTTTTTTTTACACCCACATGATCCACTAAAGAAGATTGCTAATTTATTACAATGAGCGCATATGTTGGTCCCTGGAGTCCCCGAACATAGGAACTCTGACATGTCCCATGCTTCTTCATTCAAATATGATATACATGCAAGCTCTGTCAGAACTTCCTTTTTATGGTTTTCCACCATGGTCAAAATGGGTTTCTAATGGAAAATATTCTTTCTTTTTGAAAGGTCGAAATTATTCAATTTTGAGTTTTCTCCATTGGTTAAACTTACAAGTCATGTATCTTAGCCTTCAAAAAAAAAAAAAAGTCATATGTATCTTGTGTTAATGTATTTGTTTGGAATGAAAAGTTATGGCTCTTTCGCTGAAGCGAAATTGACCGTACAACTGTGGTTGCACATGAAGCCATTCATTTTTATTCTAAATCATATTATTAATGATAATATTCTTGTTGTTGTGAAGTTAATGAAATTAAATTCATAATTCTATCCTTGCAGCAGTCTAGTTTTATTTTATTTGTTCTCCACATGTTATTGATTTTTTTATGTTATTGATTTTATCTTTTGCAGGAGAAGGTTTCGCTTTATCTGGTCGAAATGGCTTGGGTGGAAAGTGTAAGTCTCTAAAGTTGCGTCTTTTCATCATTGAAATCAAGAAGATTGATAAACCAGTATATTATAGTGAAATTGCCATTAAAAAAAAAGTATATTATAGTGAAATCTTCTAAGTGGCCAAATGATGCTAGAATGGGAGGTGTAGTATCTAAGGTGAAAGGTTTTATTATGATTTATGACCACAAATAGGGTTGAGTGGGAATGTGGAACTCGTTGAGCTGAGTCCAAATAGATGGGGTAAGACTTCGATGATGATGAAAGGTTCTATTCAAGTGACTGTCTTTGGTCCAATAACACGTTTAGGTGATGCAGAAGTTTGCCTCTTAGTGTGGTCATGGGGAAGACGAAAGGCTTCTACTCAGATCAGTTGACAGTGTAGAGCCATTCTACAAGTGCTGTAGCTGCATTTTGAATTTAGGAAAGGTCCATAGTAAATGAGAAATATTTTGAAATTTGAATTACATAAAAGAAAGCTGTAAGACTAAGGATGGGACTTTTATCATATTCTGAGGATGAGGTTGCAGATTCATTGACCAAATAGGCAGTAGATAAAAATCGAAAGTATATAAGGTCTATGATGGAAATTTTTATTTCTCTCTTTTTTGTATTTTTGTTTGCCCGCTTTAGGAAAAGGGAAGTTTCTTTTTCTGCTTTGTTCAGTCAACGCATTTTGTACCTCTTTTTCATCTTTTACTGAAAATTTACTGTTAACTACCAAAAACAAAAAGTTAATGTGGCAAAGTTTGATTAGTCAAAATAAGTGATCCTCTGTTGATAGCCTACCTTTGTGATGAATAAACATAGTAACAAATATTATATAACTTCGTAGGATTATCCCTTGTTAAAGTTGACTTGAAGACAACCAAAAGATCTTTAACCTATTTAGTGGTGCAAGATTTACCTAAAGTATTTTATATTTCCATGTGAGTTTTAAGTACAATTCAATATATTTTAATATAATTTTATTTCTAGCATGGTTAATATTGGCAAGATTTTCCTGATAATGATAGATTATTCTTTGATTTTTACGATGTACTGGAAGGAAACCACATGAAGTTGATTTGTTTCTTTGGTTTCTACAGGCATTTGGCATAAGTACGTTGGAGGCTTTGGAATTTTTGGATAAGTTTCTTTCAATGGGTCCAGACTCTAGGTAATTTTTAATGATTTACCAGAACACCATGAAAGACTATTAATCATGTTTAAATCTCTATTTAATCTATGTTTCCAATGGATCTATCATTCAAAAAGGAAAAAGAAAAATGTATCCAGTGGATCTTAGGGGTGGTTATTTTGAATGGAATCTTCTATCTGCTTTTTCTCCATCTTCTGGGAATGACACCCAGGCAGGCATTATCCATCATTGTCGCTAGGAAGCGAATTGCCAATATGGTAGTGTTGTATATCATATCAAATATCAATCTTTATATTCGTGTTATGGACATGGTAGATACATCGATAATTATTTATTAGTTTAGGGTACAAGCTTTATATTCTACCTCTGTAAGTATTTGAACAGAAAGGGTCCTATAGATTTCTATTGGATGAAGTAGCATCCTTTTCCCTTGGAAGCCTATGCAGCGGGTCCTCATCCGGATCCCCGTGAGGTTGTTTGGCCAGAACCAGCGCTTGACCTTAACCTCTTTCTCAAGAGGAACTGCTGCTCAACCAAAGCATTTTGAACCTAGTCTTGAATATCACTTTGATGAGATCAATGTTTAGGTTTCTCATGTATTATGGAGATACGGTATGATCCAATAGTTTGCCTTCATACAAGTGGCCTCAATGTTTGGATTTTGCTGTGTAAGATCCTTCTAAGGGCATCTCTCTCTCTCTCTCTCTATATATATATATATATATATATATATATGGAAATGCTCTTGTGAGAGTTAACTCTCACCGCTTACGGGGTGCTGCCCCCCCAAACTGATCATGGGACCAAGGGGATGGAAAGTGCCATATTTGATGGGCTCAACTATCAAGTTTGGGTTCAATCCCATGCCTCTACCTCTTGATCTGTGACCCACGAGTTTAATGACTTATAATCAATCCAACAGTCTAGTCATTTGGATGGGTGTAAACCTATGGTCTCTGGTGTAATTCGCGGGGTCGGGGGGTGGGGGTGGTTTGGGTCCCATGTGTGTGGATGTTTTGGATTGGTGAAAATGCTCCTGTGACTGTGAGAGTTAACTCTCACCATCTTACGGTGAGAGACGCCATGATGGGCCCCACTGATCATGGGACCAGGGGGATGGAAAGACCCATCTTTGATGGGCTTAGCTATCAAGTTTGGGTTCAATCCCATGCCTCTAACCACTCGATCCATGACCCACAAGTTTAACAACTGACTGACATATACATTAATATATATATATATAAGGATTTGTTCAGGTGAGAACAATTCTCACGTGAGTTGTGAGAAGTCTGATCACAGCCGTTGGATTGTCATAATGATCCAATCGACCAAGGTACAATATATTCAAAGTAAAATGAAACTGGAACCCCCCCCCCCCCCCCCTCCCCCCCCCCCTTTCCAAAATCTCTTCCTCTCTCCCAGTTCCGTCCCTCTTCTCGGAAAAAAAAAACCTAGATCCGAACGAAACCTCACCTTATGTCTTTTCCGAAAAATGAAAAATCGCTCTGCCTCATCTCTATCAGCCAGACGAAATACTATTTTTGTCTCTCCTGTCCCTCTTCCCCCTAGTTGTCTCAGTGGACTCTGTTTTCGTGCATCCCATTCCTACCTATGAAAAGTAACCAGTGATGAATTCAAAAAAGGCGCTCTCTGCTCTCTCCGTTTCCAGTGGTTAGTCCAGTATGATCTAATCTTCCCTCATATTTCCATGACTTCTAACTTTCAAAATCCAAACGATAGTCCCCTTTCACCAACAGATCCAATGTTGGGTTTTCTTCGTGAGAACTAATCCAAATTAGTTAAGTGGGGATTCTCTCCTCTCTTTCTCCTCAATCCCCAACTCCTTGTCATGATATAAATTTAGTTTTGTTAGATTTGTCTAGCACCCATTCTCTGTATTCTTGCTCTATCCCATTCTCTTCAATTTGAAACCCTTCAGTGAGTGTCTTTTTCTCCATTTTTTTTTTCAAAATGGATTATAGAACCACCAAAATGCCTAAGCATTTGGAAGTGACCTCCATTCAATCCCAAGTTTTGCTTAGTTTTTTTTTTTCACCAAAATGCCTTTTTGTTTTTCCTTCAACCAACTGCGTGGCGTGGGTAACAAATGGAGCGATATAAGTTTTCATTTATAAGTCTTCAATCTGAAGGATTTTATATAGCGTTTACTGTTTTAAAGATGATGTCTTGGATTAGTTGCTTCTCATTTTGCCAATTAGTTGTGTTGTTTGTTTATATATGTGCTCATTGAGTTAATGGATGTTGAAAAGCACTATGTAAATGGAGAGTAATCACAGAGATGAGGATGACTAAAAACCTGGCATTTTAAGCTTCTTAAATTCAGATGGTATGCTCAATATAATTGTCAGTTCCAGGAACATATTTGAATTATGACGCGGCAAATTTGCAACTAGCCATCATCAACATCTGAATTACTATTGGATTGAATGTGTCATTTATATTTTGGTGTATGAGATATAGAAAGAGATCAAAATCCAGCAACCAACCGGTTGCAGAAACTTCCATGATATTAGGCCCACCTTGGCTTGAAGCATGCAACAATGCATGTTGGAAATACTTTTCTCTTGAAGCTAGATTAACATATTTGCAACTTGAATGTGCACTCAATCAGCCACTTATATTCAGTATGAAAGGGGGATATGGGAAGGACCACCATGCAGTAGACTTCACATGTGGGAAGGACCAATATTAGTGACCTAAATAAGGCCCTCACATACCTCATAAGTAAGATTAATCCGAGTTGATTAACTTAAGGCCCTCCTATGATTAGTTTAATTCCACGTTCACAACTCTATCCAAATAAAAGAGCACTTCCATATCAAACTTTGTCCTGTGGCTGTAGTTTTCACGACTAATTCTTCACTAAAATCAACACGTAGCTAAATCCATTTTTGTTGTTTGGTCTAAAATAAGTATCATATACAATGCTCATACACAACACCTGAAAAAAAATTAACCTCATATACAACATGCCAGCACCGGTCTTCACAACTAATTCTTTGCTAAAATCTAACACCTAGTATCTAGCGAAATCCATTTTTGTTGTTTGCTCTAAAATAAGTGTATCATATACAATGCTCATACACAGCACCTGAAAAAAAAAAAGAAAAAAGAAAAAAGAAAAAACTCATATACAACATGCCAACACATCAGTGCTATCACATGGAACCTAATTTTCAATACAACACCTCATATACAACCCAAGTCAATTTTCAGCTTTATTTTGCATCGACAGTTGCACAAACAAAATAATTGAATCTTATTGGGATGTAAATGCATTCTGCCAAATCATTCATATTTGTCTGTCAGCCTCGGATTTTTTTCACCGAAGCAAAGAGCTCTTCCATGGTTTTCTGGGAAACACTTTTAGTTTGAGAAGGGCTTGCATATTAGCAGATTCTTGTAGTTCCAATTGCACCTTGTAGCTGGCCAAACCCTTCAATACAAAATCAAGTTCTCTGTGCTCTTCATCCTATGTACATTAGAGATAATCAACAGAAACAATCATGGATTAAAACCTTAGCTTTGTCTGCTCATTATGAAGCTGATAAAATGTGAAATAGATATGGAATTGCATCAATCTAAGCACCTTAATGTAAGTCAAGTACACAGCACGGGTGAAAAAAATTATGTATAATACAGGATAATTGGAATAATACCTCTTCACAAGGGCAGAGACTATTGGAAAAATAGCATTACACCAGAATAGTATTCTTAAGCCTACAAAACAAAGAATCACGAATCACTCCATAGTCATAGCCAAGGGCAGGTTAGGGGCGTCGATTTATTGGTTATGAGATTTTGGCGATTTAGGCTTTACGCGAATAGAAATTTGGGGATTTAAGGTCGGGGACTTTGAATGCTTGAGGATTTGGGGATTTAGGATATTGGGTCTTAAGGAATTAAATGTTGTAAGCCTCAAGGATTTGTGGGGGTATAGGGTTTGGCATCTGGTAGAGAGGGAAACTCGGATGTGAGGGAATGAGGATGAGGGTATGGAACAAGGGACACCTTAAGAGAGAAAGAGAAAGGGAAAAGGTAGAGAAAGAGGAGTCGTCTCAGATAGCCTTCATCGTCACGACCTTGTGATGCACTCGTCGTTGCTGAGGGAGAGAGCAAGAGTTCTGAGAGGAGAGACGGTAGAGAGGAGATTTTGGATTTTTTTTTCGTTGGAAGAGGGGGAAATGAAAATGAAATGGGCGGGTTCCATTTTCATTTGCTTTTAATATGTTGTGCCCTGGCCGTTGGATCATTCTGACGATCCAATGGCTGCGATCAGACTTCTCACAACTCATGTGAGGACTGTTCTCACCTGAATAAATCCCATATATATATGTTATTATATATAAGTATGTATGGATGTGTGAATGCATGTATATCTATGCATATACATATGTCAGACATATTTCTTTGTGTATTTGTGTATTAATCAACCACATCTAATTGCCATCTAGAAGATCATATTGATCCACAAAAAAAAAGAACAGATTCATCCATATAAAATAATCCTAGGCAGTGATTTTGTAGCTTATTGACTATTGATCGAATTCATAGCTCGCTTTATTTATGTTTTAGAAAAGCTACACTGGTTGGAATCTTACTATATCACCCTGTTTGCAGTGGACGTGTAAAAATTGATGGCTTTTTGAGGTCATTGAGGCTGGGGCGGAGTCCGCTTTCCGAGAAGGTTGGTTGATTAATTTTGTGCTGTCCTGTAACTTACTAAGCTACTATCAGCGCTACTGTATGCATTTTTCTTCCTTTTTTCTTTTACTTACTGTTACTTTTTACCTTTTTGATTGCTAACTATGCAGTTGAATTATTTTTATGAAGTATAAACCATTAACTCTGTTAAAGATAATGCCCGGTGGAGTAATCATAGGAAAGGGTTGACTTTGTTGAGAGAGAGAGAGAGAGAGAGAGCATTGCTGAAGAGGAAAAGTGGAAAGAGGAATCTTGTAGGGTTAATCCACTGATTGCCGAACTTGATTCAGCATAAATTTTCCCATTATTCTGGAGATGTTTGTCGCTAATTTTGAAGATAGGTTTGTCCTGCTCTCCTAGGTGGGAATTCAATGGCAGTCTGTGAAGCTTCTTTTGGCCATGGAAGGAAAATACTTTTGTGTCGCGCGTTAGTTGCATTTTGAGCCTTTGAGACAGTAAGGGCTAATGTTGAATTACAAAACCTTCGTTCTCACTCAGAGATTCAAAGTCGGTCACTATAACCGATGGGGGCGATGAATGCTGGAGGAAGGGGATGCCAGACCAAAGCACCGACTTCAACAGTTGGCAATGTTAAAAGAGGAGCTGGTTGATCAGTCCCTGCCTTTTGATCGACGTTGCAAGGCACATTGAGGTTCTTCCAACAAGATGTGATCTGGGCCAAAGAAAAAATTCATTAATCGTGGAGGATCTATCATAAAAGAATTCTTATGGGGTTCCATTTCAGAAGGAATATTTGAGTAAATGCTAATGCATTGGTTGCTAAATTGAAGAGGGTTGAACGCACTAGCCCCTAAGCTCCATTCATGGAATATTAGTGTCGTCATCATCATCATCAAAGCCTTGTCGCAATTGTGTTGGGGTCAACTACATGAATCCTGTTTTGCCATTCCAATTTATCTTTGGCCCAAATCCTCATATAGATTGTGCCTTTTCAGATCTATCCTTACTACTTCCATTCACGTTTTCTTTGGCCTACTCTTATTCCTTGGGGCACAACAACCTACATAGAGAAACTTTTCCTCATCGGCGCCATTGTTGGCCTATGTTGAACATATCCGTACCATCTCAAATGAGTCTCTCTTGATGTATTGCCTATTGATGCTACCTCCCAAATGCGCTCTTTATTTTTATTTTTTATTCTTTCCTAGTTTTACCACACATCCATCTCAACGTAATCTCTGCTACACTTATTTTTTGCATGTGTTATTTCCTGTTTGGCTAACATTCTGCTCGATAGTTCATAGCTGGTCTAATCCGTGTCTTGTAAATGACATTGATATTCACGGGTTGCAAGTATATTCATGTTGTATCTGTCTCCCACTAGGAGCAAATGCAAGATCACCCTCCATTAGGGATTTTATTGTTGAAAGAATAAATAAATAATTAAAAAAAAAAAAAAAAACCAACAAGAGCATGTGGAAGAAGTCACACCTGTCATTTGTTGGTAGAATCGCTCTTGTCAAATAACTCAGTGTAATCTTCTGGATATTTTGTCTTTTTTTTAAATTCCCATCTAGGTCGCCAATTGTCACGACCCAAAATCCGGAGCCCATGAATTCCGCGTCATGATTAACTTTTATGGCATTCCACATCATAAATTTAATAAACATAAAAGAATTTCAGGGCGTTAAATAGAAGGAATCTAAATCTTTACATTAGATGTCTAATTCAAGTAAAGACTGAATAAGTTAACCAATACTAAATAAAAACCATGACAAATCCAACTAATAGAGTTTTATAGTTCAGAAATAATTAAATACAATCTAATATAAAAAAGGAGACCAGTCCTCTAATAGTCTATTGAGTTTGCAGCTTCGCGCCGCTCAGCCACATATTGAACCTTATCTCCTGATTTTCAAAATCACTGTTCGCTTAAAGATTCTGGTCACTTGATGGGGGCATTCCAAGAATTAGTAAAACTGAGCGAAATTGAAAATCCATCTATTTGCATACATGAGACTTGAATTATTCAAGCAGTAAAAAGACAATACAAATACATTGAATTCATTATAGTCCACACCAGTTCCAATTCCAAAAGAATTCATGGTCAAATTCTTTAATGAATGAAGGACATCAACTATAGGTTTGAGATCTCCACAAGAACTGACCGCTGGTCAAAGCAATATACAAGTTCGAGGACCTTTACAAGGCTGGTAGGATAATTGAGTTCGAGGACTGCGGTTCAGTTGTACAAGTTCAAGGTCTTTGCATGTGTACATCTCTCCGTACGTGTACTAATAATTTAATGATGCCCAAGATAGTCCGTTGCATTCCAGTTCTGAGTCCTCCCCTTTCATTTTAGTCACATGTTCAGAAAATCTTACATTACAATTCAATAGCAGGGCTCTTAACACTGTCAATCCCAATATCAGATTGTGTCTGATCCAACCCCTTATACACTGGATTTTGACAAAGCCCCCATCTTGATCAGTATTGGTATCCAATTGGCATAAGCTCATGTTCATACCCAATATGTATAGCAGTATAGGCTAGGCAAATGGTATTCACAATTTCATATCATTCCTATAATCCAATTTACCAATTTACACAATTCCAACTGTTGAGACTTAGGAATTTTGCATTCCCAGCATATGTAAGGAAAATTTGGTCCTCAGATTTAATTTCTCTTAGGTCTTTCCAGCTTCTTTTCCATCCCTCATGAACGTCTATTGGGCTGTATAAGGGAGGGACCAAGTTCTGTTGGGAATGGTTCCACTTGCAATTTTGTGAGAACCTGGAAGTAGTGAAACAAGTGCACCTTTGAAGGTAAGTCGAAGTCGTCCCTGATTGGAGAAGTATCAATCAGTTAAAAATATCGATCACTTCACTTGGGCCTAGTTATCTGAAGTGTTTGCAAGGTTCAATAATGGGAATTGCAAGGGGTGTAGTTTCTAACCATAGTTTTGAAAATCGGAATCATATTGCAAATCGTTCGTACCCATGAATCGAATAGTGAATCGTTGGATATTTTATTTTTTTAAATAAAATAAAACGTAATTAAAAATAAAAAGGAAAAAGAAAAAAGTAATTGTTCAAAACCATCCATTTTCCCATTTATAGCAGTATAAAGACAATGACATATAGTTCTAATCATACAATCATATCATGACATATTAATATATAATAAATGATGTGTAAATGGTTAAATAAGTTTGAGGTATCACTATTTATTTATTTGTTGTTATCTTTAAATCAAAATATAAAAGTAAAAAAAAAAAAAAAAAGAAGCAAAATCCAAACCATCAATCTTACACAGTAGGATATCTCTTGAAGTTAAGAAAGTATATATAAAGAAACAAACCCCAAAAAAGATTAAAAAAGAGAAGATATAGACAAGCACCATATGTATAGTTGAACGCTTTAACTAAATGCATGTTTTTTATTTCATCTCTAAAACCTCCTCAAAGCCGCAAAAATTCTTTAAGAGGTTTCGTTAACTACTAAATAACATTCTAAAAGTAAAAAGAATTAAGAAAGAAAAAAAGGTAAGAGATTGTTAATATTCTTGCTCGGTTGAATCGCTTGAATCATAAGATTCGATGAAATGAGTATTGAATCGTGAGATTCACACATGAATCCTAAGATTCATCTATAAATGGGATTCGTTGCATACATACAAATCGTTTTCCTTAGCATTCGGGATACGAATTGTAGGATTCTGATTACTATGTTTTTAACCATTAATGTGAAGCCCTACAAGTGCGCTTATTAGGACTTGGGTTCCACCACTGGCGGGCGAGCTTAAATTGAATACCGATGGGTCCTTAAATGGAAATTCATACCTATGAGGAGCGTGGGGACGGCTATAGATGAGGGGGATATTCTTGCAGTTTATTTGGGCCTTGTGATGCAAATAGACCTTAGGCTACATGTGTAGGGCCCAAGTTAATTTAGGAGTTTTATTTCACTAATTATCTGGTATTAATTTTTTTAATTTTATTTAAAATGTTGTAATTAGGATTAGGCTTTCAATTTTATTAGGATTCTTATTTTTTTTCCTAAGTCGCATTGTAGAGAATGAAATTTTAGAGTCTGATTAATGAAATTTGAGTTGAGTTTATCCCTTGGATGTGCCTCCTCTTTATTGTCTATATGCGGAGACATGTTGAAGTGTCTTGCGTACACGTGCTTGGCACCATCATCGTGCTTCAGTACTTCCACACAAGCCCTAACCCTAGGGCCTGCATTAGTTTGGTATCAAAGAGAACGATCCTTGCGTTCGATCAGTATGATCCTTCATATATTCATATTCCTACCAATCCCATTCCATCACCATTTATCCATTCCATCATCACTTTCCCTACCACCCTTGCCAACCCTGTTGTTCCACAACCAATACACGAAGTCCCATCTCCGCCAAAAAAAAAAAAGAAACCCAACCCATTCACAAAAAAAAGAAAAAAGAAAAAAGAAAAAAACCATACTCCATCTCAATACCCAGAGAAAAAAGAAAGAAAGAGGAGGAGATAAGGAGTAAAAGCATACCTTATTCGAAGCCGGGCCACGAACTGCTTCCTGCTAACTCAATGCCCACCCACCATCTCCATTGTTATCATTTTCATCGTGAGGGTGAGCCGAAGTTGCCAAGGTGTAGTCGACCTCTGAAGAAGATGAAGCACTGCCGCAGCCCGTCACAATTGCACGATGATCGCATCTCTGTCATCGTCTTCGGTATCCCCATTGTCATTCATCTCTGCTTCCTCTATCTGTCGTTCTTCACCACAGAGCAAGACAAGAAGTAAAATAGGGGTTTAAAACCCTTCTCTTTTTGACACAGACTGAGACGAGGTGCAGGTCGGGTTGAGTCCAGTTCAGTCTGGGTTTAACCTGATCCATTAAAACGAGAGCCCAAATTGAGTGCAGATTCGGGTTTGATACAGGTTAGGTGGACTTGAACCTGCCCAGCAGCAGCCAGAAACAGTTGGCATCATCGCTGACGTCATCACTGCATCATCAAAGAGTAGTCAAATATTAGATTTGACCAGATCAAAGGCCGAGGAGACCATCTGAAGTCCTATTTCGAATCTATTTTCGCCAGTGTATTCATGGATAGCGGATATATGACATCAGGACTGCCAAATTTTAAAATTTTGCATTCATGGAGAAATTTCCCGCAGCCGTTGCGAAATTGACTAGAGCTGTTGCTCAGTTGTCCACTGCGGTCAGTCAACTCCAAGCAACTCTTGCAATGATGGCAATCGGACCTATTAATTTAGAAAATGATCGTCATGGGGATAATTATCGAGGTGAAGGTCAAGAAATGGAAAAGTTCAAGGTAAAATTCGATGCAACCGCTTTTAAACAAGATTGGCTATTCTTTCAATTTATTGCTTGTCACACCAGTTTTTTGGGGTCTCTTTGCAATTTCATTTTCATAATTCCATTGTCTTCTTTCAATAAAATTTTGTTGAGTTCATCCAAAATTTTAAAAAATGTGAATGACTCTTTATTCTCTCATTATTAATTTAATAGACTAACAGATGCTGCTTGCTAACTCCCTTCCAATAATTAGATAATTTGTGTATTAGCTGTAGCCCCTGAGCTATTGTCAGCTAGACTTACCATGGTTCTAGTTTTCCACGCCATAAATGAGAGCATTTTTTTGACAAGCATGCTACTGAAAACATGCTGTGGGGCAAGCAGATTTATCTATTTATGCTTCTGTTGACAATTGTGGATTGATCTAACAGTTAGCCACCAGTTGGACAATTGTGCTTCTTTTGAGCAAGTCAGTATTATTCTCTTGTACTGTTTGCTGCTTTAATGAAAGTAATTATTTCAAAAAAAAAAGAAAAGGGTATTGGTTCCTTCCATGTTCTGAAACACTGCACTAGATACTTGAAAACTAGTAAAACAAAATAAAACATGTTTGTCAAAGAACTTTTGTCTCAAGTGTGGATTCCAGTGTAGCATGGGTCTAAGAAGGATTGTATTTTTTCCCTTGAATCCATGTCTTTAAAATATTGATGGTATCCATGGATTTGTACAAAGAGAAATCCACATCTATCCAATATGGTATTTCTGACATGGATTCTATAATCCATGGATATGAAGAATCCATGTTAGAAATTGCCAAAATCCAAACAAGCTGTACGGTTTTCATCATCACAAAAAATGTCTTTTGGGATGTCTATGTATTTTAAGGGGGCTTTTGAGGTGTTTTCCCTTATAGTGATGTGTCTCTCTAAAAACTCTGCTTGGGCTTCGATCTGAAACTGAGTGACACTTTTCACTAAAATGACAATATGCATCTTCTCAGATGAGCAAACCAAGGTCCTGTGACCTTTCAGAAAATAATAATAATAATAATTAATAAATTAATAATAATAATAATAATAACAATAACAACACACACACACACTAGCACACGATATCCTGTGAAGAATTCATGTGAATTCAGAGATACCTACGAACTATACTTGCCTAAGTATAGCACCTAGTTAGTTTTTGTTTTTGTTCTTATTTATCCTTTTTGTATTTTCCTCCAAGTCGGATTGATGCTGTGTGACCGAAATGTGGACTGCTCTTTTTGCATTTTTATCTGCATATTGAATCATCTTCTGCTGAACCTACTCATACATTAGATATGACAGTAATTGTTCCTTACCCTCTGTGACCTTTGTATATTTTGGTTTTCAGATCTTTGGTTTCATTGATGTGGAAAAGCTTGGATCCATTACATTTAGACAGGTATTTAGTGATCAATATTATTTTAGAATTTTCACAAAGAAAAGAAAGAGTGATGTTTCCATTTTTATATCATTTATAACATTTTTATATCATTTATAATTTCACAATGAAAATAAAGAGTGATGTTTCTATTCTAAAAATATCTTGCATCTACCCCCGTTAGTAGGGACCTTTTTGTGTACATATTGGATTCCTAGGAATTCATGGAGTATTAGAGGTGTGGACTGGAGGGTCTAAGGTGGGAATCTAGATGGAGCCATCACTTTAATAGGATTTACTTTACCAAGGTCATGAGTGGGTAGTAATTTCCTACAGAAGGGTAATGTTATATGATGGCCCCTTGTGTATCTTCCACATCCTTCACTTCAAGCCTTTTGGTAGAAAGGCACTGCTTAGAAATTCTAGGAATTCAATTGAAAGTAAGTGAGCTCTGGGCATCTCTTATACTTTTTTTTTTTCCACAGAAACAAACCAGCTTTTATGTCAATTCTGTTTCCTTGTGATGGTCCTTTTTATCTTTAAAATGGTGCAACTGCCTTCGGCAATCAACTTTGATGCCAATAGGTCGTTTGTGATCTTCATTTGTTTGGTGTTATTCATTGAGGGTGCATTCGTGTGCCAAGAGGATTCCGTGATAGAGAGGAGAATTGTTGTGATTTTCCATGCATCCCAGTATTGTGTTGTTTGGTGAGACGCTTTTTAAATTTTTTTTTTTTATAACCCATGGGTATCTCCCGCCCATCCCAGGAGCCTTTGGCTCTGAGCCTGAGGGACACTCGATTCTTGACAGCTGAGAACTAATCCCTAAGGGCACATGCAAACCCTCCTATCCACATGCACTGGTTAAAACTATGGGAGGTGGCCAACGAATGTAGGTGTTGAACACAAGACCTCTCCGCTTCCTGAGGCGCAGAGTCCTTGGCCAACTGAGATATCATTTTCCTTGCAGAGAAGGGAAAAATGAGCTGAGTTACTCGATAGAGAGGATTTCAATTTCCCATGGGGAGTGTAGGAATCCAGGATATTTCTCTCTTGGAAATAGAAATTTGCAGAGCTAGAATCCACCCATTGCACAAACAAGTCTTCAAGATTTTCGATGGTGAGACTTCAAGTCACGCTTGAAATGACTGCCTTTACAGAAGGAAAAACATAACAGAAATTTCTCCAGTGATTTCGAAGAAAAAAATGAAATTGGACAACTATACAGGGATTACTCCAACATGACGTTGAAGATGAAAGAAAGGATACAAAAGCAAAAGTACAAAATCAACCATTTCAAATCAATATCTCTGTTCTATCAACACTAGACTTAGGTAGTATCTGCCGCTTCATTTCCTTCTCTGAGGATAATGCTTGAATGATTCCGTTGTAGTTTTGCACAACTCCCAGATTTTATTATAGAGGTATTGAATTATCCATGGCACCAAAACCTGTCCAATGCTCAGCTGATTGCATTTCCTGAATCTCCTTCAACTATGATAGGTCCTCGGCAACAAAACTGGACCAAAATTTTACCCTTTAATTGCTAAGAGTTTGGCTCTATTAGAATTACCTGCTACAGTAGGGTCTGAATCAAAGGCTATCACGATTTATTTTTCATGCAGTCTTCGCTCTCCAAAACACCAATGCTGCTGCTGCTTGTATAACACTAAAAATTATCACCTATGGCGCCTTGAAGATATCGTCATCTTTGAAAATCCGTATGGTATTGTGAAGCAATGCGGGTAACGGAAGAATAGCCAAGGACTATTCTCCAAGCCGAACCTTAGGGATAAGGGATCATTGAGATCCAAATCATCATGGTCTAACACCTCAGACACACAACTGAGAAAAAACTCAATGGGGGATTTTATTGATCAATTAACTTAACCCTCAGTAGGGATTACAATCCTTTATAGACTCTCTTTGGAAACAATTACAATTAAAATAAACTCTAAATCAAATAAAATAAAGCTTTCTAATTAATCTCATAACTATCTCTAAAATTTAGCTATTACTAAAAATAGGCTCGAATAATATGGAGGCATGGTTTGGAAAACTTCTTTTAGTGGACCATGGATCTTCGGCTGTAAACTTTTGGACTGGTCTAGTGGGCTGGCCGATCATGGATCTGGTCTGCATCAGTTCTCCCCCTCTTGGACGAGTTCTGTAAATGTCCTCCTAGGTCGAAAATCAATCGCACAAACGTCTTTTTTTTTCTTCGTTCGATCACCATTTTCTTTGCATGTCTTGCAAGCTTGGCTCACTCTTCCTCCACCTAGAAATAGATTGGAGGTATTGCTTATTCTGATGTTTATATTTATCCTGGACGTATGATCTAAGTGTTAGATGCTTCAATTGTTGATGTCGTACCAATATATCACGATCTTTGATCCCTGAAGATGGAGTCAATATGCGGAACTTAAACAGCTGGGTCTTCTTTGAAAATCACTTGAGCAATGTAATTATCTTCTAATGATTTGCAGGGCTCTGTTGGAACAACCGTAAGATCTAATGGATGATTAGTCTTTTTATTCATTAGAGCTATGTGATTAATCTCCGCTAATCCTTTTTGTCTTCCTTTGCATCTTGCTTCTTTATATCAGCAGTATCCATAGAAAGAATTTCATCTGAAGCATGATCCATTTCTGAAGTTCTGCAACTTATTTGACTCGAATTTGTCGTGAGATCATGATTTCCTTGAATGTGCTTCTCAACATCACCTCTGATTTCTGTGTTCTTTTTTCTCTTCCTTTGGCTCTTTAGTTGAAGGTGATGGTGAAGACGAAGATGGGGTTGTCGATTGCAATGGAACAAATGTAACCCATTGTCCTTTCCATAGGAAGGAATATGTGTTCTTCTCTTTATCGTTGTGCACCTTCCGATCAAAAAGCTATGGTCATCCCATAAGAATGAGTGACATTCATAGAGATGACATCACACCAAAATTTGTCTTTATAACCACCAATCCTGAAAGATACCAAACATTTTTAAGTAACAGGAATGATAACCATTAGCCCATGTGACTTTGTAGGGCTTGGAAAGCTTTTCAACTGACCAATGAAAATTTTTCAATAACCTCTTGTGCAGTGAAATTTTATCGCGCTGCCATTGTCAATAACCAAATTTGCTAACCTATCTTTGCACTTTACTCATGTTTGGAATTTCTTAGTTTTTCTCCACTCTTCTTCCTTCTCATTTGTGGTGAAAAGTCGACGAATAACAAGTGTAGGATTATCCTTTCCGGAAAAAATGTGATTCAATGATATGAGCTCTTTGTTTGAAATCTTTAGTTTGAGAATTTGATGGTCTCCCAATACACTTCAAATTGACTTTCACTATTGGGGAAAATGGATCTCTATCATGTATGTGTCTGTCCTCCATTAGCAATTTCATTTCCTGCCATGTTGGTATAGCTGGGTGTGGATGTTCATGCAACTGACATTGTACTTCTTTCCACCATTCTTGTACATCTCTTTTAAGTTTTCTTTCTATGTAGTAT
Source organism: Camphora micrantha (assembly GCA_003546025.1). NCBI lineage: Eukaryota > Viridiplantae > Streptophyta > Magnoliopsida > Laurales > Lauraceae > Camphora > Camphora micrantha. Next base: position 18,067,847 of record QPKB01000006.1, on the reverse strand, counting down.
GTACTCTTTACATGGATTAGCTTTAAATTTAAGTCATATAAAATATTCTTTGAGTACTCCAATCCAACTTAAGAAGCTGTTTGGATCTTTATTTCCATTAAAAAAAAAAGAAGAGGAACTTATGGAGCTTCTTGGTGAAACTTGTTTGAGATTTTACCTTGATGATCAATGAGACTATTTACTGCTTGTAGATCTTGTTCACAGAAGCACGCAGGAACAATGATGAGCTGTTGGTTTGATCCACTGCAAATTTACCCATTCTGAACTTGGCCCAAGTTGGGTTTTTAAGACTATCAGTTTAACCTGGCCCAAGATTGAACTGGACCCATTGAGGGACCTCTGTTGCCCTTTTTTTTCCCTCCTTGTATTGGGTCGAATCTTACCCGAACTCAAGCCTCAGCACGTGTCCTGGGATAGACCCACGTGCCAGGTGCTCTCTTTCGCCTCAGTCCCGGGTTGTACGCAGCACAGAATCAAAAAGGGGTTTCAAGTTCCTTTTTTGTTGCTGAGCTTAACAAGAGAGAATGGAGGTTATGGAGTGTGATGATGATGGAGGTACTCGTCTCACCTTCACTCAGAAGACCTAAGTGGAGGGCTCTTCACTTGTTATCAGCAAATGAAGAACCAAAATGGGAGATGGAGTTGCTGACGGCGAACGCAGAGTCGTCAAAGATGCTGATGGTGCTTGGGGTCTAGAACCTGGTATGCTCCTCTTTTTCACTTTCTGTTTCTTTTGTTCTCCTCTCTGTTCCTTCTTTTTTTTTTTTCTGGTGTTTGGGTTTGGGAATGTTGACAGTGGGTTTTGATTAGGTTCGGATGGGTGGAGATGGGAGGATTTTGAGTCAGATGGGTGGATTTGGGTTCGGTCTGGATTGTGGGATAGGGAATATGGTTTTGGATGGAAGGGGTTCGGCTGGGAAAGTGAAGTACAAGGATGGCCTGATACCACTGATGATGATGGTGGATGATAAAATTAATGAGCGAGGAATTCAAACAATGGGATCAGATTCATGGGTTACCTTGATTGGACATTTGAGAAACGGATCTTCGCTCTGATACCAATTGACGCAGCATGGGTAAGGGAAGAATAGCCGAGGACTATTCTCCTAGCTGAAGCTTTGGGATAAGGGTCATTAGAATTCAAATCGTCTTGGTCTCATACGACAGGCATACAAGTGAGAAAAAGACTCAACGGATAAATTTAATTAATCAACCAACTTATCCCTCGGGATTGATGACAATCCTTTATATAGACTCTAAGCTCTAATCAATTCTTGGAAATAATTCTAATTAAAATAAACTCTAAATCAAATAAAATAAAATTTTCTAATTATTCTGATAACTATCTTTAAATTTAGCTATTAGCCTATTACTAATAATAGGCTTGAAAAATTCGGAGGCATGATTTGAAAACTTATTTTAGTGGACCAAGGACCTCTGGGTGTAAACTTTTGGGGTGGGCCCAATGGGCTGGCTGATCATGGATTTGGCCTGCATCATATTATCACCACTGCAAAATAGAAGCAACCTTCACATTTGTATAGATTCCTTTAATCTGCTGCAAGGCTCTAGGATTGGAAAATCCTATCTGCAATGGCTGTTACTTGGTGAATTTTCCCTTTTCTTCCCCTAAACTAACAGAAAATAGAGAAGTGGACTGACTCGACTAATTTAACTTGGACCCGTCTCTTCTGCTAGTAATAAACGACACCTAACAGAAATGAACTCTAACAAAGCACAATCAATCTAAGGCTCTCAAGCTCGAGATCCTATCTTCCAAGCTAATCGGTCTCTATCAATTTCAGTCTATTTTACTGTGATTGAAAGTCTTTCTGGATGGATATCAGTTCCTTGTATTGATTTGCAAAATTTGCAGTTCTTTCTTGGATCAGCACATATGTTAAAGCAGCCGTTATTTAGGCAAGCTTGTGCTGGAATCTTCAATGTCTGTGACCAGGAAAGCAAAGGCTTTATTTCTAAGCAACAGGTAACCCTCCCATGTATTCTCGTGTTGGGGTGCTGTAGTATCTTACTGCAGCTTCTAATTTTCTGACCACTTCTAGATACTGCAGCTTCTAATTTTCTAACCACCTTTTGCAGATAGAAGATGCTATTCATTGTGCAGTCCCAAGCACAAGTGAGGACGACGTGAGTAGCAATGAAGTTTTTTTTTTTTTTAAAGTATATAGACATTGCATATCCATGGTTGAGGTTCTGATTGAAATGGCTTGCCCAGCAGGTAATTGAACTATCTAACATGTTTGATATAGACGATGATGGGACTGTTAGCTTTGATGACTTCAATACTTACCTAAGGAGGAATCCGCTGATGATTGCACTCTTTGCTTCTTATTGGACACATAATGACTCACTGGCAAATGGGATGTTGGAGGTGGTGTGATGAATGGTGATGGGCATTATGTTTACACCATGTGAGGCCTTTGAATTTTGAAATGCCCAGTTCAATGGCTGATCTTGGTATTCAGATCCCTGTAAAAATGCCTGATTGACTGGTGCTGTTAATTTTGCTGCTATTTTTTTTTACAAGCAAACTCAATTGTTAAATGGTCATGGTCATCTTTTTTATTTGTTTCAAGAATACATTTTGGCCAAGAATGGAATATTTAGTGTCTTGTGTGAGGGCTTTTCTTTTGGACTAATGGCAGAACTCATTACGCTGGCCCAGTTTGATGGGACAAGGCTAAGATGATGATGATGATGTTGATGATAATGATTGTTATCAGAATCTCTCTCACGTTACATTTTCATTTGCTCTATCTGGAATCAGAATTTTGTTGTAGCTGATCTGTCCCTGCCCTACATGTCATTCATGGTTATGTGCTTTTTATATATTCTCCAAGAAGAAATGTCATAGGACCAAAATTTGTTAAAACAATGACAGCAGACTTGGGTCATCAAATAGCTGCATACAAAGGGATTTCCTATTTACAGAATTTACCGCTTTTTTACATGTTGACTCTGCTTAAACTTGCCCCAGAAAGAAATTTACATTTAACATAGCAAGTGCTTTCTCTTATAATTGGACAGGTCAGACAAATAACAAACCCAAGCTGAAGTTTTCTATGAATTGAAGTGTGATGACAGGCATGTCTGTCAAGATGATTTATAGGAGAGCACTTTGCTTTGCACAAAGAGGTAGAGACTAGGATCTTGATGGGATTATTGTAGCATGACTAGGGTTCAAAATCATTTCCTATCAAATAGAGATTTTTCATCTTCAGTTGCAGGGATCTTGCTTGGGAAATCAGAGAATTCCTAGGGTTTAATTCAAATGGAGGGTGAGCAGTCATTTGCTCTCAAATGGTGGAATTTGGCAACTGGCAGGAAAATTGAAGCTGTGCTACTAGGGCTTCAGACTAATATACAAAAGTTAATTAGAAAACAAATGGCTTTTGCATCTACCCACCTGCCCTTTGAATATTCATGAAAAACTTCCTGCCTTCTCATGAAATGTTGAAAAAATGGCTTACACCTCAGGTGAAAACATTTTTTTTTTCAATCGATTTCGATAGGTGGGTTATTTATTAAGGATAACATTTATTCTAATGTACCTAAAGACGGATGACATCCACAACAGAGTATTTATTCTTAGAAGGTGGTATTAATGGTATTCTTGTACGTATCTATATACGGATGGAAGATATAACATCAGAGCATAATAGAGGGTTGCAATGGCATGTAACTTTTTCCTGTGGCAATGGTGTGCGTCTCATTTCGCACAACTGTCAAGGGATCGATTCTACAGCAAGTAGGTAGTCTCACATGTCTTGAACCACTCTCTTATCTAGCCAAAAACCAATGTGGTTATGCACCAAAGCTATTGGGATTACCCCATATGAATAGTCTTCTATCTAGACTCTTCTTTTTTTTTAGCTACCAGAGGTTTCCCAATCCTTTGGGCTGGACTAATCCCTCCGGGGCTCAGAGGGAAATCGGGTAAACTCCCCTGTAGCTCCAATGTGGTAGTGCAGTTTCGAACCCACAAACTTCGGGTGCAAACCGTTGTACTGGGCCAACTGAGCTACCCCTTGGGGTTCTATCTAGCCTCTCATCTCGAGCTAAAAGAGAGCATTGAATAGCAGAAAAATAGCGAATGTGAAAAAAAGAGGAATCCTTTGTCATAACATCAGTGTTTGCAAACTTCCCATTTCCCTTTTCTTTTCTTTCTTTTCTTCCCCTGGTTCTGGTTTACACAAACATCCCTGAAAACCTAAGTTTGACCCTATTCCTATAGAAGACGATGGCCCCATCCATGATCAATTCAATCGTTTTGTACAAAAGATGACTGTCCTGGGTAAATAATCAAGAAGTTGCTACTGCATGGCCATTGTCTGTCCAATTTGTCAAGTTTAAAGTCTGCATGGAACCTGTGAATTTATAATTGATGTGTCCAATTCTTTTTGTGGGCTTGCCAGCCTAAGCTATTCTCAGCGGCTTGATTCAACGGAGCTCATAGTCGCTTAGTTGGTTAGGGACACCGATAATGCATGGTACATGAATGTAAAGCCGTAAAGGGGAAAACAAATTCGAACATCCATCACACTCCCAAGCCCAAGAAAGACAGTTGCATCAAGGCAGGCAAATTGCTTTAAAATTTGCCCAATACAATTACCTTTACTACTTTCTTTATTTTGCTGGTTGTACTTGTTTCCTAATGAACTGTTGAACCCTGGCCTTTTTTTATTGGGTTCTGCACCTAATGGAACATTGGGCCCAGGCCTAGCTGCTACTGGGTTTGGGTGGGAAACTGTCCCTACTTTCTATAGAGCACGGCTGATAACACCCTCTAACACACAGTTGGAATCTGCAATTCCCATCTCCTAGGGGAGTATTTGATGTCCCTTTACCAGTGGAGTAGGCAGGCAAGACCCACAAGCAAATACCAAATAGCAATAAATCACACAATTATAGTCATTTTCATTATTATTTTATATTATGTACATCTACCCATACAAGCATTATGCATAGAGTTTCACATTCGAAGCAGCTCTCAGTATTTATGGTGATTAAACTTGTTAGGTTGGGCCATCAACATAGCCCAATGATGCATGTATTAAATTCACCAAATACCTGAACATTGTTCATCAAATGAGAAATAATTAACAGCACCTGTTACACCACTGATCATTACAATGGGGTACCATATGACCTTCACAATGAGGTTGCATATTAGCTTGAGGCTGTTTCCTCTTTTTCTTTTTTTGATAACCAAGGGTATCTCTCGCCCAGTCCAGCACATGAGCCTTTGGCCCTGAGGCCAATGGACACTCTATTCTAGACAGCTGAGAGACTGTTTCCCTATTGTTGAATAAACCCTGGAATTTATAGAGGTGCAACAACTAGGCCTCCGCAAACTGCAGGCAAATTAGTTTTAAGTGCAATCTATGGGCTCATGTGTTAAGAACCTGAGTTACCTGTGAGTGGCAGCTATTTTGTTCTCTGCCATATCTAATAGCAGGTAAACAGATTTATAGGTAAATAGATTTAAAGGTAAACTTAATGTTTGACAACCAACTTCCATGGATCCAAATGGTGGCCTTTGAATAGGATGAAACACTATCACCAAACATAACATTGGTATTAACTCAGCAGAAAATGCATCACTTTCAGCAGCTTGCTCACTGTTCGCAAATATATGATATTAACAAGGTTTTTTATTTTACCAAAAAAAAAAAAAAAGATTTCTTTTTTTATGTTATGGGGCCTTCGAGAAGATAGAAGCATGTTTAAAGACAACTAAAATAATTGTATAAAATTGGCCTCTAACTAATTAAAATGAGAGAATGTGGTCATGGGTGCAGGTGCATCAGAAGGTCACCAGTGCAATGAACAAGAAAGCCGCAAGAGAATGCCCTTTAAAAGGAGTGGGGAAGAGGGACAATCAGGCCTTTTCAGCACAATAAAAGTGCGAGGAGATAAAAAAAAAAAAAAAAAAAAAAAAAAAGGTATTTGCTGTGTATCATGCAACTATATTTGACTACCCTTCTTCCAAAAATAACTGCAGCTTTGTCATCATTCATATTCAACATGTATGAAAGCTTCTTAGAAGGTAACATCAAAACAGAACATGTGATTCATAGTATGTATCCTACAAAAGAGTGGCCGGTTGTTTAACAAAGCATGCATATTTCTAATATCCATATGAACATGCATTGATTGAGTTGAGAAAACGCCATCTGCATATGAACACCTTTACCACCATCTCCAAGTAACCTGAGCACGATACCATCACTGTTTTGGGGCATTTCAGAACTACTCTATAGGATCGCCACATCCAAGTAGTCTCCAATCTACAAAACCATGAGAAAATGATCAGTTGATGTTCTAAATGGAATCCAAAGAGCATAGCATCATAAACCTGTACTTTTACCTGAAAGCTAAGTCCAGCCAATGCCTTTCCATCATCCAATCTTCTCCCATTACCATACGAATGAGTCATCCCCACCTTCAGAATATAGAAGAAAAATAAATGTTATGAAAAATTTGCCTACAACATAATTTTAGAACACAATTTCATCCTAAATTTATTTTGGTAATTCAATTTCAACCTATATGGTTCGGTTAAAAAAGGTGAAAAAAGTCCGTTTCATAGCCAATTTATAAATAGTATTTGAAAATAATTAAGAAAATAAAATGAAATGATCATCTTCGTTTTTTATTGTATTTTGGAGTTTTTAGATATAATAAAATATTTAGAACATGATATAAGTGGCGAAGATAAAGTTCCATTAGATTTCAAGTTTCAAATCCAGTCTGAACAAGTATGTAAGGCAATAAGACTTGGTTTCAGCTGAGTTTTAAAACCATGGTGTCACAACCGCGTCCAACACAACATGAAATTGTCCACTTTGGCTCCACGTGCGTGCGCGAAGACTTCCGAGGAGCTCACTCATCCTAGTACTACTCCCACCCAAGCAAGCTTCACTCCATAGTTTTTACGGTTTTTGGGGCCAAATGATTTTAAAAGGCCTCATGTTAAGTTTAGACAGAGTTTGACTTATAAGCTCAACGATTTGGACATCTCATTTCCAGTTTCTTCAGAGCGAGGGGGGGGGGGGGGGTGGGGGGGGGGTGCACGTGTTCACAATCGTGGGGCGTTACAATCTCCCCCACTAGGAATAGAGCCGTCCTTGGCTCTTATACCAATTGTCACAACCCCACCCAAGTCAGCATGAAATTGTCCGCTTTGGCCTTACGTGCGCGTGCGAGGAGTTCCCTGGAGGTCCGCTTTGGCCCCTCGTGCGTGAGCAAGGACTTCACAGGAGGTCACCCATTCTAGTTTGCTCCAGCCCGAGCATGCTTAACTCCATAGATTTTACGGTCTTCGGGGCCGCATAGTTTTAAAAGGCCTCATGTTAAGTCAAGATGGAGTTTGACTTATAAGCCCAGCGATCTGGACAGCTCATTTCCAGTGTGGGTTTCATGTATTCCTCACATTGCAAACCCAGTCTATATGCGGACCCTTCTAATTGCCCTTCTTCAAGGGGGTCACAATCGTGGGGCGTTACACATGGCCATTAGCAAGTGTACATGTTTCAAGGGTCTGCATGTAGGTCCACTGACAAAGTTACTAATGCTGATTGGATCACCTAACAAGGAGTTTCTATTTAACTTCAGATTGATGAGATAAGTCTTAGTTCATGGTGGTGATGACTGGAAGAGTATTTATATAGTAACAACCTATGATGCACGGATACTTCAAAATGGACAACATATCGTGTCGTATCGTATCCGATACTTCACTTTTTACATGTAAAATCCGTGTCCCTGACATGTCTATGGCGTGTCCCTGCCGTATCCGTACCGTATCTGGGCATCATAGGTAACAACCTTGTCCTTTGTGAGTTGCAACATGCGTGGACAAGAATGAACAATGCTACCTGCTTCCATATAAATTACTATGGCCTCAATAGAGTTTGATGTTTGTGGACATTTACGTGCAGACAGAGCTTACAGCTGTGCTGGATGATTTGCAGCATATAGATCAAAATAAAGACTATTTGTCCTATATTAATATCGATCTGTTGGTTAGAAATGGGCTCTAATCCAGCAAGTTTTGAGTGGTAACATTCATTCACTTGGGGGTCACTGTTACAGCTTTGATGAATTTTATGTTCAATGAGAGAATGCATGTCTGTAAGAGGTTTCCTTGGAAGGTGCCTTTTTTATCCCAACAAAGGAAACTAAGATACAACTTCCACCTGAGGCAGTGAAAAGTTATACCCAGGTTTCTTACAATAACGTTGATGTAGGATCATGGACAATGTCAGCACCTTAAGTTTCTCTACAGGATAAAGATTAGACAAGAGCTTTGAAGTCACCAAATGGAAACAAAAGCAAAGCATCAATTGAAATATTCTTACCAATAATATCAGTTTTAAGGTCTCATTGCGAGTCTAGGAAATGTTATCCTTGTTACAGAGAAACTAAACCAATCCCCTTTATTCTGTTTGTAAAAATAGAACAAGACTCTGTAGACTAAAACTCTAACAAGAAACCTCAATGGACATGATTTATCGACTTAAGCTATAATGAGTAAAAGAACATACATAAGAACTCATACACGATGTATATCACTTAAAATCGCAACTAAAACGCTAAACCAAAAGGGGGATTTGCGCTAAAACCCAAGAAAAGCTCTTTTGGCTGTTCTGAACTTCCGAAAAAAAGGGGTCCGGCTGCAGGATGCATCCTGGAACTTGGATGTTCATCAACTATAATATTAAATTACAATTGCATGAAATTCAATCCAAGTACCTTGGTTGCTTCTTCCTCTCAGTGATGCGGAAGATTTGAAAAGAGAGAATTAGAACCACCTTTGAGAACACTACCAAGAATCCTCAACCGGTCTAGGCACTCAAAAATATGGCATTGGCACCTGGGTGTCTCCTTAAAAGGATTCCCAGACAGGCATATTCTGTCATTGGGAGATTTCATAGAACCTCTTAGTTTTTCTTGGGTTTTCTTGTTTTGAATTTTGTCTTAGGCTCATTGCCATTTAATACCATGCTCTTTCAAAATTATAATATCATATTCATATTTCCAATACAATTCTTTTTTACAATAAAAGCCGAACCACTAGAATTCTAATAACAATACAGACAAAAATAACTTTGAGACGCATAAAAAAATTGGAAATGGCATCTCCAACATATAAGAGGCTCTAACCTGTCTCACCACAAAACGACCGTGCTTATCAGGATATACAAATGCAAACGACAGTTTTGCATCTCTTCTCCTTGCAGCAGGGGCAACTTCTTTGACCTAAGAAGATATATTATTGTAAAATTCCATAAACATGATCAAGTTCTTAAAACCTTTGAAAAAATAATTTAATATACCAGATCTGTCAACTCCCGAAGAGTGGCATCTTTCCATGTATAAATTTGAACCTCATCTCTGGGCTCCTTCCCTCTCACCGCAAAGTCTTCATTGGAATGATGACCTCCAGTCTGTGGCAATCAGAAGGGATTAATTTTGAAGCTCCTCACAGGTGTGTCAGTAAAATTGTTAAGCATAAAGTGGCAAGAGGTAATCACAGATATGCTGCTGACTTGCCCATTCAGCTGGACCAGAAGGGACCAACAAATTTAATATCAACACCAGTGCAAAAGATAATCCAGATGAAACAGGTATTGGGGGCTGCCTCCGCAAATCGTAAGTGTCCCTAGGGTTTTCTTCCCTATGGACAAATGGGGGTGAGAACTATTAATGAGGCACGACCCCTAGCCATGCTTATAGGGGTGAGGAAGCCTACAAAGCTCGACCTATTCCCATCGACCGTGCAATGTGATTTGGTGTGTGCAATAAGTTGGGTAGAGCAAAGGAGTGAAGTCCCATCAAGATTGCGACCTACATGTATCAGTTTTGGGTTGTGGTATATGGGGGCTTAGTGGGTCCTCCTCTCTCTTTTGGTTTAACATGCCCATCATGAGCATCCATCTAAATTGCATCATGTCTTCTTTCCCCTTCCCTTTGAAGCTTTGATAAAATCAGTTATCGTTCCAAAAATAAAAACTTAAAAAAATAGGTATAAACATTTAACATCGATAATAGCACATAATCCTTGGAATTGATCCAAACAAAATACAAGTGTATGGGTGTTTTTGCTTTGTACCGGTTTGAATGCAGACTACCCTTTTTTTTTTCCCAATGCACACCACCCAAATGTCAAGTGAGCTAGATGTACTTAATATTTGAGGTGGAATGTAGAAACCTTCAACACATTAGCCAATCTGCCTTGATACCCACTTGTGATCATGCCACAACCATGAGGTCGTGGGTTCAAGTCACATTTCCCCAAAAAAATCTGAAACTTGAAAAAAATTGGTAGATGCAAATATGCAAAAGTGCCGGATACACATAACAAAACTAGAATCGAACAGATACAATTTATAGAGTAAGTCGTGGGGGGGATGAAAAATGCCCAAGATGAAAACAAAAAGTTCATCAGGTTTCTGAAAAGCTTAGTTCAATGGCCTGGGTTAATGGTGGAAATCCCATGATAATCAGCGGTTCAAATCACTTCTAACCATCAATAAAAAAAATGACAGGAGATTAAACGTGAACTTCAGTGGTCTAAAAAAAGAAAAGAGAAAAAGGAGCCCACAAGTTACTTCATGAGGCACTTCCATCTTGCTGGATTGTTGAGTTGAGACTTGGATAAAATCTTACATTGTTAACATGGTAAAAGCCACTAAATAAAGCTACCGTAACTGTTGATACTGCTCACCCAACTCATCAATTTTCAAGCATCTCTCAATTGTGTGCACGGCATTCAAATAAGCTATAACTCCTAATTGCAATTTCGGAGAATTTGAGTTTTGAGAAGTATATGTCCTTTTATCCTCTCCGAAAGAAGCCATAGAACATCCTACTGAGTGGACTAATGATTTTCCACTGACTGCGTCAGAGTCCCCAGCCCTAGAATCCAGTCAATCGCTTCATCCCCCATTTAATGCTTCTAAAAGTTTCATAATTCCTCGACAAATATATTTCATGATCCCCTCCTGCTGTTGCCTACAATTTTATATCAGAAGTTTAAAAAAAAATAAAAATGAAGCCAACAAATGAACAATTCATAACCATATGCCCCACTTTTTACAGTTCCATGCAAAGTCTCTGGTACCTTTTAGACTGGGGCAACACAGCACAAAAGCAATCAATGCATCTTGTTGGTCTTTCATAATGCTATGCTAAATGGAAAGGCCATACCATTACCAAACCCCTTTTCTTTTTTAACAACTTCATGCATCTATAGCCTGTCATGCATATAGACTTCGCAAACAGAAAAAGAAAAAAAAAGAAAAAAAGCAAAAAAAAAAAAAGAAAACATATTACATGGTCCCTAAATCCCAAACTAAAAGTCTTCTACCCTAATAACCAATCATGATTCCCAACGCATAACATCAGCTTGCCAAGATTGATTAGAAAAAGGTTACCAGAGGCATGTTTGTTTTATTCAATGGTAAATTAACAGTGATGTAAACTCCAAGTCAATGGGAAAGGTAACGGTAGGCAATGGTGAAATAAAATTTCTAATAGAGCAAAATCTGCGCTTTTATTTTGTATGAGATAAAGTAATAAGAGAGAGAGTGTGGTAAAATAGCCATTTTTACTCTTTACTTTATCAGACTTAGCTATATTTTATATGGTAAAATTTTCTGGCAGCTAGTAAAGTATGGGTAAAATTTTTGGCAGCTGAGAATTTACTTTCCCACTCATTTTGACCAACCAAATATGGGAAGGTGAAATTTTTGATGGATAGGATTACTTCACCACTTTTTTACTTTACCACATGTAAACAAACATGCCCAACAGGGACAGTAATAGGCAAATTAATTTACCAATAAAAATGATTAAAAACTGATGGCCACAAAAAGCCCTAATCTTAAATTGTTAATATTCAAAATAAAAGGCCCCAATCTTCTACAGATAAACGTAGACTAGATTAACAGTGCTAGCTGCTAAGCATTACAAAGTACACAAATACTTAACAAACATCAGTGCTAAAATGTATGGTCGGAGAGGCTCAGGTAGATGAGAAGAGTACAGCATATGCATACCTTGGTAAAAACACGAAGCAATAAAGGGCATGTCTGCAAGTAAGACAGTTTAAAATTCATCAATACACACCACAATGTACTAAGTGCCTGAAAAATTGTTGGGCACCTGCGTGTGTGAGAGAGAGAATAGAAATGATAGTGTCTAGGGCACACTTTTGTAACTATGAGGGTTCCTCCATACCACGGAAAAGTCTCTAATTTTTATTGGCTGCCATTTTTCTTTAGTTAGAAAAAAAAGAAGTAATATTTGAACAGATCCACCTCAAGTTGGCAGAAAACCATTTTGCATGAGGGTTGGAACTTGGAACTGCTTTTTGATGGTGCCTCAAGAATAAAAATCCGCAGACCGCAGAAATTTTAAGATGTTACTACAAGTGAACAGGTAACCATCATGTGAACTTGTTATTCATTTTAATCAATGAACAAGTGTATAACAAAAGCAACAAATGAATAACAAAATGATCAAAGGACAACGCATCATACATTAAGCTATGCAGTAAGGAAACATGGGTTGGGTTTTCTTTTTTTCTCTATTCATCAGTTAGGGCAAGACGAGAATGCTAAAAAAACAGACCCATGATACCATTTCTCCATGTTTATCAATAGCAGCTGTTTTGGGGTTGAAAAACTAGGAGAAATCAGCAACCCAAACTAGTGTTCTTCCAATTTCAACGACTCCCAAAGCCAACCGTGGATCATAGAATCGCTCAAACCGGTTTCAAACCCTAATGAGAATGACAGAAAAAGGGGTGTGGATGGCATATGTCCGAGATAATGATGAATAGCGATCTGGGGTACCTCCAGACAAATTTCAACCCGCATTCATATGTAATCCACATCGATTTCTCTTGAAAGTTGGAAACTTTTCATAACCCACATAGAGATAGATTGTGATTCAAGGTTTATTGGGGGTAGAGATTCAAGATGACATACATAAAATGAAGATGGAAATGGAAGTGTCACCTTCTCGCGGTCAATGGGCTCGAAACGGGGACGAGGGAGAGGAGGAGGTGGTGGAAGAGCTCTTCCTGCTCTGTTCTGCGATTCACCCATCTCTTTCTCTGCTGCTTCCTTCTCTCGGCTCTTTCTGTTGCTCTTGTCAATGCAAGCTTACGCTCCAAATGCCATGATATGGTGGAACTCGACGTAGGGCTCCACCGACCACCTCCTCGAAATTCGAACATGCTTTACTATTAAAGTAAAGTGAAGGTAAAGTAAATGCTCCATTTGCTAGACAACAAGTTGGGGAGGGGTTGGAAATCGTATATCCCGCATATCACGGGTCCCACATCAGATCAAGTATGACTATAATCATAAGAGAAGTTAGTATTCAACTCTAATACAAAGACTTGATATGCATGCACCTACTAGGATAAGTCTCCCAACATGATGGATGCAGATTTTTGGCGAAAAAGTCTTAGAGTTGCCTGTATAAGTGATATCGAAGCCCTAGGATTGTTATTATCGCATATATAAGTGATATCGGAGCCCTATGGTTGTTATCATCATCGCATTCTACACCATATCTTAGGTAAAAGTACAGGCAAAGAGATCCGCGAAGCTTCCCTATCACGCAATAGATCTCCAGCCGCGTGTCGGAGTCTTGCGCAAGAAAGGTCCTCTCTATATCGCTACCTTATATCATTTTCTCACCTATTATCATTTACACTTCACCTCTTTAATAATTCTTCATTAGAGCTCATTGTACCATGAATTCTCGCGCATTCAATTTCTATGTATTATAATGCTACTAAATAGGCCCTAATGGATTCGACCATGACTCATCTTGCATTAATGACAATTTTTAGATGGTCCACAGTGATCAACAATATTAGGCATGACTTTCTATAATGGGGTGATAACGAGTTGAGAGATGATCCACACATAAAACCCAAAACCTGTGTAGGGATGGATAACAATGGTTTGGTTTTTACAAGGGTCAGCCTAAACAGACTCGGTCCCGATTGATACATGTTTTTCTCCATACTTGATCAACCAATGACAGTTTTACGATGGTCCTTGATACCAAAATCTGCCCTCATCATAGGTGGGGGGGTTTGGGTTGGATATGATATGTAAGGTTTCTTTCTTCTTGCATAGAGAAGGATTGGAACCTACAACCAACCTAGTCACATCCATTGTTTGCTACCATTTTCATAGAGAAACTTTGTTTGCTAAAGAGGTAACTCTCACTGCTTGTATGAGAGGTAACCCACTTAGGTGCATGTCAATTATGGGTGTGATGGAAAGATCTTGTTATGAATATGATTTTAAGTAAAACCCATCCAAATCACATCATCACAACCATTGATTAGGGCCTTCAAATTTTAATAGTCACTTAAGTAACTTTTTTTTTTTTTTTTTTTTTGTGAAATTCAATTCAACCATGAGTATTATTTAGATTATTGTAAAAGGAGGGTGAGTGCCAATTCATGTACGGTGAAATTAGGGGTGTCGAATTGATAAAATGAGGTCTTACATTCATGATAAATATAAGTTACCTTAGGAAGCCATGTGAGGAGAAATCCTTTATTATATTTATTAAAAAGGGAAGGCGTGGGCAGGGGTGGGGTGGATGCAACCAAAATCCTATCTATTTCGTTCCAAACTCAAATCTAGAGAGCCATACTTGCCTTGAATATGAAAAACCCCTCATAGGAGCAAGTTGGGAAAACCAATGTTTAACCCAACCCATTGCTATTCCTACCCATGTGAAACAGCCCATATTGACCCACCTGGATGGATGCCAACGAAGAGTGAAACGTAAATATAAATCCCTCTTCATGATGAAGGGGCTATAAAGAGCTAAATCCATTTGACATTTCCAACCCCTTAATTCAAGGTTAGGATTTGAAAGATAGCTTTGAAGTGTGTTTTCTTTTATTTCTTTTATTGTTTTGATAAATCAGATTTGACATTGATAAGTAGAGAAGTAGCCTTTTACCAATTTTATAAAGGCCTCTTTAGTAACGTGTGAGAAATCCATGAAAGTGATTTAGATTTGAGGACTCATCACTGCCCTTGGAATAAAGATTCCTCAACGAAGATTTTCGTAGTTGATGATTTCACACCGATATCAATGCTTATGATACATATACCCGAGAAAAAGGTAGAAAAGAAAATGATGATCTCCAAGTCGCATAGGAGGAGGTTGGACATGATTTACCCAACTCTGCATGTATTTACAACAACCAAACATGGGTTAACCAATGAGGAATCTACGAGGACTTGGATTGCCAAATGTGACCTAAAAGACTTCTCTCCAAATATGCAAACAAACATGGGTGACTTCTTATCACAAATGGGATGGGTGTAGGGTTGCGGAGTTGTTAAGGAAAAGGTGGAACCAGTTTCTTGGCTCCGGAATCAGAACCAAAACTATATATGGGATGAGTCTGGATCCGAGTCCGGGTTTAAATAGAGAATGATATTAAAAAAACCTAGCTTTGAGGAGAGGTTTTTGAAAATTGAGGTAATATATCAGTTTTGGGTCCACGGGTCCGAACCAAGGTAGAATCGGACCTGGACCCGAACCCATTTACTTATTGGGGCTTAAATAAGGACTCAAATCCGATTTTTGACAGGTCAAAACTTCTGAATAATCGGAGAACTGAAGACCCATTTACATCCCTACATGGGTGTAGGTTAGCAATTCTCAACCAGCAATTATATGGGTTGAGCCACTGGAGTCACAACCATTGGGTCAAGAACCTTCCCTTTCCATAATTATAATTAGGTGACCCTACCCGATTTCATACCCGGCAAGGTCCCAAGACCCCACCACCTCCTGTTACGTTATATTCCTGTTATATTCCATTGTGTATCCAACAACGACCTTCCAATCTTTTCATTTCCCTCCCGCTCCCTCCCTCTCTCTCTCTCTCTCTCTCTCTGAAGAAGAAGAAGAAGAAGAAGAAGGAGAAGAAGCAAACCCCTTTTTCAGGTAGTCTTCTTTATAGCATCTTCTTCTTTGTAATGTGAAGAAGCCCTTCTCTTTCTAGTTAATTTTTCTTTACAAGGGTTTCTATGGATTTTGAATTAGGTTTCTCCTTTGGACTTTGAAAAATGGGGTTTTGATTAGGTTTATGAATTTGGTCTCAATTTTGAGCTTTGAGTTGGGTTTGGATTACATTCTCAAGTTTTTTTTTTTTTTTTTTTCAATTATTTTTCTTTGTAGTGTGAAGCCCCTTCTCTTTCTCGTTATTTTCTCTTTAGATAAGTTTCTGTGGATCTTGAATTGGTTTTCTCCGGTTGGGCTTTGAACTTGGGTTTTAATTAGGGCCACGAATTGGGTTTTAGTCATGGTATGAATTGGGTTTAATTGGGGTTTCTAATTCTGGGGTGGGGTTGATTAGGGTATGGTTGGTTGGTGTTTAATAAGGGGGGGTTGATTAGAGTTTTTTAACTGGGAGTTTATTTGGGGTGTCATTAAGTAGCATAACGGGTTTGATTGGGTAGTTTAACTGGGGTTTTATTATTGGGTTTGATTCGGGTTAGGGTCTGTTTGGTACTTAAAAAGAATTAGGGTTGCAATTTTGTTAGGTCATTAATTACAGACTTGGAGTGGTTGTAAATGTTAAATTTATAGTATCGGAGATGATGCAGCCCGACAGAAGACTAGGACCCGCAGGTCTTGATGGACCATCTGACGGGGTCCACATGATCAGATATCCATATCTATCTAAATTAGCAATATTAATTAGTTGCTTAATAGGAACTGCTTTCTATAATTCTATTTTGAGTAGGATTAAGTATTTTACAATTTTCAATGTCCTGATTAGTTTAGAAATAGTGTCTTCTATATATACAGAAGAACCCTCTTGTTATTTCCCATGCTTATTCGATCAAATAAAGTTACCGTGAGTTATTCTTCTGGTATGTTATGGCTGTGAGTGTTGTTTTATGTGGAATCCCTTTGTTGGATTCGATCAACCTCATCTGAGAGGTTGGTCTATTCGATCGAAGGTCCGGGGCTGCGCCAAGAGAGCGCTTGTTGGTATGTTTTAGAAGATGTTTTATTATTTGATGAAAGTATGACTCAGTAGGAGAGTTTTTGTTTTGTTGAAAGAGGTAGGGATTGAAAGCCTATGAGGCTAGATTATGATGAGAATATCATGAGCAAGATTTTTCTGTTAGTAGTAAAAAGAATGCAAACTAGGATAAGATGTTTAATTTTGATAACTTCTTCTAAATACTGTAAATACCAAACATAAATATAATAATTATTGCCGAATCATGATACAACATCGATGTATGTGTTGACTAAAAGGAATCTTAGATTGAGTTAATTGTCTTTTATTTTAGGGCCTGCCTGTTCGATTGCATGGAGTTGATTTCGTAGGAATTCAAGACATGTATTCCTAGAAGTGGCTAAAATTTAAGAAACAAAGGTGAAGATCCATAAATGACCATCAAATGATTTCTCCTTTAATAGAAAATGAATTAAGGAGAGTTGAAAAATGAATGCCCATCCATGACCCTAGTAAATCATTTCCTAGGAAAGTCAGGACTACATCTGCACCTCCACTTGATGTAACCTTCACCCCTCACCTATTTAATAATCCTTTGTTTGAACCCATTTAAGCATGACGTCCTGGGAATTTGATTCTGGAATAAAACAAACTGGCCCTAAGTTGGGTGTTGAAAAGGGAAAGTCAAGTGACTTGTTTTTAAGAATATAAATAGGACTAGAATTGCTATTTCAAATGTCTCTTCCAGAAAGCTCCTGGGGTGAAGCAAAAGATGATGTTTTCACACATCAAACGAGAACCAAAGAGACACCTCTTTGGAAGATGAGAGAAGACGGCATTGGCAGCTGAAATTTAAAACCTTAACCATAAGAGGATGAATACAAACTTTTATATGTTTCACACGAGTCATGACCAAGCATTGTATGCTATGATGCACGGATACTTCAAAATGGGCGACGTATCGTGTCGTATCATATCCAATACTTCACTTTTTACATGTAAAATCTGTGTCCCTACCATGTCTATAACGTATCTGTTCCGTATCTGGGCTTCATTGACTGTATGTTTCACACGAGTCATGACCAAGCATTCTCCACACGATAATACTCAGTCAAAACCTCTCTCTCTCTCTATATATATATCTCTGTGTGTGTTGCTTGTTTTTTGTGGGATCTTTTTCTCAGTTGCTTGTGCACTTTCCACATCCATCACCACTACAAGCTAGTATTACAGCTATTACTTTGTTTGCTTCTGCTTTGAAGTGTCGACTTTGATTTGATGTTTTATGCATCTTCTAATGATTTGCTTATGTATAACCTTTGTGTATTTTTGGGGGCTTCTTTGCTTTTGTTTGTTATATCAACTATATTATAGGGCGCAGGACCTGGAAAGTATGCTGTGCAAGCAAATCAGGCTACAATCAGTTGAAGGTGTCCTGAGGACTGTATCTCAGCCCGTTTATAATTGGGTCTCAAAATTAGGATCTTCCCGATGGCCTTGTCAAGCTCAAGCTTGGCCCTTGAGAAAGATGTCAAGCCCAGGCTTGAGCCCAATACTTGTAATTGGTGATGCTTAAGTATTTTTGTTTTTATCTAAATGTGAAAAATAATAAATTTCCAACTATGTTGGACCATCAATTTTAGTTTTAACTATGAAGTATGATCCCCATCAAAGGCTAATGAAACACATTTTTAGCCCATCTTCATCTGAAGTAGAGATCAAAATGGTAAGTTTAGAATATGAATAAGAAACTACAGAAGTACAATAAACCATACAATCATCAAAAGTTGAGTTGTTTGTTGATATAAAAATACAAATGTACCATGCTTTTAGTTTATCCATGAACAAGAATATGAATATATGATATCATATTAGGGTCTGTTTGATTTTAGTTGCCTTTCCAATGCTATAGTTCATAGTTCACACCGGAACTTAAATTCTTTATACTAGTAATAGAAAGATTATATAGTGTGGTTTAAAGGTTTATCATGATTAGAGAGAGTGCTAGTTGTTCAATTAATCAAACACCCTTTTTTTGGGCAACTCAATCTTATAGGATAAGGTAGGCAATCACAATGTTACCATAATGACACTGTAAACCAAATGAAAAACCTTAAGTACTACAATTATATTGTCATTTTTTCATTTTATATGTTTGACCCAGTGGGCTTTGACATAGAACCTTGAGCACAGCCCTTACAACAAAAGGTCTTACCATTTAGAATTTGTCCTAGTCCGGGGGTTAAGGCTGTCCAAATCCAACACATCACCTGCCCTAGTGAAAAGGATCCAATTTTAGTTGTGCCTATTTTTCTTAATTTTAGCCTTGGCCTTTGGTTTTACATCTTAGATGAATCTTTTTAGTTTCTATTATGCTTGCTTTAATGTGTGCATCACATTTGGTGGTCTGCCTTATCCACAACTCTTCCAATCATAGTAAGAGAAATTAGAATCTCCATCAAACCTTCCTCCGTTAATGAAAGAGCACCGATCCCATGTACATGGGTGTAGGGAAATTATGGTAGGCCCTCTTTAGTTATTATTGATTCAGTAACCCTCAAGGACTAAATGGGAACTGTTCAATCATCAGCCCCACCATTGACGAATTTAAGCTAAAGATGAGAAGAGTAATAGATAATCAAACCATGTTATTTATTTATTTAATAATAGAAGATGATTAGTAAACAGTAAAACACAAACTTTTGTTGATGCAACAATTTTATTTAGTAATCTTTCAAAGGAGGGCCCACTGGAAAGAAGGTTCATCTATAAGCGTAACTAGAATGAGATGGAATTATCTTTACTATGGTGCTGAATGGTGAGATGTATGAGATCAGCTCTGCTTTTAAATATCTTCTCTCCCAATATTCATAATTTCTTTTCAAGCAGTAATATTTCTTCACTCTATGCAGTCATGGATATGATGGATTCGTATTCAGAAGTCAAATATTATTGCAATGTAGAAGGGATTACAGGAAGAGGATTACGAATAATACGGCCTCCAGCGAATAGTCCGACGAGTACAAGGCGAATATGTCAATCTAAGGTTTTCTAAAGCTTCTTCTGTAAGTTCATTAATCCAAAAGCTTTTCTTTGTTTTCATTCTCTGTTTGTGGATTTTGTTTATTTTTCAGGGCTCTTACAGGAGATTGTGGTGGATTCTGGGTTCTGTAAGGGCCTTTTTATTTTTTATTTTTTGCTGTAGATGTTTGTAAAATCAGTGGTTTCTAGGGTCTGAGACTGCTGGAACTAATTTTTTTCTTGGCTTCTTTGGTGTAATCTGTAGTTGGATAACAAGGTTTTTATTTATTTATTTAATATTTCTAATGCTTTTGCATTCGATAATAGGGAACTTACCTTGGGGGTTTAAAGGAGGTATCTTGCTTGGGGGAATTTTGTGGTTCTCAGGTTTAGTAGCAGGAAAAAGTTTCTGCTATTGCTTTTGAAGAGCTTTTAGGTGTTACTAGCTGAAAATGTTTATTTGACGGTCTTTTAGGCAGGGATTTGGTGGAATTGAAGGTATCTAGAGTTCAGACAGATAATTGGTTGAATTGAGGGTTTTTAGACAGATTTAGCGGAGTTGGGGTCATATATACAGAGATTTGGTGGATTTCTTGTTTTCTGATGCTTGGCGTTCTTGTTAGATTCTACAAGTCCATTTGGTGGTGTGAAATTGTTTCTGGGCAAATTTGCAAGATGCTGGTTTCTTATTTTCGTGGTTCGAATGGATATGAAAGGAAGTAGAGCAGAATGGCAGCAGTGGGAAGAGAACTAGGATTTCGAAAGACAGGAAGTTGCAGTCTTAGAGAAGAGACAGCTAGGGTGACTCTCAACAGAATCCGGCATCAGGGGCATCCATATGTCGAGCTTAGGGAAGATGGAAAACGGTTTATCTTCTTCTGCACGCTCTGTCTCGCACCGTGCTACAGCGATACTGTGTTGTATGATCATCTCAATGGAAACCTTCACAAGCAAAGGTATGCTGCTGCGAAAGTCACCCTTTTTGGACCAAATCCATGGCCCTTTGATGATGGTGTTTTCTTCTTTTGCACTTTGCCTGAGAAAGAACAAGTGTCTGCAGTTTCAAGTTCCCAAAGAGATAGGGTTGTGAATTCTAATGATGGCAATCTTGGAATTGTTATCAATCATAGTTGTTTCAAAGCTTCCAAAGCTAAGGACAATGGTATAGGAGTTAATGGGAGTGAAACTTATGGCAATTTGAATCCTGATGACTCTAATTCTGCACTTGTTTTGAATGGTTATGACAAGATCTCCAGTCCTATTGACAATTATCGCCATCTGGTTATTCCTGGGGTTCTGCTAAATGATGAAGTTTCTATCTTAGCAGTAAGATCTATTGGGTATGGGCAAATTGGTTCACGGATCCGAGGAACTAATGAGATGAGTAATATGATTAGTAGGATGTGGTGTGCTTGGTTGGGAGAAGGGGATTCTTGTGAGAGGAGCATTGCAGCACCCGACTGTGATTTCTCTATCATTACTTTCTCTTACACATATGACTTGGGTAGAAAACCTGTTGGAAGTGATTTAAGCCTTCCACCCCCTAGTCCTCATCTGGAACTCGAGAGTACTGGGAGCAATGCAAAAAAAAGAAAAGAATCATTCTCTGAACCTGAGGATATGCATGAGGCAACTGGTGATCATTGTGGTTCTACTGAGGAAGATTGTCTAGCTTTGAATGATTCTACTGAAAATGCTCTAGTACTGCAAAAAGACTCAGCGGCCAACGCTCTAACCTCTGACCAATACAATAATCAGCTTCAGCACTCAAGGTTTATATCGAGCAAGGCTGTTAGACGGGAGTTAAGGAGGCAGCAGCGGCTAGCGGCTGAAAGGATGTGTGATGTATGTCAACAAAGGATGCTTCCAGGGAAAGATGTTGCTACTCTTTTAAATAGGAAGACTGGGAATCTTGCTTGCAGCAGTAGAAACACAAATGGGGTAAACATCTATGCATACTAATTATGTGCTACTTTACAACATACCGAATAGTAATATTATATATATATATATATATATATATATATGTACATTATGTCAAATAACTTGTTCAGGGACATCCTGCACAGAATTCTGAGTGGGTCAGCATCTGGGGCTCACTTGAATGGATGGCAATATTTGCACCCACAGTAGTCAGTGTGAGGGTTGGATTGTCATAGGTGGGCCCTATATAGTATGTGCTCATGCATTGTTCATGATGGATGCCCCTTAGCAGAAAATTTGATTTTTATTATATTGGGTTTAGTTACATATGTTTCTGTCTTAACCTGTAGGCCTTTCATGTTTTTCACACATCCTGCCTCATACACTGGGTTCTTCTGTGCGAATTTGAAATATTGATGGATAAGTCATCTAATGCTGAAAACCCCCAGGGGAGTGCTCCTGCGAAGTCTCGGAGAAAGCGAGCAGCCAGATCTAGCAAAATGAAAATGATAGATAGCAGAATGGAAGTTAGGAAACCTCACATTTCTTCTGTATTTTGTCCAGAATGCCAGGGCACTGGTGTAAACATTGAAGGAGATCAGCTAGAAAAGCCAACCATCCCTCTTTCTGAGGTTTGAACTTATGATATTACCTTTTTTTTTATTAGGATTTTTGTTACAGTTTTTTCATGTTGAATGTTTTTTCCTAATATTTATTTTTATTACTTATAGTTGTGACCATTCATTAGCAGTGTTTTCACTTTTCATTCAGATGTTCCTTTACAAAATAAAAGCACTTGAGTCACACAAAGCTTGGATGAAAAATCCTGAGTGTTTACAGGATTGCTCAACTGGTCTTCATTTTCCTAGCAGTTCTGAAGAAAGTTTTCAGGTTTGTTATACATGGATTTCTTATTTATTTAACATGCCTTTGTGATTCATTCTATCTTCCATCATCTTGCCCATTTCAGGAACAGGTGTTGCCTCTAAAGAAGCTTCATTTCTATCAGGCATTGGATAGACCTTAATTGGAGGCTTTGGTCTTTTGTTCTGCAACTGCGAGCAG
This sequence comes from Camphora micrantha, assembly GCA_003546025.1. Lineage (NCBI taxonomy): Eukaryota > Viridiplantae > Streptophyta > Magnoliopsida > Laurales > Lauraceae > Camphora > Camphora micrantha. The sequence continues at coordinate 18,044,782 of QPKB01000006.1, read as the reverse complement.
GCATTTTCAAGTGTACTTTTATTCCTGTTAACATTTTCTGAGACCTTGGCATGCTGGCACTTAATTGGTCTATCGCCTCTGATAATGACTTACCATGTTCCTATTACCTCTGATAATGACCTGCCACTGTGTGTTAACAATGTAAATTCCTGTTTAACATAGGTGGACGTAGAAATGTATAGTGGTGACACAAATTAATTGGAGGCCGATTGCTGATTAGTTTGGAAATAGATTTTACATGATTGCCTTTAATTGCTGACTCTTTTCTTGTAGACAGTAGATGATATGTGATTAAGAGTGAGATACATGGACTCTCTCTCTCTCTCTCTCTCTCTCTCTCTCTCTGTGTGTGTGTGTGTGTGTGTGTGTTAAAACACTTTCAGCCTGATCCAATATCATGAATTTCTTAAATTTATGTTTGTTAATCTCATAATTTATTTTCTTAATTTGATATTATTTATTTTCTTTCATTGGTATAGTTTGTCTTTTCATTTCATGAGGAAATGCATATTTCTGATTATGTTGTACATGATATATATATATATATATATATATTTTTTTTTTTCAATGATTGTATTTTTATGTCAACTTGCTCCTATGAACATCATAGGAAGGTTTATTTTTGGTAACTGTGTTATCCAAAGCAGAAGAAAAAGAAGACAGCAACATCTGAATGGTACAATGAAAAAAAAAAAAAAAGGGTCAAAGGACTCCATTAACAGACCCTGAAACATATAAGAAAAGAACTTTTCTGCAACATAACAGACTGCAGAGACCAAGAAAGAAACTTTGAAACGTCCTGATGGGCTCTGTGGAAATTCAAAAAAAGGAAAAGAAAAAACGGGTACTTTTGTGATGGCATATGATGAAGTGCTCTGATCATTAATGAGCAGCTCTATGGTGTGTGGGGACAATACTCTCTGAAGGGGCATGCTATTTCAACTTAGGATTGTTTAAAATCAGGTAAAAAGCTGCGTGGATGGTTGATTTGGGGCCCAAAACCATGTTTTAACCATAAGCATGTATGCTTGTGATTAAGTTCAGCAATACCCATTAAGAGACAGAAAACTGACAGACCATCCCAGCTCTTCTAGGGGCTCATTTGGAACCTCTAATCTAATTAATAAGAGCTAGTTAGATTAAGGTCTAAGATAAAAGCTCAAATTTTCTAAGTACTAATTTACAATTAGTGTGTGGTAAAATTGTAAAAAAAAAAAAGCTAATATTTCATGATATAATCGGGCTCACCTTTTATAAATTACAATGTAGAATTCACCATTTGGGTCATTTTGAAAATTTTATGAGGTTACTTCATCCGACACGTACCGTTATAAATTTCGCATTGTCCACCTCTATCTTTCTTCGTTAAAAAAGCTCCAAAAAATAAGCTGCCCCACTTAAGCCTTTTTTTTTTTTTTTTGTGTTGTCCAGAGGCAAAAGCTCTAATTAAAGAAGCTCTAAAATGAGGAAATATAATTAGAGGTTTACCAAAGCTCTTAATCACAAAATAAGAGCCTGTTTTTGGAGTAAAAGTAATATGGGTTCAGTAGCCATTATCCATCAATAGGGATTGTGCTTGTGGTATTTCGTTGAGAATATGATGGCCTCTGCTACCGATGAAGTAGCTCCCATCCCAACTTTCTGTAACAGGCTTCAACACTTGGTCCATCAGATACTGGTTTAAGAAAAAAAAAAAAAAAAAAAACAAAAAAAAACAAAAAGCGCCCCGCTGAGGCTTTTTTTTTTTTTTGGCTGTATTAATCCCTCTGGACCTAGAGGAAAGTAGGGTAAACTCTCCTATAGCCCCAGTGTGTGGTAGTATAGTTTTGAACCTACAACCTCCGGGTGCAAACCGTGTTCTTAGTCCAACTGAGCTATCCCTTGTTGATAATATGTTGTGTTAACGACCTTCCTTTTAGTTGATGGTTGACTTGCCAATTTGGCTTGATCATCTAGATTTTCATTTCACTGATCTAAGGTGGGTACAAATAGGCCCTATATAGTAGTACTTATAGGGGACCTCAAGTTGGACCCTTGGTAGAGACAAACTCTAGCTTGAAACTTACTCAAACAAAAAAGTGCAATGACTTGACTTTTGTTGTTACTGTTCAGGGTTGAATGTAGGACCTATGAAATGAATGTATGATGTCATGTAATTAAAATAGAATAGAGAGTTTTTTTTTTTTTTTATATATATATATATATATATATATTTTAAGATTAGCTATCTATAAATAACTGCCCCATCAAATATTGGTAGTTTTAGATAAGAGGGAATGGAAGTGAATTGGGCAAAACATGAAAGCACTCAATAGATAAAAATTATCATGTTTGATTGAATAACAACAATGGTAACATTAGACCCATAATTATAAATAACCAGTTTCCCCATATCATTGCCATTTATCCTGTATCAGATTTACTGAGTACTAGAGAAAAGATAGGTTAAGAAATTTTGTAGCGAAGAAATTAGCAAAAAGAGGGCCCTCACCATAAAATGAAAGCCAAAACATGCAGGCATGTGAGGGCTCCTAAGCAGGGAGTGGGGGGACATGATATGAGTGAGCACAACTGTTGTTTGAAGGGAAAGGGCCCTTCAGGCCTCAATCATTGCCTAAGCACGCTTGCTTTTTTTGGATTAAAGTGTAATCCTTCACCCACAGCCCTAATCATTTTCCCCTCCTTGGTCCAAAAGGAACACCATTTTCATTTTTTAAGTACCAAGTATAGATTGACTTGGGTTGGTTGCAGTTGTTTCCCTGCGGATGAAAATGGGTGCCTGGAACTGAAATGGGTGATGATAATAAACTTGTATAGGTCCAATTTTTTTGACCCATTCTGAGTATGGTTTTTGTATTGGTCCCCATGACATGAACCCAAACAGAACTCAGTCAGGGTTCAGGTCCATGTGGTCTATACTCTGAAGACACGTATGCTCAATCCCACGGCTGTATGTGACATACATAAAGGTATGTTGAGTGTATTAAGTGTTTTATATATGTGTTTACATGATTTTGGTCTTGATACAGATCTGGGTCTCCAAGCCCTTTCTTTTGATTGCTGGTGTTTGGGTCTGATTCTTTGAGTGAGATGGGTTCACATTTGTCGCACCACATTTGACGAGTTGCTGGAAAGAGGAGAGAAAAGAAGAGAAGATGAAGGCTATGGTCCCAACTAAGGAGACAACAACCACAAAGCGTTGATGCATCAATCCTCTAGCTTTGACAATTCTCCTTCGAGGCTTTGACTTATAGATCATGTATTTGGTTGATGTCCTGTCATATTTTGAATGACTTGAACTTTTAATAAGCTAGCCTTATAATGTAGTTCTATTCCTTCAAGGTTTTGGTAATTCACTTGTAAAGTGATTTCAAAATGAAGCGTTATTTTTAAGATACAAGAAAAGAGAGATCTTATAAAAATGTAAAAATTCTAAAAAATCACCCTTTTTGTTTTTTATTATATTTTTTTTAAGTTAAAAGGTTAATCTCTTATTCTAGTAATAGACAAAAAGGCCTTTTTTTAATCCAAAAATTCAAAAAGTTCCTCATATGCCACAAATGACAAAATGTAAAAAAGATGGATTTTGAAATTTTGTACATTTTTATAAGAACCCCCTTATTTTCTTTTCTCTTAAAAGTGACCACTTACTTTTTAACTCACTTTACTGGTGAACTTCTAGACGGTCTCAAACGTTGAAAGTTTATAATATAAGATCTCGAAATTAGTCTACTCAATAAATCAACCCAGTAGTGCGTAAAAATAATAAACTATGTAGCGGAAAATAAACTCAAAAAGCACACACCACAAGGACACTAGATTTAGCGTGGAAAACCCTAACTGGGTAAAAACCCACGAGTCTAAACTGGATCAGCAATCAAACACTATGGATATCGTAATTACAAGAAACTCAGATTTCCTCCCCAGATATCCCGTAGCTAAGGACTGAAGTTACTTTGTGTCGATTCATGCTTCAACGACCTCACATCGTGGATTGCAACAAACTCAATCTTACGCTTGACTCCTCAAATCTTCTACGCAAGAAGATGATCTTCTATAAAGGATGCAGAATAAACTGGCTCTCTAAAGAAACTACTCTTCAACAAATCTCTAGAGAAGATTCTCTCAATTAAATCTCTAATTCAGAACTTGAGAGATGATGTGTGTCTCTTTGGGTTGTGAGAAACATCCAATATATAACCCCAAATCCATGCAAGAGAATCCTAATCATAAGCCACTAAGAATATATTAGACCTCGTCCCGAGTAAATCGAGATTAACTCTAATTGATTGGAAATTAAGCTAATTAACTATGTTTAATTAAGCTAATGATGGTTTATGACCAAATGGAATTGAATTAGCCTAAAATGAATGATTTAAGCTTAATAAAATGATAATGAAGGACATTGAATGAATTGAATGGATTTTAGACTTGAACTAGGAGAACTAAGGACTTTTTCGTAAATACAAATGTTAGCGTATTTTGTCGAATATGGAAACTCTTAATACCAACACACGTATCTTGAAGAGTACGTTAACTATCGTAATAGACTAGAAGTCGTTTGACGAGAAATGGATCAAATGACCCTTCATTTAACTCGAATTGAGATGAGTTAAGAGGTGGAGGGCCTAATTGCAAATTAGGAGCTTATATAGATAAGATGAACTCATTTGAGTTCATTCATCTCAATCAAACTCTAGACTCCTTTTTCTTCTTCTTCTTTCCTTTCTCCATCAAGTGAGAGCTTGGGGGATCCAAGTGAAGTGTGGACTTCATCCACTTCATCTTCTTCATCTTCTTTTTGGATTTCTTTAAACTTAGAGCTTGTGAGAAAGTCCAAATTTCTCTCCACAAAGACTACAAGTAAGTAGTTGGTCTCTTTTAGAGTTTTTCAAGTTCTATTGAATGCATAGGAATGGTTTCTAGCTCATATAATTCATAGGAGTTGTATCTTGCATGTTTTCATGGAAATAGCCTTGGAAAGAGGCTTCAGGTTGAGAAGTTTCCATCTCAACCCAAGCTAAGCGAAGGGGTTTTGTCAATTTAATCTTCAATTAAGGCAAGTATATGCACCTCTTATGATTTTGTTTGTTATTGAAGTGATTTGAGCTCAAGGAGTTTAGATTCAGAGTTTTCACTTCAGAAAATCTGAAGTTCTGGGAGCCAAACTGCTGACTGATGGCTAACCGAACTTATTAGAGTGATTTTCTAATAAAATGTCAGCCTCTGGAAAGCTGATCGTGAGCTGACCGCCAAATCTCGGTTAGTCGAATTTGTGAATTTGGCTAGCTGCGAGGCCACCTCAAGCTGACCGAGTTTAGGTCAGTAATTCCCATCAGAAGACAAGCTTCTGAAAAGCTAACCGCAGGGTAGCCGAAATGGGTTCGGCTAGCCGAGTACGTGACCGCATTGAGAAAATGCATCAGAAATTGCAAGGTTCTGGAAAGCTGATTGAATGTAATTCGGTGAGTCGCCTTCCAGAATGCGGTCACCAGGTAACCGCTAAGGTGACCGAACTTGAGGGAAATTTCAGATTGAAGTCTGATTTTTCTGAAATGAAAGCCTAATAACTAAGGCTAGTGTTAGTGGTATCTAAACCTTCATAAATGTTAGCTATGGTTATCTTAATGTACAAATTCAATTAAAATGATGTCATCGACAAAAACACGTACATTGATAACGAACGTTTTACTCAATTGGTTGGTTTAGATAGTTGATTAGAATTGGATTAGACTTGAATAGAAGTATTGATTTGATTTGATAAACGAGTCTGGCACTACATAATAGTTTCTTAAGTTCGTTATTGAGCTGAATTGAATACTAAATGAATTACTGAATAATGAACAAGTTACCAATGTAACAATGAATTAATGAACAATCCTACTGTAGTAGATGGACTGGGGTGTTCCGGAGCTCTGTAGCGATGCCAGTGAGCTCTGATCAAGATACCAGTAGATCCCACATAGTATAGATTGAAAAGTCACTGAATTGATAAGTCATGTAATGAAAACAATTACTAAATGAAAAGCCACATATTATGGACTGAAAAGTCCCATTTGATAAGCCACCTTATAAGTACTCGATGTAATCAGTGAATTGAATGTGAACAATGAATGAATGAATATGAAATGACTGATTGCTTCCCTTTTGGAATAACTGAATTGAATTGAAACAAATACTATTGTAGTTGCCAATATAGTAATTGATATTACTTGATATTAATTGACTCACATGCATAGGTACTGTTATTGAATTGACTTAGTAGAAATGAACTCCTATAGAATTGGTTAACCGTCGGATTGAACATATTATTACGGAAAATAGCACGTAATATCATAGATTTGTGTGTACATTGTTGAACTGTCGTGTCCACGATGTTTTTGATGGCATTACAGACCCAGTTGCCCATGCCGGTCATGCAGAGGCCGCGCCGCCTGAGGAGGAAGCCAATCCGATTCCTCCCTGAGGATTGATTGAGTGGACGTGAATCGGAGTGAGAATGAATGGAACGTTTTGGAAATATTTGATAAACACTTTTGTATATTCATTTTGAATAGTATGTAGATGTCACCTGCATTGTATTTGAATATGTAGTTGTTGACTTTGTTAGGAAATGAAATGTGTATATTGGACTTTACTTTCAGTATAAAGTACTTGTATGTATTCCGCAATCGTCAATGTATATATATATTCCGCAAAAATGTACATTTGACAGCTATGTATGATTGATCCCTTGTAGATTTCTTCTTAACTTCGGTTAATTCGGAGTTTACGGGAGTAAATATGATGCACTCGTGACCCGGGATTACTCCGAATCGATCGGATCTCGAACTCGGGTCGTGACAGTATATGAAGTCATCTCAAACTTTGACTCAGAGTCCGTATCAAACTAGGCTTCATGCACTATTCTCGCTGTAACGAGATTCACTCTCGCTCCAGCGAGAGCCCTTTTTGGCTCTGACACGATTTTGGCCTTACAAACGTCCAAGCCTTAGAAGACCCAAACTCATTCTCCTCTACGTGTGACACATACATATGGCCGCTTGACCAAAAAGGGTACTAATAGGCTACCTCATGATAAAATCCGAAATAGATTGGATGTTACAAGTTGGATCCATCCATTGTAAGATCATCAAATGGATAGTCAAAATTAATATAACTCTATAAATAGCCCTTTATAGATGACTTCAGTTTAGTTCAAATCAGATGGTTAATAACATCCAATTCTTCTAAGTTTCATAAATAAGTAATCATTACTCTTTTTCTTTGGCCCCACCCACATGCCATATCTTTAAGGTAAAAACAAAAATCCACATGCTATAAGATCGGTTTGAACCAACAAAACACACCCACTAGCTACAACCTCCTTCACCAGACAAACCAACCCACCTAACGTATATTCTTCATTCATCCTTTTGCCCAACAATATCCCTAACTTCCGTTCCTGTGCTCCTGTAGACTCTGTAGACTCTCTTTATGGTAGTAATATTGCACTTGAAGGATTGATGTTTAATGCTTTTGGTGGGTCTCGTATCATGTAATCATAAATCATTTCTGTTGTTGTTTTTGGTCTTGAGGCCTGTTATAGCTGTTGGTGAACAAAGTTTTCAAATATGACAATTTGAAGTAATGGGACAAAGAACTTTTTATGGGGTTTGCTAATGATCAGTCAAAACCCTCTTCTCACATACCCTTACTTTCATGAAATTGAATGAGATTAATCCTAATTTGACACACATTTATGTACTGTTGGATTGAATCATGCTAAAAAATTATATTTACAAAATTACTGGACTTTGAAGCCTTAAAATCAAAAGGCTACTATGACTTTTTCTTCTTTTTCCATACCTAGCGAAGGGGGATGGGACCCTTTAAGAGCTCAGCAATAGGAAAGTAGCCAGCTTCCACAGGAATAGAAGAGAAGCAATGGGGAAAGGCTATGATAACTTTATAAGTGGCGTTTGCATCTAATTCTACAAGGTTGTGTGATGAGAGGATTTCATGATAGAAAAAGATATTTATTTAAATTTTTGTTTTCAATCTACTCTTCTATTGTTTGATGGAACACTTCTTTTTTAGCATATGGAAACTGAAAATTTGATGTGATCTTTCTTCAAAAGGAGACGATCCAGTTACTTGGGAAGATAGGAATGCTGGATCTTCTCTCCCCAAATGAAGATTGGGGTTTAGGTCGTACAAATACATAATAAAAATTGCTTAGAGAAGGCATATGTCACGTATCAAAATGTTCCACCACTAACTTTTTATTAGTGTTCATTTATTTATTTAAAATTCAAACCATTCAAAATAAAATCATTCTTTTGGATTAAATTTGTATTCAATAAAAACTAGACCCACTATTAGATTGATTACGCATACGAGTATTCACATTATCAATAAGATGAAGGCCCTCATCACATTACACATTGAGAAATATATATATATTTTTTTGAGCAGGCCGCATTGTTTTAATGATCTCATTTGCAATACCCTTCTCCCTCTCCTCATCATCTCCTACATTTAAAAATCAAACCCATCCTCCCAAAGCACATGTAGTCAACAATGTTCACTTAAATGCAAACCATCCATCATTGATATGGGACTTTCAGTGGCCCACCCAAGATAAGTTGGACCGGCAAGTTTTGCTTTGTGAGGGTGAGTGAGTGACAAACCCCTCTAATTTTTCCACTGCCATCATTGAAAACAGAAGGTGAAAAAAGCAGCAGAGAGCAGTCCATGCTGTTTTTTGAAATGACAACTCTCCTCTTCTTCCTTTGATGATCCAAAGCTCTTCTTCTTCTTCTTCCTCTTCTTCTTCTCCTTCTCCTTCTCCTTCTTCTCATGGGTTTTCATTCCCATCTCTTCTTCTTCTCTCTCTTTCTCATATTCACCACCTTCTCCTTATCCTCCTCCCAACGACACGACGACCCACGTCTCCTCGACAGCCTCGTGAGGGACCACGCTTTCCAGTGCTACGCAGACCACCAATCCACCAAAACGGCTCTCCTCTACCCCGTTCCTCTCCCTCCTTCGCTCCCCGGAGTCCGGGCCCACACGGCCCGCTACCGCACCGGAAGCCTGCGGAGGTACGGAGCACAGATTCACGAGTTCCGCCTCTCGCCCGGCACGAACGTGCGCCCGCACGTGGAAAGAGCGGTCCTGGTCCGCGAGAGCTGGGCACTTCCGTGGTCCTCCTCCCTCTACAACATCTCCGGCTTCCGTCTCCTCTCACCGGTTCTGGGCATTCTCGCCTACGACGCTGGCCGCCGTAAAAACAGCTCCCGCACCCCATCAGAGCTCGAGATCTTCGTTGAGAGAAGACCCATCTCCATTGATTTCTCAAATATTTCGAGCACCCCATCATCTTCAGATTCTTCTTCTTCTTCTTCTTCTTCTGGGGTTCGTTTGTTGTGTGCTTATTTCGATGTGCATGGGAAGGTGCGTGTGTATGATCCGAGTATGGCTATGTTGAAGGTTTGTGATGGGTTTAGAGAAGGGCATTATGCATTGGTGATGGAGGGTTTGAAGGAGGAGGAGAAGAAGGAGAGGAAGAAGAAGAAGAAGAAGATGGGTGGTGATGGAGATGGGTTTGAGAAGAAATGGAGGGTGGTGATTGGGAGTAGTGTGGTGGGTGGGGCTTTGGTGGTGGTTCTTTTGGGGTTGCTTTGTGTGGCTTTGGTGGAGATGAGGAAGAAGAGGGAGATGGAGGAGATGGAGAGGAAGGCGTACGAGGAGGAGGCGCTGCAGATGGCTTTGGTGGGCCATTTCATTGCACCCACTGCTCGTGGGACCCGCACGTTGCCTAGCATTGAGATTGATTATAAGCCCTTCTTTTGATCCTATGTGACTTTGAATTAGAATTGTTGGGATGGTGAGATTGATGAATGCAAAGGACATACTCAATTCTTTGGTATGTTTTCTTTTGTTTTTTTTTAAATCCTTTTCTTATCAATTTTGGAGTTAGATTTACCATAATATGGATGGCAATTTCAAATGGAATGTGAAATTGTCATATATATATATATATATATTTGATATTTTTTTCTATAAAAAGAAGAACTTTTAAAATTGATAAAGCTTTTAAAATTGAGAAAGATGATGGAGGGCCGAAATATTTCATAATGACCGTAGATGACTTCTTGCCACTTTTCTTTTAATTTTTTTTTTTTATCAAAATCTCCCCAATTCCATAATAATTGGAACGTCCTTTTTTGGTGAAATTTGCATATAAGATTATATTTGTGATATTATGAGATTTTGGATTATTCCATAATATCATGGAACGGAGACATGTTGTTATTACAAAGTATTTGGGCCATCTATCATTTTTCTCAAATTTAAAGATTTTTTTCATAAAAATCCCTACTTATCTAATTGACAAAACATTGAGTTGAATTGGCTGAATTTGGACTGAAATTAGGCTGAACATCACATGTCTTACATGTCCAAATCTGGACTGAAATTACATATTGGGATGTTCAACAAGCTAAGCTACCTAGAAGGCTGTTAACTCCGGTCCACTGAGCGTGAGCTCGAGCGTAATTCTTGAGACTAGGCTGTTAACTCCGGTCCACTGGGCGTGAGCTCGAGCGTAATTCTTGAGACTAGGGGGTGCTCAACGGCCAAGCCAGCCCGCCTGCTTCGGGCTAAGTTTTGGCCCGTGGTTTTAGTAACTGGGCCACGCTTGGATCTAAGCTTTTGGCCCTTATAATAAATGGCCAAGGCTTGGCCAGCCCACCTTTGGGCCGGGTTTTGGCCTGTGGTTTTAATACTCAGACCGTACCTGGATCTAATTTTTTGGCCTGATATTTAATAAATGGCCGGGATTGGATTAAGTGATAGAAAGCCTAAAATTCGGCTCTGCTTAACAAGTAGTGCATCTAGTTTAGTAACTTTCTGCCAAAACAAGCAATTGAAAAACTAAAAAAATTGATTGAAAACTTGACCTAATTGACTCAATGGGCGAGTCTGGGTGCAGGCCACACACTTAAGGCTAGCTCGTGTCAGGCTTGGGCTGGGGTCGGCCCTCTGTTTCTAAAGGCGGACCAGTCCTGGATATGTCTCGACCGGGCCTGGTCCATGAACACTCCTAGATGAGACCATGAGTCAAGCTAAAGGTAGGGCTGGATTATTGATGCTCAACTCAGCTCATGTGGCCCAAGGCTTGACTCATGCGAATGTATTGCTTGATGCAATACAACCCATGAAGCCCACCTGGTGCCCCACATGATCAATCCCAGCCTGTCACCCTAACCCCTTCCCTATATGTCATAGATCTCATGGGTTTTACACTGATCCAAATGGACTGGACCCTCAATTCCGATAAAATTAAATTGTACATTTTAACATCGTTAGATTCGAGGACCAAAGATCAAAGGGCTAGGATGATGGAATTAACTTGAAGTTTAAATATATGGGGTGGTACCATATGAATCTTTTGATCCCCCACCTCTGCCTACTCATGCATGTATATTTAAGCATATATTTTCCTATGAATTTACAATTGGCATTTCAGGTTCTGTTTAACTGGGCTTGGATATGCACATGGATTAGATGAGCTGCTCTCTTTCTATGTTTAGTGTTATAAACTCCTCACTGACTAGACTCTAGTCTAAACTTCAAGCTCACTGAACTTTTTGTTAGCCAGTTTATATTATATATGTATGTATATTATGTATGAGCCGTGCTCCATTGCATACCATCTGTGCATACCAGTCGCTGGGGCCCCACTAATCATGGGACAGGGGGATCGAAAGATCAAGCTGGAACCACTTTCGATGTGAAGTTTTAAGTCAACCCAATGTTTCTAACCCCTTGATTTGTGGCCCAACACTTGATCCATCGTTCCAACCCATTCGGATCGGTACAAACCCATGGAAAGTTCATTTGGAAGGATCATAAGGTTAGGCCCCAGTGGGTGGTATGTTGTCTCTCTGATACCACCTATTGTGGCTCTAATAGCGCTTGTTGTGAACGTGTATGTGGAAGCGTGAAATATTCACTGTCATCGACAATCAATCAAGTCACACAAAAAGATATAAAATCGATACTAAGATTTACGTAGTTCGATAGGATTGCCTACCTCCACGGAAAAGAAACTCGACTTTCCTTGAGAAGCTCACGTGGTTCCCCGACGTCCATGGGAAAGAGAGTTCTCATCTCTCTCACTTAGAGGTTAGGGTTATAAATTACATCAATATATAATATATACTTTCTTTTTGTCCCCACCAGCCCCACACATAAATCAATGCACTTCATGAGTAATCTTAATTTGGCCCCACCTAGTATACATGCATGTATGCAATTAATGATGGATTTGCATTATTTATAATAAAAATCACAATAATTAAATTAAAACCAAATGATGATGTCAAAACATAATAAATAAAAACAATCTGGGGTAGGGTCTATAAAGGTTTACCAAGTCGCATGCCATCATATTATCATTAATAAATACATGGAATTCCATATAATTAGATATAATAATTTTTCTGAAAATCTGGGTTTAGGTCCTTACATTCTCCCCTAGCTAATTAAAGGATTTGGAAATTGCATTTGGGAAGTAGTGGGGTATGAGAGTCTAAAAGGGACCTAGTGCTAGATCATGGGGTATGAGAGTCTGAAAGGGCCTAAACTGATCAAAGGTGGGCCCAAGTGGGCCACGTGGAGTAGGACAGCATATGTTGTAGTGTGTAGGAGACCATTTCTCATGTACATATAGGTAGGGATCCTCAATGGTTGGGCCATCTTGGACTTGCTAATAACCAGCCACGCAATAGAGTGGATTTGGGCTCTGCTGTTATGCCTAGGGATATCAAACTGGGCCTAGGGTTGTTCTTACCCTACCCTCAATATATGCAAGGCTAGGTCTTGGCGGGCCAAAGCCCTCGGAGGGCTTAGATTACTTAGGCTCTTACCCTATCCTCAATGGTCAGGGTCGAGCTCAGGTCCTCAAAATGAGAAAATCATTATTTTTTTTTTTACACTGTTACCAAGTATCGAGTATCAACTGAGAGGTATCTTGTCTAATTTCTACTGCCAATGGATCACTAAGAAAATATTTAGAGAATAGAAGCTGTTTCTAAAAACTTTCCTTTGTTGGATAACATTATAGATGCTTTGAGTGACTAGGGTTCTTGATTTACGGGTTTTTATGAATTGACATTACTTTCAATTTAGTGCAGATATGACTATTAAGTGTTATTGGATTTCAGTCACAAAAATAAATGCAATTAAAACATCACTGTTATTTTAGATTTAAAAAACTGGAATTTATAATTATCTAATTTAAAAAGATATTTGGGTCATCCCATATCCTTGAAGTTCTATGCACATACAAACTATCTTTAAAACTGGTTAGCATGATTCACAAGTCACTCTATAAAGGAAAGAGTCTATACTTATTAATAAGAGTACATCCCCTTTTGCACTAGCAAGAATATAAAAATGGGAGGTGCTTCTATGAGAGTATCTCTCACCTTACTATGGGAGATAAGGTAGGGGCCCTCATATTTAAGTTGTTGACATTTGATATGGATGTGAGGGCTCCCTATAAAAATAATATTAACATACCCAAATAAGAAATAATAATTAGAGGAAAGGGACAGAGAGCAACCGTGCAACATTTATTACTTATACATTAAGTATAATACAAACTTTAATAATTAAATAGAGAAGAAATGAACCAAATATGTACATTGGTTTTGAGGGCATTTTGTAATGGGTACGAGGCTACGAAATTACATTTATATCCCCATTTTATTACTGCTAGGTGACTGTTATAAGGGCATTTTAGTATATATTTACATATATAAATATACATTATATAAAATAAAGAAAAGTAAGAGGGCCAAAGCCAGGGCCGAGCCAGGCTAGCATTGTCCAAGTCGAGCCCTCAAATCTAAGGGCCTACAAAGAATTGTCAAAGCCTGGCTCTAGGGCTTTTTATTAGAAACAAAAGCCCTCGTTTTAAGGCTTTTTGAGGGCTGGGCCAGGCCCAATCCCCCTTGTCTCGAGGCTAAATTGTCAGGCATAGTTATGCCCCATGTTATGAATGTAAGCCTGCTTTTCTTCTGTGATTGTTTAATAGGCCCGGTCTAGGACTTTGTATACTTAAAATGATGACTTTATCTATAAGTAACATTGATAACATTTGCATATTGTTCTTAAACTTAGAACCAAAGACAAATGTTATCAACAACATCTGTAGATTGTTGGAAATATCTTTGTTTCTTAAATTAAAGACTGGCAATTCTGTAAGCATGAAACTTTACATGTTGAAATTTTGTATCCAATTTGAGCCTCATCTCTTCTGTGATCCATCCCCTATCTCTTAAAACCTACCTAAGTACTCCTGTAAAATGACAACTTTTAGGCAAACCATTATCTATTATTAAATTAGATTATGATAAAAATAGAAATGGCATTGGCATTGGGTCAAATTTAAGTTGAGACCTGCTTGAATTGGTAGTGGGTTTGTCAGGTTCGGAGAGGATATAAGAATTTGGACTTTGACCGTAATAAGATAATAGGTGGGTTCGGGTTTTGATTGTGCTTGTTCGGCCCTTAATGTATAAAACTTCGGGAAATTGCCCATAGAGCTGCTCTTATACATGAGATTCGCTCTTGAGATATCGAAGTTTAAGTATTTGTCTCGTGCGATGTCCTTGGGCCATGTGGTATAGCACACATCATACTGTCCAATATCCTAGGGCCATGCGATATCACACACATCATTCTGTGCGATATTTTAGGGCCATGCGATATCACACTATTATTGTATGAACAATTCTTTGGTAATTATATAAACTTCGACTGTTGTGGGGCAAATATGGAAGGAGTTAAGAACAGTCGCACTGTCAATAAAGTAATATAGCATATTTTTTTTTACATAAAAAGAGGTAGTAACACCTAAACACTTACAGGTTCAGAGATTTTACATATTGAAATAAAATCAACAGCATCAGAGCCATTCACTGCAGGCCCAATTTGCTATCTCACACAGTAAACCCATTTCAAGTTGGGTATAGGCGGGTCATTTGCTAGAAATCAAGTTGGGTTTAGGTTTAGGTTGACCCATAACGAAACGTACTTGTTGCCATCAATATCTGCTGTTGTCTGATCCAACTCATTTGGTTACCAGGTCTAATATTATTGAAGTCCATATCCAACCTACAAGCCAAAAAGTTTGACTTTGAGTCTAGTTCATTTGTAATATACACATTCATTCATACTTAGTGCCGTTTGTTTGCATTATAATATATAGAAATTGAATATATAGAGTTTACAGCGTAAGTAATTAAAAATGAGAATTAAAGGTGGATTTTAAAAAACAAGCATGAAATAAACTTTTCTTTTAAAGAAAAAGAATAAAAAGAAAATGGGGAAAGAATAACCAACCATCACCTTAGTAGTTCATTCTCCATCTTTTATTTTTATTTCTCGAAAAAGAAAGTTTTTTTAATGCTCATTTTTTATCTTTTACATTTGATCTTCATTTTTATTCACTACTAGTATAAATCTTATGTATTCAATTCCTATGTATTTTAATGTATACAATTCCTTAGGGCCTATTTGTTTGCATTTGAATACAAGAAATTGAATAATTAGGAATTGGGATAATTCATGTTATAAGTGGTTGGAAATGAAGACCAAAGTTGAATATTCAAAATGCCCATCAAATAACCTCCTATTTAAAGGACATCGAATCAAGGGAAGACGTGAAGTGAATACCCAGCCATCACTCTAGTAATTAAATTCCCAGGAAAATTAAGATCTCATCTACATCTCCGCCTTATTTCCTTCCCACCTCACCTCATACACTACCAACGACAGTGCCATTTGGTGGGGCTTTGTAGTCAGATCATCTCTTATTGGGCCCCACTCAGTTGCTCCAAATATGTCATCTTAACACCCAAGAAAAAGTTCCCCCCCACTAGGGGCATCTTAGCAGAGAGGAAGAGAGACAAACAGAAAGACAAGGTAGGCATATCAATCAAAGTTATGGTTTAATAAGGACAGTGATCATCTCCTATCCTCTCTAGTGGTAGGTCACATCGAAGTGGGATACTCTTAAATTTTCTCGGCTAACCATTACTACCAAAATCTCGATGCAATTTACGATCGGTTATCTCTGATATTATATTAAATTTCCTTCGCCAACCATTACCTACCAAAACCTCGAGGCGATTTACGACTAGCTGTCTCTGATACCATATTAAATTTCCTCCGCCAATCATTACCAAAACCTCGAGGCATTAGCAGAGCAACGGGTCAGGTTAAAAGAGTTACTCTTACCTAGTCAGTCCCCAGGGCTCGAAGGTTTGATAGTGGTTGAATTTTATTTTGCGCAAGTATAAATTTATAGATTTTGACAGGAGTTGGGTTCGGGATGAGGTTGGGGCTCAAGTTTTGCCCAACTCACCTAAAATAACTTGCTAATATAATTATTTTTCTCTGATAGGCTATTTAAATACAAATCTTGTATTGTTTGGTAGTACTAGTGGGACAAGTATAATTCTGAGACGGGTTCAGGTTTAGCCCGTCTTCTTATCATCCACACATGACAGTGTTTGTATGGCTCATAGTTTCTACTTAGATATGAGTGGACTTTAATTTCATCCAATATGAAATGATGAAGTTACTTGATATTGCTAATTATTCAATCCAAGCCTATAAAATAGACCATCACCAGAAGAAAAAAAAAAGGGGCAAAATTTCAATTTTCATTATTTATTTTATGGCTTTAAATCAAATATAACGGCCCCTTACCCAAGTGAGAACGTGGGTAATGAGTGACAATTTTCACTTATGCCACATTTTCCACACATGTGCGGACTTTCCTTTCCACTTGTGTGGGCTTTTTCCCCCGCGTGTGGAGACTTTCCTTCCCACTTAAATGGGGCCCACATTTGCCGTCCCCCAAACTGTTGTCCCGAAACTCCGCTGAATTTGACTTGGAATGCCAAAGGTCTCTATCATGACCAATACTGATTTCTTCGGCATGTAGAAGTTTCAAGTTTTATAGAATTTTAGAATGACTACTCAATTCAAGGAACACTGCATCCATTGTCTTCTAAGCTGGTGCCAGTGTTTCATCTTTCATGTGCATTGAAATGGTCCCCCTGATGCACAGATTCATGATGCCTACAACTAGAGCCAGCAAAATACACGTTTTGAGAGAAGCAGTGGCCCTTACGCTACTCTCTCAAATGTACGTATAACCCATACCCTACCACCAACACATTACAGCATAATCCATTATTCTACAGGAAACTGCTGGACTTCTGCCGACCTTTGTATATCCTTTTTGAGGGAAAAATTTGTGAGTAACATGGACAAAGCTGTTGCGTAAAGTCTAAACCGTTTAAAATAAATGACTTTCTCACTATACGTGTTTAGAGGATTTTACATTAATAATTGGTTAGGAAAAAAATATTGAGCTTCTCTTTCTTATAATATTTTGTTCGAGTGTTTTATAAGTGATCAATGTAATCAAATGTATTGTCAAATTGAAAACCTTGCGAATTTCTTGTGAGTGAAAGTTGGAGAGGATCCTTACTCATGAATGCCATAAAAGGTTTAGAAAATGCAAACCCTACCATCCAAACTCATCCATTAGGAAAAAAACAAAAAAAGAAAGAAGCTTCCTCACTAGCTGACATATGAACTCACACTCAGGTGCCTCTATGTTCTTTTGCTCTTCACTGTGTTTTGGTGAATCCTACAGCAGGTTTTCTAAGATGGCACATTAAACTACATGATTGGGCTCTTCTCACCCTCCAAAGTCTTAAATGGCTCATAAAACTGCATGATACCTTGGATATCTTCACTCTAAAAAGATGATAAGGTCCATTATCAGCTGATTAATAACTTAAAAAATAGAGGATTTTATGAGAAAAAACCTCTTACATGGACAGTGCATGAAAAAAGCCCCAATAGACCCTTGCACACACTAAAAGTTTTACCACTTTTATTCATTTAATTTTTTATTTTTACTTTTTGCTTTTCAGCTTGAGCGTTGACGCCGACACTCATAGGTGTGTCCATATCAATACTCCCCCTGAAACTGTAAAACAAATGACGCTCGGATAACACGGTAAGAAAACATACACGAAATGGGCCGACGGAACTATTTTCGCTCACACATATCTATGAGAGCCTTTTTCTTGCACGACTCATTTAAGGGTTTTTTTTTTCCATAAAATCCTCTAGAAAATATGTGAATAAAATATTATAAAAATAATTAAATATTCTTTATTCATCAATCATATGACAAACCTATTTTATATTAAATTGACTTTTTAAAAAAAATATCATTACACGTGTAATATATCATTTATTTTAAATAATTTAAATTTAAATTTAAAATCTCAAATGAGTTTTAATGAGAATGCAACCCAGAGGATGGTTTAAATTCAGTACCTAAAAGCCAAGTGTATGGCTACAACAGATGGCGTGAACTTGTTAAAATGCATGAATTTATGTACTATATGCCTTTTTCTAACTTGTCCACTTTGGTTAAAGGTCTATAGTGTGGATATTTTGGTAGCTTTGCTTCCCATTCAAATAAAACTACGTGTAAGTTGCTAGATGGGCCATCTTGGCAGTTGGGCCATCACCACAGAACACATGGCACTCCTATTGGTGAATCTAGACCACACATCTGCCATAAGCTGGCCCACATTACTGGCAACTGATAGAATAACACACCTGGCAGACAAGTGAGCGAAAAAAATGAATTGTCCGGGTCGCATTCGAATCCAAAGAAGATCCACTTGCAGGAGTACAATCACCATCCAAATTATTACATGGCTGTCTTAATCGACAAGCATGACAGATGGACGGTCCAGACATGACAATGTTTTCTAATGATGATGCTGGGCCACGTTTACAGATCGATGGAACTAGTGTTTTGGACGGTCAGATCCAATCCTAAGGCCATCAATCGATCAAGAAGTTGGCACAAGGTTTTAATCAGATTTTAATAGTTTGCACTGATTTATATTGTTTGTTAGTAGAATGTTGTGATCAAACCATTGTAACCAACAGAGGAATTAATATGAAACAACCCCTCAACACAATCTATTTGTTTATGGCAAATTCTCCAAAATTGCTCCCTTCTGGTGCATTCACTTTTTGTGGTGGTGGTGGTGGTCGTCGTCGTCTTCTTCTTCTTCTTTGTTTTTTTTATAATATAGTGTTACCATCATTTCAATTTAGTACCCTTAATTGGCACTAATTTGGATATCAGTCGCTATTAGATTATATCGCAATCAATTTCGCGAAATGTATACCTGTTAATGATTGAGGACCTAAATTGTGGATTAAGATCACTTGACAGGACTGCTAATCATTTAATTTGTCTTGTGCAAGATTACCTTTGCTTGACATAGCAACACATGTTGTGCACAACACACTGCACTTCGTATAGGAAATGGCTCAAGTTTTACTCCGATTAAAGTAACATGCACTATTAGATATATCATGTGTAGAAGACGAATCTACATTACTCACACGTGATTTATTTAGTGGTGTAGATTGCCAAGGTTGGAACAAAGTTTTTATTATAACCTGGATGGAGGGTCATTTGTAATAGGAGCTGCACTGATGTAACAAAAAAAAAAAGGTTAGCTCTATATGAGTTGAATTAGGATTTAGGCATAAGAAGCAATAAGAATCAAAAGGGCAAAATATATGCAATAAATGTACGTATATTTCCTATAAGAGCTATCATTTTCTGAGAAGCCGTCTCTCATGAAAATCCTATGCCCCTCATGAGACTCATTTGGATGCACACCAATCATATGAGGATAATGTAATGAAAACAGTTCATTGCGCATATTATATATTTAAACGGAAGTCATCGCAATTAGATCATTGTAACATTGATTTAAAGATTGTTAACTTTTGCTTTCCATGAAATTCAAGTCAGCGGTGAATATAATTTTGGATTAGTGTCAAATTAGGGTTGTGACAATGTGACCTGTGAGGGGGTTGGATTAATCATAAAGGTCTCATGTGGTGATAAAAGAGTTATCATGCAATGCGAGGAGAGAGAGCAATCTATGAGGAGAGGGTTTTTCATTCTTCTAACATGACATATGATACCATAAAAGGAGATAAAAACACTTAAAGAGTATTTATGCCAGAATGGAAGAACCTTCTCCTTCAACCTCCCATTAACAACTGAATATCTGAACCAGTGATCTTAGAGACAAGATTTTCCAATCTCAGATAATCTTAAATTGGGAAGACTTTTGTGTAAAGAATGCATTTACTGAAAGCGTGTGTAGTGCACCAATATCTATGTTGCCAATTGTAAATAGAATCCATTGATTCCAATCAATCCTTGAATTAATGTCATCAGTGCCCAGTACATTTATGCCTTTAGCTTATGGCATTTCCCTCTCCAATATTACTTGCACAATAATAGAAAGAACAGAAAGTTGGTAATCATCATCATCATCAGAACATGATGATATAATAAAAATGAAGAACCTAACGCCAAGCAGAAACAACGGTCAGGATTTGTCCCATCCACCCTATGCAGATTCCCCCAGCCTCCTCTTTCACAAACAACCCGGACTGAGTCCGACTCGTTCCTAGCCGAGTCTGCACCGAGTTGGCGATGTGGGCACCGAGCGGCCTCGCATTGAACCCGGCCATGCCCATCCGTGAGCGCCACTTGCCGAACACCTCGCACCGTTCGATCCGATCCACCCCCTCCCTCGCGACCGCATTGGCGGCTTTCCGAGCGAGGCACTCCTCGACTCGGACCCGGTCCGACCCATCCCGAGTCCTGGTCGAGTCAAGCGATTGAAAGAGCATAAGGTAGTGGGCCCAGGCCGACCCGACCCGGGCCTGAAACGGGGCAGTGTTGGAGTTCATCTCCTGCTCTAGCAGCACCACCACCTCCGGCCTCAGCCCCTTTGCCGCACGAAGCAGCCCGTCGCGGGGGTTCACCGGAGATACACTCTCATCGGCGACCTTCGACAGCCGGAAAGGGAAATTCACCGCCACTGCCTCGTCTGGGTCGCAACCGATTGACTCTCTCTGGAGACCGGTGGCTCCGCGGCGGAGGGTGGAGAATTTGAGGCTGATGCCGGCCAATTGCGCCACTTTCATCATCAGATCGCCGGCCAGCTTTAATTCCGTTGCTATTCCCTCCGTTTATCGAGCTGGGGTCCAATAAAGCTGTGATCTTGACCGTTGGTTTGATGGTTCGCCGTTCGGCGAGGGCTCTGATGAGGTAGGTGTAGTGGGCCCCATCTCCGATGTCGAAGTCGACGATGTGAATCTTGGGGTGGTCTCTGGTGGCCTCCAAAATCGCGAGATCGGCGGCAAAAAATCCGAGGTTGAAGATCGGAGACGCCTCGTAGAGCATCTGGGTCGCGGCCAAATGCTCGGAGCTGCATAGCTCTGCCCCCGGCGGAGCGCCGCCTCTCTCGGCCGGATTTATCCGGGACATCAGCGCTGAGGCCATGTAGGCCGCCAGGCGCTGCTCCGGGTCGCCGGAGAGGGCGTTCGACGCCCGTTTCAGTCCAGCGATAATGGAAGTTGCAATCTCCATCTTCCATTCAGAAATCGCCGCGGCAGAGTCCATCAACAGCTGCTTGTAGGAAGAATTCGGAGTCGCCTGTGAAGGAGAAGATGATGCTGCAGTGGAAGTAGAAGAAGAAGAGGTTGCTGGGGAGGTGGGGAGGGGTTTTGGGGTGAGGAGATTTTGCACGGTCTCGCTCCATTCGCTGGTGGTTAGAGCAGAGACGGTGCTACAATTCCTTCCATCTTCTTCTTCTTCTTCGTCGTCGTCGTCTTCAAAGAGGCGTCTTTCCAGCTCCTGCAACTGGTTCTTCATCTCCTCCTTCTCGGGTGGTTCTGTCTCGGAGACATGGAATCGACTGGGAATTGCAGAGAAGGAGAGACTCGGTGATTTGGGGATGTGGGGTTGTTGATTCTGATGCTGAAAGAGGGAAAAACCGAATCTTTGTGCAGAATTTGTGGGGATTTCTGGAGAGGCAGAAGAGAAATCGAATGGAGAGAGGGGAGAAATGGGAGATGTGAGTAAAGTCCTCTGCTTTACAGATCTCAGAAGAAGGAGATTCTGCTGCTGCTGGCTTTCAAACTTGGAGACGGATCGTTTAGCAGGAGGAGAAAGAAAAGGAGAAGGCTCGTCGACGAAAATTCCACCGAATTGAGGGTGGTATTGGACTCGGAGTGAGTTGGTCATGGGCTGTCCTCCTCTCGACTGGGAGTAGAAATCGCTATCAGAGAAACCAGAAGCCATGGAAGCTTTCTGGCAGGATACTAAGCAAGGTCTTTTCTGGATTGGGAACAAGGAGAGAAGAAGAAGAAGAAGAAGAAGAAGAAGAAGTAGTAAGAAGAGGAAGAGCTGCTTCTGCTTTCAGTTATTCTAACACTGCTTTCATTGGCGTGAGAAGTGCATTGATATCCTTTTCCCCTTTTCCCACCACCGGGCACGTGGAATCCGGATCGTTCGAGTGAGTCCTATGATTAAAAAAATAAATCCAATGGTAGGGTCCCAACTCTGAAATCCAAGCACCTTAAAAAACTCTCCCACTGTTTTTTTTTTTAATTTCTTTTTATTTTTTTTTCTCTTTAACTTTTTTTTTATTTCAATCCGAGTTCATCTATCATCAAGTTATGAATGCCTGGATATTTCAAAATGATCTATGTATTGTGTCATATCATATTTGATAAATCACTTTTTTATACGTTAAGTCTTTGTCTTTATCGTATCTATAGGCCTGATTTCTTTAATGGAATTTCTGTCTAGGAATTCACCATGTACAGGAATTCTGGAGCATAATGTGACATGCAGTCCCCTGGAATTTTTGAATTCTATATTTCTTTACCAGCATTTTTGGATTTCGACCACATGAAATGTCTCTTTTAACCATTGGGAATCCAGGAATTTCCGCTCCCTTTGCATTTTGGTGGAATTCCTGGTTGTTCAAGCCCAAAAGAGTATTGAGGAATTCCGCTGTGTCGAGAATTCAGGAATTCTACGTACAGGAATTTTTAAAATTCCAGCAAAAAAAGCAGGTCATAGTGTGTCCTACCCGTATCGATAGTGTATCTAGGTGTCATTAGACCCGACTTCTCGTGTGTTTGGTAACTGTTTTAAATGTGATAAATTTGAGAGGTGAGATGTTTCAGATGCGAGTATGATGGATTCAATGCAATGGCTCAAAGAATTGACCACTTGTTTTGCCAGTGGGACCTTGAGTTACTTCCACACGCGTCCATCATTAGTGCACTGGCCAAGCCCCTTTCATTAGTGGGGAGGGAGAGGGAGGCCCACACCCCACCCCGACACACACAGAAAGTAGAAACCAATTGTACTAAAAATTGAACTTAATGGTGAACAAGTTGAGCAAACGGTTCGATCATTAATAGTGGCTTTAACTTATTACTATTTTTTCACTGACTTTGATTAGTTTATACTGATTTTAACCAATGTCTTGATTTTGATCTTGCCCAATCAAGGGTGAGAACCATAGTAAGTATTAAGAGACTTTCCAGATGAGCCACTCATGAAAATTTACTTCCTTTAATTAGTTTGATCCATCAAAGCTGAACACATGAAATAAATGGTTAAAAAAGTAATTTGTATTTTCCTTCCAATCATCCCTTTCCCCCCCTTAAATTAGGCAGCTCACAACATAATATCTGACTTTAGGACTTATTAGTACAGTAGGAGGATTTATTTTATGTAGGTTTTTGTTTACACACGAGAGGAATCCTTACTCTTACTCCTAACATGAATGTCAAAATCTTCTCTATCAAGAAAATTCTGATAACTATTATTTCTTCGTAGAAAAATATGTTGCACTAAAAATAAAATAGTGAGCTCAATGGAAAACTAAAACAATATTTCTTTGTATCCCGGAACCCTCTCGTTGCACAAACACATGAGAAGAGGATGCTCCAGCAGAGTCAAAGAATTATTTTGATTTTTCTTGCAATCCACCATTTATTGTTAAGAACGCAGATTCCCACTCTTGTAAACATAATTTAAACATGTTAGTGGATGGCTGATCCTGGATTATCTTCTGTTTGATGGGACCTAAAATCTTCAGTTACTCTCTCCACCACATGTCTAGAGAGAAAACGAGATATTTAATGAAGCTGTAGAGGATCCCCCAATCATTGCCAATCTCTTCAATCCAAAGCAATGTCCTGATTCTCAATAGGCACAAAGTGCCCATCTTTTTTCCAACTGGAGGAAAATGTAACCCTCTCTCATCTCAGCTTTTAATCCCTCATTCTGTTTAAAGTAATGCATGCAACAATCCATGTTTAAGAAGGTTCTCTTATCACTTTTCGAATTCGTTTGCTAGAAACATATTTTTTTTTGGCCTGCCCATCATCACTACCTTCTCTCTTCACAATAATTTTACACAAGTAAACAAAGTCAGGCAGCTAGTGGGCCACCACATGCACGAGCCACAGTCCGAAATTGTGTCACCATGGCTCCATCCATGTGACATCTATGGCATGCAACAGGGTCAGCCGCTGCCCCCACCCAATGGCTACAAACTACACACTTACACGATCGAATTGCTCGCGAGCCATGCACGCATGCCTCATGTGTAAAAAGTGTTATCCATGCATATTCCTTTGCATGATTAGAAAGTCGTAGAAAAAATAAAAAAGAAAAAAAATAGAGCTTTAAGCATATACCCCCTAAGGTTTGTAGGATTTTTAAATAGACGCTTATTTATGGTTTTAATATTTGTAAATATGCCCCTGCCTTTTCAATTTAATGCCTTTCGTATCCCCAAAATATGTAGCTTTCCAACCGCCAAAAGTTTTTAGAGTGAAATGACACTTTTGTCCATCTCTTTATCTCTATATGCATAAATTTAAAGGCTTAGACTTATATTTCTCTTAAGCTTGTAACACTAATAATTACATTTAGTGGGAGAGAATAACCGTACATAAATTTATTTTTATCAATATGGGGTCTATTTCATTAGATTCAAATAAATCATAATGACAATGAAAGCATGTGCTTATTATAGTTGGTTATAATTGATTCAATTCATCCATGACCGACCGTTAGATTGATAAGAGTCTCAAAATACATTATTAGGCTCCATTTGCATTAAAGAGTTATTAAGAGAGACAGTTTGGACTTGTGATAAAATAATAGTGTTTTTATAAATAATAATATACTCATTTTTGTTTAATGGATGTAAGGGTAAAGCTGTCATTTTCATAAAAGTTCAACATAAATCTCCTAGTGATTATCCATTCTCATTAGGAATATTGATTTTAGGGACATAAAAGGTAATGAAATGAAAGAGCAGGGGCTTATTTATAAATACAAAAATCACAGGGGCCTATTTGCAAATCTTACAAACCTTAGGGGGGTATATTTAAAAAATTAAAAAAAAATATGTCCTTCAAATTGAGCCTGAGTGTATCACTCACGTTTTAATTTAAAAAAATGGTCGTAAAATTTACCGTAGAACTCACTTATTGAAATTCAAAATGCTGTAATATCTTTCGATTTTAAAGATTTTATTTAAATAGGAGTTGATATTACTTTTCGATTGAACATATGATTAATAATGTAAATAATATTATTTTATAAATTATTAATTGTACGATCATCTTATTGTTAGACCTAGTTTTATGAGGGTAAATTACATTTGGCATTTATTTTGACTTTTAAAAGGGTGGCGAAGCGTGAGGCATGAAGTAAAAGAGGATCCGGACTTTTTCGAATCACGTGAGAAGAATCCGCTGAAATCGTGGAAATAGCATTTTTTCTTGGAAACTCGTTCAAACGGCAGAAGCATCGCTGATGAAAGTTCGTGCATTTGATCCGTGTCACGATCAATTAATAGTTAATACACGTGCTGTTGTCGTGATTCATGTGATGGATTTGGAGTTTGGACCCAATTTCTCTTCTACTGCAGTTGGGCCTAGAGAGATTGGTGACTTGTGAAAATACTTGATTTGATTAATTTTAATTTTATTATAATTTTTACATGTGATCAATTTGATGGTAACGTCATTTTCGATTGAATTTTTTTTTTTTTTTTTTTTAACGCAGGGTTCTCAGCCCTAAATGATGACGTCGTTTTCGATTGAATTAAATTTAGCCAAATGTGACAATGGTGGGGGATTGTGATTTTGATTGTCTTGGATGCGCATTTTTGCAAAGAGATGATTTCGTGATAGAGAGGAAAAGTAATCTATTTCTTCTCTGTAGATTATTGTTATATTGTGTGTTCAAATACATTTTACTTAACCGTTTGGTAATTTTATTAATATAGTGAAGTGAAGTGAAGTCAAGTTAAACATCTCATTAAAAGTACTTTTCCAAAAAATTCTCTCCATCTTTTCTAAAAAAAAGTCAAAAAGCAACTACATTTACTCACTAAAAGACAAAAAAACTCTATTTTCCAATACAAAAAGTCAAAAATATTCCAACCCAAACAGCTAAAAATAAAATACCATCATAACTCACTTATATTTTATTCATTTTTTTTATTTCACTTCACTCCACTTTATTTTAAAAGTAAATTACCAAACGGGCCGTAATGGAACATGAGAAAGATAAATGGATTGTTTTTAAATACATAGGCTTTTAATTTCCTATGGAAAGGATAAGAATGTGGGGTTCATCTCTTATAGCTTAATCTTATTGTTGCACAAACAAGGCAACTAGATTACATGAGCACGCGCATGGTCTGATGACTAAATCATAGTATATAGTTGATTGTTTGAAGGTTTTTTATTTTTTTATTCTTTCTGTATCACTCCTGAATACTCATATACCCACATAAAACACCTTATCGTGTCCATTATTATATGCACTACAACCATTCATTGATCGGAAAAAAGGTCATCTTTGGTCACCAAATCTTTGTTAAAAAACCATGTTTGACACCGATAAGTCTCGAGGATTCAGACTAGTAAAAATTCTCATTTGAGAATCTTCATTTTTGTGGATTTTTGCACCGAAACCAAATTCTTTACATTTATATACATTGATATACATCGCTATCGATATGAGATCCTTAGATTAACAAATCATCGCGAAGAATCCTTATTTAATAGACAATGAGAAATCTTCATATTTGTGAACTTCTCACCCATTAAAAAAAAAACGTGCTGTAATTGTTTTTGGAAAGAAGAAGTGTCTCACCGTTGTTGGCACCGTTTTGACTTTCAATTTTCAAAATTGCAGGGACAATGGTAAGATATTGTCCCCTAACTTGTGTTGGAAACAATTGCGTTTGTAATAGCATGGGTGTACCATTTTTTTTTCCTTACATCTTCAGATTCATAGATGAGAAAGTGAGAACACAAATTTCATACAGTCAACCCCTCCTCAATGACATTTTAAAATCTTTCAACTTTTTCCAAAATATTCTTCAAAAATGGCAGCAAGCACAAGATTATTATTATTATTATTATTATTTTACTATCGGAGGGTTCCCAACCCTTTGGGCTGGATTAATCCCTTCTGGCCCACAGAAAAGCCGGGTAAACTCCCCTGTAGCCCCTTTGGCTGGATTAATCTCTTTTGGCCCACAGAAAAGCCGAGTAAACTACCTTATAGTCTCAGTGCGATAGTGCAGTTTCGAACTCACAACCTTCGAATACAAACCGTGGTCATAGGTGAACCTAGCTACCCCTTGAAGTTCAGCAAGCACAAGATTAATCAATAGTTACCCCCCTCCCCCGCCACACACACACACACACAAAAAAAAAAAAAAAAAAAAAAAAAAACAAAAAAAAACCCTATAAAGCTTTCATAAAAATGTCAAGAGGAGCTACTAGTTGATGGTTCCACATAATAGAATCTTTCAACAACTCATTTCTGCCGACTGATAAAGTGGGTCACACCACCCTTGAGTATAACACATCCCCTTTCCCTTGTTTCCTACCTAATGTCTAGTTACATCAAACATGTTGATCACCACAAAATTTTCCCAATTCAGGGGCAATTTAAAGGAAACATAGGCTTATTTATTCATCATGGAGATTGATTTTTTCTCTCCTTTTTGAGTAAGATATTTATCTTGGAGTTGGGTAAGATCTTAAAGATCAGAAAACACCATTGAAATATTTGTACACAGTTGCGTGGTCTGGTGGAATTTGGTCAGCAACCAAACCTTATTATCCACCCAACTCTCCATATGAATCTCTCTACATGTGGCACTATTGAAACTCTCTTTCCAATAGGCCTGTCCTGCAGAATCTATGACCTACCTGACACGTGTACGGCCAAATTAAAGCCAATCGAACCAATCTCTTCTTTCTGATAAAGGCAAAAGGCAGTTAAAAAAGGTGGCTGTCAAGTTGGATCAGAGAACGTGTCCAATGAGAGGGCAAGAAGTGCATGTTTCATGCATGTAATATGCCCGCTGCCGTTGGATCACCTCGAGATTCTCATTTTTTTTATTTTTATAACTGTTATTCCGTAGGGCTTGCAATTAGGGTTGTAAATGGTCGATTCTCCAATTATCTCCATCCGTTTAAAACTAGGTATTTATCCTTATTTAAGCATCGATAAGTAAATGGGTCCAGGTCCGGTTTCACCTTGGTGTGGACCCGAGACCCTACATATTACCTCAATTTTTAAAAATCTCTTCTAAAAATCACGATTTTTTTTTTTTTTTTAATATCATTCTCTACTTAAACCCAGACTTAGATCCAAACATGTCCCAAATATGGTTCTGATTATGGTTCCGGAACCAAGAAATCGATTCCGGGTCCGAATCCGGTTCCACCTTCTCCTAAATGGTTCCGGTTCAGGATCCACCATGGACCTGGACTGAAACCGACCCGTTTACAACCCTACTTACAATGGAGAGAGAGTCCCATTCCTCCCTATGAAAGCTATTACAATGCTAACAAATTTTTTGGAACTCTATGGTGGGCTTGTTGAGAGTTGATTAGGAACCTTTCGAGATGAATGTCATCCCCCTTCGATGATAATTTCTCAAGTTTCAGTGTAAGTAGAGTCAATTCCATCATATGATTGATCATATGACAAAATATCAGACCGTATTTCAACTGAAGCTTGAGGATGGAGGGGGTCACGTTCTTCTTGAAGAGTCTCTCTGTAGACTCCATGATGGAGTTCCATGAATTTGTTGCGTTGATGTGTGACAGCTGCAAAAGAGGATCCAGACTCTGCGATGGAGATCTGCCTTGGAAGGGTTTGATCCATCATCCTAAGTGGGAGATGAGTGGATCTGGACTGTTCACAAGGTGTAGTTTGCAATTATAAGGTTTGGACTTTGGATGGTGATGGGGTAGGATGATGTTGGATCAGCCCAGTTGCCAAGTTGACCAGCTATGACATGTGAGACATATGATAAACAGGATTATGAAAAGCACTTTAAAAACCATATGAAATTTATTGGTGAAGGAAAGTTTGAAAACTTGTGTTTCGGACTTGACTCGTCTAAACCTAAAATATTGACGGAGAGCGTCTATTTTGGCCACTCGGGAGAGTCATGTCTATTTTTAGAATGTTTAAACATAGATCAAGCACTCATAAAATTTAGATATACATATATTTACTTGTATTAGTAGTAATAAAATCAAATTAATTACATTCCAATTAATCAGTTTTAAATTGCTGACTCCAAGCCTCAAGAAATAATTACTTTTATTTGACTCGGTAGAGCTTACGCTATATTTGATTCGATCTTATGTCAAAACAAGGTGATTTGTAAGGCTATTAATTGGGCCCGGTTATAAAAACATCAATAATCTCAAAACAAATTTCCATTTATTCAATCACCCATGAAAATTATCTTCTTTGAATCGCAGATAAAAATGACATGAAAATGATATTTGCAAACAACCATTGTAATAATTCTAACGTGTATAAATTTTACAAATCCATACATTTGAAACAAATCACAGAGGGAATTGTAATGAGAAGAGTCACTAGACTCACTACTCACCATTGAGGAAAGGTGCCCACCCACCCACCTAACATGGCATGAGCTAGCCCCACCTAACTGGCTAAGAGCTCAAAGCGTAGTCTGGATCCTCTGAGGATTGAACCCAAAGAAATCCTCATTTAAAGCAGTGTAACTTCACAATGGAGTCACATATTGAGATTCTAACCGTTCAAAATAACTGTCCTCATAGATATCTTTAATTTTTCACCGGTTGAAGTTTTTCCCATTATTAGATTGATCATTCTACCGAAAAATGTGATAATGAATATGGTTAAGATTATGTTAATCACCTTTTATCAAATGGTTAATCCAACAGGGGTAAAAAACTCTGATTGATGTAAAATTTGAAGATCTTACTTACCAAGATAGAATTCATATTGAATAGTTTGGATTTCATTAGGTACGCCCCAAGTGTGGAGTTACACTCCTTAAACTTATTGATTTCTTTTTCTCTCTAGGTTATAGCCTTTTAAAGTCAAAGGATCCTGATTCGTCAAACCATCACAGGGCATGCTCCAAGGCCAGGTTTCAAAATCCATCAATTGGATCATTTAATAAAATTGAACTACTTAAAACCAAGGTCCCATTGTATGAGGCAAAGTTTCAATCCAGTGGGAATTGGGTGCCCCCAGAAATTATAATTCAGGTCAATCACTCAGGTCCTTTTCTTTTCTTTTGGCTATAAAGGAAGATATACTACAAGTACAAGATGCTAGACATAATAGTATTATAGTACATACCCAGGTACAGCATATCTATATCTGTTCAGTAGACTATTCTTTTTATTATTATTCTTTTTTTTTTTTTTTTAATTTTTGCTAGCTAGTTTAGATGAGTGGTATTGGTGGAAAACTTTCACTTGAGGACCTAGCGATCGGGCCCTGGACATGTACGTGTGAAACTACAGTGCCAACACCACTCAGCCATGAGAGTGTTGAATATAGTATACTATTTCTATAGGTAATCAAGATGAAGACATTTTAGCATCGCTATTGAGTGTATTTTACTCTGATGTAAGTTAGTTTAATCATTAGATAGATCAATTATTAAAAGTGATTAAATCACACAAATCAAAGAGAGTAAAGTAATAGCGTTTTTACATGTGACAAATCTAATGGCGGGCCAGACTTTGATTGGAGTGTGATTTCTTTTAGAACAAGTGCAAGCGATCTCAATTTCAAGTGACTTGGATTTTATAGATTAGTCCCTACTAATAGATAATTAAACTTTTTTTTTTATAGGCCTGGAGTTAAAAAGCAATTTTGTATTTGGAAACCATTCTAACATCCAATTCTAATTGGCCTGCATTTTGCTCATCCTCATCCCCTCTTAACTCATGAACATGATTCCTATTCAAAACCCCTATTTTCCTATTCTAACATCCAATTTTATTTTGGCCTGTTTAATAGATGGGCTGGGCTTAGTCTCAGTTGTAAAGAGCTAAAAGCCCGACCCGGCTCGATTGAAAAAACAGTAATAGGAAAATATAAAGGATAGGGACTTAAACAGTGGTGCTTTTACATAAATAGTAGTCAAGACCAAACCAATTGAGCTACACATATAACTAGGATTGTAAACGGGTCGGTTCTCGTTAACACTTTTTTTTTTTTTTTTTTATAATATTTATTAATCTCGAACTGGGCTTGTTCTTACAACTTTCCAGGCGGGCCGGACTTGAGCCAAGCCCGATTTGGGCTTGGGCTGAGCTTGGACATACATTTTAGAAACCGGATAGAGTCTGAAAGTTCCTTAGCCTGGCCATGAACACCTCTACGTACAGTCCACATCCAAACAAAAACACTATGGGTCTTGTTTTTTACTGGAATTTATGACTAGAATTTGAGAGATTGGGTTTTTTTTTTTTGGACATGATGTGACATCTTGTCCCCTAGCATTTGAAATGTTGTGTTTGTTTCATTAGAGTTTCAAATTCCAACCACCCAAAAAAACTTTTTGGAATTCTTGGAATTCCACTCTCTATACCATTTGTAGGAATTTCAAATCCTCCATAAAAAAAAAGGATTTGGAATTCCACCTAAGGGGGCAACTTTTGGAGAATTTGAAATTCTCCCAAACATTAAGGGCCCGTTTCTTTGCTGGAATTTCAGGAATCCTTGAATTCCGAGATAGAGAATGGAGTTCCTGGATGCTCCTTTGGCTTAGAGCATCCAACAATTCCATCAAAATGCAAATGGAATGAATTTCTTGGATTCCCAAAGGTCAAAAGAGACATTTCATGTGGCTGGAATCTAAAAATGCTAGTGAAGAAAGTGGAATTCAGAAATTTCAGGGGACAGTATGTCACTTCATGTCCTGGACATAGTGAATTCTTGACAGAAATTCCACTAAAGAAACAGGGCCTAACTCTTGGAATTCTGATAAAGAAACGGGCCCCATATATATAGTTGATGATGAGAATTTCTGTATATAACACAACAGAACTATTCCGCCTTGCGCATGCACAAAACCTACACACATCTACCCGGCAAGTTTAGCCGGGATTCGAGCACTTAATCTTAAGAGCTAACCCACGCCTTATGCCAGTCACCAGGCCATAAAGTGGGTCCCACGCATATATTTCTAACGTTGATCTCGCAACATCCCATAGGTCCCACCACAAGAAGATCCGCTCTTATTCCCAACCGTTCATTCTCTTCCTTTCCTTTGAAAGCGTCATGAAAAACCGATATTTAAATTCGCACGAATCAAACCCCGCACGTGTGGCGCGCAGTTTCATATGAGATATTTTCGCGGGAACACAGACGTAACTGAAAACGGCAATGTTTCCTATTTTTCAAAAAGGTTGAAAGAACACTAAAACCAGGAAAGAGAAAGAGTGAGTAGTAGTAGTAGTAGAGAAGGAAAGAACTTGTCCTAATTTAGAAAGTTTTCATGGAATTCCTCTATAATTCTCCCTTCATATTCATCTCATTCATTCCAAATCTTCACTTGAGTTCTCTGATCATAGAAACCTTCAACGCCAACCATCTCCAATGCCTTCTATTCCTACACCTATCTACAGCGATCGATTCATTCCGAGCCGATCTGGGTCTAATTTCTCCCTCTTTGATGCCCTGCCTGCGAGTTCTTCCTCTGTTGCTGCTTCTTCTACTTCTTTTAATGGATATTCGGGCAAAGGCAGCTCGGGTTCATACTCGGCGCTGCTGCGAGAGCTCCTTTTTGAGTCTCCGGTGATAGGAGGCTCGAATAGAAACATATTCAGATTCAAGGCAGAGAGGCAGTGGCCTCGGCATGAGGAATTCGACGGATTGCTTCCGAGAACTAATTTAGCTGGATCGAGGAAGTTTCCAGAGTCTTACTCTATGGTAATGCTGTTGTGGATTGGATTAGTCTTTTTTTGGTATATGTCCTTGATTTTTGTGTAATTGGAATGTACTTGGTCTTTTACAGATTGAGAAAAATTGACCCTTCTCTCAAGTGTTTGAGATTTTGAGACATCAAAATTAATGTAATGATGGTTGGAATACTTGGAGGGAAGGGTCAAAGGTGATTTTTGAATGAGAAAAGAAGAAAAGTAATGATTGGAATGTTTGGGGGGTTTTGAAATTCACTGTAGTTTAATGAATTAATTGTCTGTGATTTGGCACAGTTGCTTGATGCTCCTGGTTTGGAAGATGACTTTTACTTGAATGTGGTTGATTGGTCTTCGCTTAATGCATTGGCGGTCGGATTGGGGAGTAGTGTTTATCTCTGGAATGCTTGCAGCACCAAGGTGAGGCTTTCAAAACTGATTATTTATTTATTTTTTATGGGTGTATGCATTACAGATTGCATTCTAGTAGAAGGTTTTTCCATTAATGGATGGTTATCTGATGTGATGTATGTTGAGGAGAGTGATGAAATCAAAATTTGCATTGCTCGATTTTTACTTTTCTAGCATCTTCTTCTTGTCCTTCTCCTCTCCCTCCCTCTCCCCCTTTTCATTTTTACCTCACCTCAGTCAATGTTTGTGGTGCCTTCAGAAAACATAGATATCAATGCATTCTTCTAAATATTCTCTGTATTACTTCTAATAAGGGCCATTCATATTCGATGTTTGTGCTAACCAGCATTGGAAGTGAACTGGTGCTTTCAAATAATTTTCAACTCTGTTTTCTTACTAGGTAGACCGAAGACAGATATTTGGTGTAGTTTATTAATTTAACTGCAGTAGTTCTATTTCACTTGGAACTGTGTTTTTTTAGAGAGGTTAGTTTTCGAAAATCTTTTTCAAAACCATACAAATTGAATCAACTATATTTAATTAAGTAGATTATCAGATACCATTTGTTGAAGTCTAGTGAATTTTAACTACAATTTGGAAGGAGTGAAGAATAGTGAATTAAATGAACCTACCCCCAAGTAATGGGCGAACTGTGACAGGTGTCGAATGTGAATTGCGAACTGAAACACAAATTAGTCAAACTCAATTTGTGTGATTTAAAACATAGGAAAACTTTGTTTTCCTTTGGGCTTTTCCAAGTTCTCTCTCTTGATATCTGGATTGTGTAGAATCCAATATGTAAAGTTTGCAAAAGTCTCAACCCCTATATATTAATTTGTTTGCCTATAAGTTTGTGAGCAAACCAAAAAGGTGAGAAGAGTGGTATGTTGTAAAGATTTTTTTCATCTGCACAATTCCCCTGATCTGGGGAGGATGAGGGAGGGACATGGTGTGGTGTGTGTTCACCTGTGCAAGCAGGGAACAAGGATGACCATGCCCATATGCTACCTGTATGAGTTTCCCTTATTGGTCACATGTGTGAGATTCTTTCTTCACACTTTTAGGTAGTGTTTTTCTAATTCTATCTGTAATCCGCTTGGCTTTGTAACCATGGTCTAGCACCATACTTCCTTGTTTGAACTAGCTATGGATGCTAACTTTTGTCTTTTTCTTCTTTTCTTTTTCTACATTTTGCTCCATATGTTATTACCAAAGTCACCTCCTCTAGAGATTTTTGTTTTCATATCTTCTTCAAACCTTTATTGTCTCTCCTTTGGTTTGACTTTGGGCCTATCATTTGCAAAAATCTGCTTTGCTTGGATCATGTGCTCATTGGATCATTTTCTACCCTGTGTATCATGTGTATCATCTGAGTGGGGGCAAATCTTTAGTTAAGACAATGACAATCTTAACTCGAAGTTTCTTTCTCTTTTGCTTGAGTTTTTGTCCTCAATTGCAGTTAATATTTTGGTTTCCATTTTCCACACCCACAGCCAACACAAATTAGGTATCTATGTTCATATGTACCTGTAGTATCTTATGCACCCACTGAGCTACCATTCCTTCCAAAACCAATTGATAATGGAAGAGGTACAACTAAATGTTTTATACCTAATTCGACATCGCGCCCGCGGGCTTGTTTTTAGAGCGGTCGCAGGGAGCGGCATTGTGGCACGCCTCTGCCCAACCGTACCCTTAACCAATTAGAAGCTGAATTGCTTTTTCTGTATCAGCGTGTATTGGTTCCTCCTCCTCAAATTCTCTTCCTTGTTATTAATATATTAATTTTTGTATAAATTGGAATTGCTTTTATGTTTCAACTTTCAGGATGCATTTGAGCTAGCACATGTTGAGTAAATTCTGTCTGTTTGGAACAAATGCAGGTTACGAAATTGTGTGACTTGGGAATGGATGATAGTGTGTGCTCAGTAGAGTGGGCACAGGATGGCACACAATTGGCTGTAGGGACTAATCTAGGGGAAGTCCAGGTGAGAGATCTTTTAATATTTTAGTTGGTTACCTGACCAGTCAAGGCATTCTACATGTTAATCATCTTTGCTTCAACTGAACCATTTCATACATGAACTTCTACATATGTCAATCATCTTTGCATCAACTGAACTGTTACATGTATGGTTTTCTACATAAACTCATCGACTTGGTGGAGAGATCTTTAATATTATTGAAAACTTGGAACTATTCTTGGCCTTTTTACTTCATAATATTTTAGTTGGTTACTTCTAGTCAAGGCCTTCTACATACCAATCATTTTTGCTTCAACTGAACCATTGCATACATGGATTTCTTCATAAACTCATGAACTTAGTGGAATGATTTTTAATATTATTAACATGGAACTATGCTTGGCTTTCTTCCTTAAATATGGTCAACAAAAACTTTATTCCAGAAGAATAAGGGAGTAGAGCATTTAATTGTAAATTGTTGAAATGGTCTTTAATATTATTGAAAACTTGGATCTATGATTGGTTTTTTCTCTTAAATGGTTAACAGAAAAGTTATTCATTGGCATTGCCAAAGTAATGTATGACAATGTATTCATAAATGATAGTCTGTTTTTCATAGAAATTGGTGATCGGTGATCTCATCAGACAGCCAAACTCCCCAACCACACACCGATACACCACCACCACACACATCTAGAATCTCTTAAAAATGAAAGAAAATTATGTATTAAATACTTTATAAACATGCAGTGTTCCTCGGAATTACGGCTCTGTGCAAGCTGCACTTTATACTTAAAGATGGTTTGTAATTTAAAAAGATTATTTCATGCACTAATGTCTTTTTTTGAGGCTATAAGCGAAAGGCGGCCATTAGTCTAAGCTCCTTTGAGTCACACTTGGGAGTAATCTACATCCTTGAATTGACTCATTGACGGGAGTAGAATCCTGTTTCATGGTCCTATTCAAACTTTTAGATCATCCAAACACTTCCTAAAGTTTGAGGTTTGGGGATTCATGAGTGATTCACAATTCAGGCATTCAGCACTTGCAATTAAACTTTAGAGCATCCAAGATACTACTTATATAGTTAAAGACATGAGAATGCAACCAAGCATAACTGTGTAGCGTCCAATCAAGAAAGCTCTGCACAGTAAAAACTAAAAAGATCATGCAGAAGTTTTCCTGTCTGATCCAGTGAAATTCATGCATTTCATCATTTTGTATTTGATGTCTATACCACTTAAAACCTCATGTGTTGTCCATATTCCATGGAATTTTTGCCTTGGGCACCTGTTACTCTAACTATAATTGTATATCTTGCATCTGACATACAACCAATGCTGTACCTGGGTAGCATAGCTTAAAACACAGCAGAATGCTAGGTTTTAGAATTTTTAGGTAGGTCTCTAAATGGGTTTGGTTGGAGTCTAGACCCAGCTGTATCCAACCTTAAGAATACCTTTTGGTTCAATGCTTACATCCAATGTCCTGGTCCAGGGTCTAAGAAAGACCCTACAAAACTAAAAACTATGATGATGGATCTGACTCAGGCCCCAATATGATATTAATGTTTTGCATTTTGTAATATTTATATGTCGTTTTGATTATAACCATGGACCTAGATATACCTGATAAATATATTTGAGTCCAGATCCATATCTGTGTCTGGAAATGGAACCTGGACCTGATTTAATATAATTGAATCTGTGTTGGGTCCCTAACTCTGTATTCGTGGGGACGATCGCAATGCTTTTTGTATCCTTTCTATGTTTCATGCTGTGAAACTAAATTCTATATAGTTCTTTGAATCTAAGTTGTATAATTTTCTTACGCTGGATTCTATCCAACGTGACTTGGAACCACATGGGCTTTACTTAATTGACTTGGCTCATGACTCATACTCTAGAAGATATGTTGAAAACCATGAAGATGGCATTGTATTATTGTGTTTCCTTAGATAAATTTTTGTAATGTTAGTGATAAGCCAACTCAACTAAATGAGTCCTTGTGGGTCCAAATCACACTTGATGGATTCCACTACATGAAATCCTCATCTTAGAACCCCAACATGTGAATTTTGTTCCGAGTAATACATAAATTTATACTGAGTTTCATGCCTCTTTGACTTATGGGGAGCTAATGGTTTTAATGGAATATAGTGCATAATTCTTACCATCTATTGCACAATTGGGACTAAGAATTCTACTTTGTGAAGATTTGGGATGCATCTAGCTGTAAAAGAGTAAGAACAATGGATGGTCATTTTCAGCGAGTTGGGTGTCTAGCATGGAGTCCTTCCCTTTTGTCTTCTGGCAGTAGAGACGAGACAATTCTCCAACATGATATTCGGGCTCAACGAGATTCTGTTAACAGACTCACGGGGCACACATTTGAGGTAAGTATCATATGTATATCTTAAACTTATCTACATTTCTCCTTCTGGAACTTTAAATGTTCCTACTCTTTTTGTGATCTCATGATTTTAGGCACTTTTCTTGTTTTCATTAGATGCTCTAATGCTACTTGTTATGGTAGATTAAATATGATTTGTAATGTCATAACTTCTGTTATAGTTTTTTATTTTATTTTATTTATTTTTATTTATTTTTATAGTTTTGTCACAACTAGCAATGTATATTTCTTGGCCCTGACAGTTTTCTCTTGATTAGGTGTGCGGGCTGAAGTGGTCTTATGATTATTGCAAATTAGCGTCTGGTGGGAATGATAATAGAGTGAGTTGTTAACTCTCTCTCTCTCTCTCTCTCTCTCTCTCTCTCTCTCTCTCTCTCTCTCTCTCTCTCTCTCTCTCTCCCTCCTTGTATTTTATGAAGACTGGACAATAGAATGCTAAAAAGCTGGGAAATACTATATCACTAGTCCCTAATTGGAGGAGGGTCTAGTCTGCCACCATTGAGATTCTTGTTTTAGGGTTTTATTATTGAAATCAGAGAGTCTGTGAGAGGTGAGAGTGAGAGAAATCAGGAAACCCCAAGAAAGCTTTGTGAACCTATTTCTCTCAAAACATGGTAAAAGCTGGATCACACCTATAGAAGTAGGCGCATTGCTGAATGATGTAGATCTTTGAGTCATTTATTTGTGAGTTTCTATGCTTCTTTCTTTTATTTTCGTAAAGACCATTGGTCGTTTTCGTGACAACTTTGATGGTCTTGTCCTCATTGTATCATGAATATTTATCACTAAGTAGGCTATTTATTTGCTTTCAATGTTAAACTTCTCAACTCCTTTTCATTTTCCTTGTGCAGCTTTTTGTTTGGAATCAACATTCAACACAACCCATACTTAAGTACCGTGGGCATACCGCAGCTGTAAAAGCTATTGCTTGGTCTCCTCATCAGAGTGGGCTTCTTGCATCAGGTGGTGGCACAAATGACCAGTGTATTCGGTTTTGGAATACAAATTCAAACTCACATTTAGGGTGCATAAACACTGGCAGTCAGGTAGATTTCTCATTACTTATCAAGCATTTTTTCTTTTTTTTGATCGGTAACAATAACTTATATTAAAAGAGAAAATAATACAAATAAAGAGTACAAGAGAAAAAGAAAACTGTTCTTTAACTAAATGTTAGAGAGATAATAGACAGAGCGATTGAAGATGGAATGTGGGCGGGTTGCAGGTGTAGGGGTCCTGGGTGTTGTGTGGGATGTATAAAACTAGAGATTGAATCTTGCCAAATTCTTTGTGATGATTGTATTAAGAATAACGAGAAAAACTGAGACTCCAATTTGCTTAGACTTAATTTTTCGGATGTCGGGTAGGGAGACTTGGTACCTCACAATTTTGAATGAGGATCTTATTCTCTGGGGTTTTCAAGCAGTTACATGAGTGAAGGGGTGTCTGGTGATCATGGTGGTGGTGATCATACACTACACTTTTCAAATTGTTTAACTTCTGCTTGTGATGCATATGGAGAAATTCTCAATGAATTATAGGGCCACTAATATGAAAAGAGAGAGAGAGCAAACTGGTCCAACTTCCCCAAAATGATGAGTTATATCAATGACAGCATGACTAATGAACGGTCTCAAAGTTCTAGGAAATGCAAGCCATACTAATCCCCACTGTGATGCAGGTATCCAGTCTTTTGTGGTCCAAGAGCGTCAATGAACTTGTGAGCACCCATGGTTACTCTAAAAATGAGATAATTGTCTGGAGATATCCAGCCATGTCAAAGGTACATAAGCTGTAAATAAGCTAGGATGATTTAAGATCAACTAGAAAACAAAGCCCCTAATTACTGATTGGCTTCTCTTTTTTTTTTTTTTTTTTTTCTCTCTCTGTTTCTACAGCTAGCAACACTGACTGGCCATACAAAAAGAGTTCTTTATCTTGCAATGTCACCTGATGGGCAGGTAATGAAATCCTTGTACTTTCATTGTGTGTGTGTGTGTGTGTGTAGAGAAGCTGCATAGCAATCCCATTTCTTATTCACATTCTATGGACTAATAAGGAAGCTGCATAGCAATCCCATTTCTTATTCACATTCTATGGACTAATTAGGAAGCTGCAAAGCATCCCATTTCTTTTTCACATTCACACTCTGACATCACAATTTTGAACTGTCTTCCTTTTCAGACAATTGTCACGGGTGCAGGAGACGGAACACTTCAATTTTGGAAAATATTCCCTCCCTTGAAATCTCAGGTTGAGTACCACATTAATCAAAACAAGAAACTTATTGCAGCTATTATGAGGAACTGCATGAGCTCATACATGTGCGGATATTTAGACCTTTAGTTCATACATGTGTGGGCCATATCTTGGATCTGTCTGATTGGCTCTGTTGTTATAACATGGCCTCAAATAGCTGCATTGGAAGATCATGTACATAGAATATTTGACATATTTGCTTACATTGAATGGGGGATGTCCATTCCACCATTGGATCAATCAGGTCAACGTCTGAATTGCCAAAACCATGGGGCCCTTCCTAGACATCCTTGAGGCTCAACAATAATTGACAACAGTTGATATTTTCCAGTTTTTCCTTCTCTGTATGAAACCTACTTAATGAAGATGTTCCCTTTAATGAAATGATCAAGTGTAAGTGTGGGTTCCAGATTGATTTGATGATTGCAACCACTGAATCAAGAGCATGCAGAATGAACTGTTGGACTGAATCACTGTATCCATCTATTTTGGAGGGCCCTCATGAGAGTTTTGATCATCAAATGAAGTTAATGATTCTACCATGCATACATGTGGGCTCTCCATAATGTGGGCTTGGAGTACTACTGTAGTCTGATGGGCTGGACTCATTCCTCTCCTCTTTTAGAGTCAATATCATGTCCTCTGCATACACACTGTAAAAAAAGATGGATATGATATACTGATATGACTTTAATTGCAGATCTCAGATGGCGATATTAAATCATCCTTCTCTCTTGGCAGAACTCAAATCCGGTGACATCTTCAGGTACTTGGAAATCTGAACTAAATAGCTGGTTGAAATCTTGATGTGATTAAGTTAAGAATGAAATTAAAAGGTCAATTGTTCTATTGCAGGCATCAAAAAGAGACTTCCATCGCCATCTCGGGCGAAATGAGAAGCGGAAGTATGCAAATTGGAAACTTTTTCACCATGTAAAAACCATATCTTAGTTATTTTCAGAGATTTAGTATTCATGTTGTAGAGAGATGATGAGGGCTGCTTCCATGCCTTGCATATTGGTGGTGACTGGAAATATTTTGATGTAAGATTCTGCCTACAATTTTGTATAGAAAATGTAAATAATATATGAATTCATTCTAAATTCAAGAATCTTATTCTTTTCAAAACTTCTTTTTGAGACAAAGGGCTATTTGATTTTATCTTAGTTCAAGTTCTACTAGGAAGAAATAAGCCTCATGACTCAGTATTGCTGACATTGAGTTGAGTTTTGACAGTGTTTTTGGGCCAATTTGGCTAGGCTTTGAGCCTGATTGCTGCACTGGGATTGAGTTTCCATCGAACCATAATACACACCCAATTATTGTATCCATGTCCAGTGAACTCCACTGAGATGACATCTGCCCAATTGGAACATGCAATGAATGTTTTTCAAAGGCTGCACCTAACTGCTCTATTTGACCCATTTGGCTGAGATTCACTTGATTGATTGATACAACTACCTATCCAATATAGATCCAAGATATTTCGTCGAGTCATGATCATGTGAAGGGACATTAGCTACAAGCAGCTAGAGCTGGGACGGATTCCATGGCAGTCCAACTCCTAAAACCAATGCAACTCAAACACAGTCCACCTATAGAGTCCTATCCTGACTCAAATTCTCAATTAATTTTCCTAGAAAACACAATGAACCAACAGTCCCCACACAACCATAAAACAGGCTCCAGTAAGCGTTCTCACAAAGCCTAATCTCAAGCCTGATATGAACCCAGACACGGTCCACTTATACCCCTGAACTTAGTCCCATCTGTTAGAAAAATTGCGTGGCCCGATTGCCATTGGGCCCACGCCAGATCGAGTCCGGCGGAGTGCCGCAGATGAACTCCCAATAAGTCTTGATCTGGTTGAGTCAGATAAGGATTCTCTTCCCGGTTTGACAGAATTCCCACGCTCGTCAGGAGATGTGGGATGGGAATGGGAACCCTTAGTTGACTAAGAGTATTCGCAGCGAGTTCGCAGGTCTACCTCACACCGGAACGCACAAGATTCTCGACGAGTTCGGTTCCGACACCCATTTAGGACTAGTTAGCTCTTTCACCATCCTTGCCTGCTAGTCCCACGTTGCAGTATACTTGTCCCTACACCAGTACCTACCATAGCCCATATCCTTAGCTCTATACAATATTTGTTCATTCCAAAAAAGTCCTCAAACAGTCCATCAATTGTGTTGTGCCATTGCCTAAACGAGTCCTCTGAAATTGACCTCAAATCATTCCCAATTCCCAAGCCATTGTCTTATACAACCTCAGCAAACACTTCAAATTCAGCCAAATTTCTGTCTTATTAGCAATATAGCTGAGGTTCACTATCTTACTAACAATATAAAGCCAGCCTAACTACATCTTACTGTGTATGTATATAGGGCAAGTGTAGTCATTCGATTGTGATAACATCCTAACAATGTAGTTTAGTGTAATTAGCATCAACAAGAGCAGGAGGCATCTGGTGAGTATTAACACTATTAATGTTAATATGGTGGACAAACCTTGTGTATCTTGTTGTAATCTTTTACATCTTTTTACTTCTACATTGCGTCTGATCGTCCTAAACCCATCATCTGGGGCCCACAAATCTTGCTTATTTAGAAAGATATAAATACAATTGATTCAACGGTTTAGTCCATTCGAATTGGTGTAAACTCAGTTGTGCTCCAGTATAGGTGCTCACTTTGAACATGATGTGCATATGATAGTATTTGAAAATGAAACATTTTCACCTCTACGGAGGCACCAAGATGAGTATGGATGTAAATGGGTACCCGCTTCTTCAATTACCCGGAAGTTCCGATCCGTTAAAAACCGGATCTGGGTCCTTATTTAGGCCTCGATAAGTAAATGGATTCGGGTCCGGTTCTACCTTGGTTCGGACCCATGAACCTGAGACCCGACATATTATCTTGATTTTTGAAAATTTATCCTAAAAACCATATTTTTTTAATATGATTTTTTACCTAAATTTGGACTCGGATCCAAACCCATCACATATATGGTTCTGATTCTAGAACTAAGAAATTAGTTGCGAAATGGTTTCGTGTCCAGATTTAATTTTAGCTTCTCGTTAACTGTTTCAACGGTGGACCTAGACCTAAACCAACCCGTCACATATATGGTTCTGATTCCGGGAGCTAAGAGGTAATTGGGGGAAAATTTTTTTGTTTTGGGAGTTAGGAAAATGGTGAAAAAATTTCCGTGTGGGGGAGAGGAGGGGAAAAATGAGAGATCTAAATTGCTATGCTTCTCGTTAAAGTGTTTATAAAAGTAAGGGCAAAACGGTGGACTCTATCTTACAAACAAACAAAACCCTAGACCGAGAATCATTCCCCTTCATTTTCGAAATTTTCCTTCCCCTCCCCTCTAAACAGAGGGTGAGATGAGTGGCAGCGATAAATAACGCCGTGATGGTTGCGTGCCCGTGATAGCGTGATGATAACGTAGCATCTAACGCCGTCACACTCACCGACAAAGAGATTTTGAAATTGATTCTTCGCTGCTTCTTCTCTCAATTTCTCGTATCGTTCACGAGATTCCGTATGTGATAGCGACAAAGGAGAAGAGAAAATAAAAAAGAAAACTTGATTTGGAACATTGATGTCGGATGGCGTTGGATAATGTGGGGACCACCGCAATCAAATAATTAATAATAATAGAAAGACAACTGTCCCCAAAATTTGTGGCTTTCCCACTAATTGCCTTCACTTTCACTCACCTTGATTTTCATAAGAGGGGTCTTTTAAATATATATATATATATATATATATAGATGTGAATTTTGGCTCAAATTCATAAAAGTACATGAGGAGGATTTCGATATTTCAAAAGAAGTGTAAAGATTTTTTCATATTTTTTTTAAATGGGTCCTTTTTTTGA
Organism: Camphora micrantha; assembly: GCA_003546025.1. Lineage (NCBI taxonomy): Eukaryota > Viridiplantae > Streptophyta > Magnoliopsida > Laurales > Lauraceae > Camphora > Camphora micrantha. Next base: position 18,000,572 of record QPKB01000006.1, on the reverse strand, counting down.
ATTTCTTTTACATGATAAAAATACTTTTATCGAAAAGTTTTTGTCTTTTCTTAATTAACCATCTTTTGTCCTCAAAAACAATTTATGGGCCTCACTGATTAAATGTTGATTGTGGGATACCTTCTTTTGATAGTTTAGTCGCTTAGGAGAATGCTAGACTTGGTCTTGACGTTCTTTTCTCTAGATTCTTATGTGGTCTAAGTTTTAATTTAATTTTGATGGTTAATGAATGCTGATTTTTTTAGTCATTTTTGAATCCATATAAACTCTTTTTTCAACCATCTAGGCAGAAAGCTAGTTGAAGTGGGCCCCACTAGGTTGTTTGGGTTGGACTTGATCATCTCTCTTAAATGACTTATTAAAGGAGAGATTCGAGAAAAATGACATAAGGGTGTTTTAGTCGGTTTTACATTTTTTTTATGGTGAGGAGTTGATTGAAAGAAATATCAAAAACATTTATACTCTTTAGAGAATTTAGAATTCTCATGTACCTTTTCAAAAATGAGCTAAAAGTTTAATACTACTTTGAAATTTTCCTTTGGGCCCACAAAACTTCATGCCGATTACGGGGTAGAGTAGATGAGAGAAGTGTGATATTTGTATAAAGGTTGGATGGAAAGGCTAAAAATTGGACAAATAGACGTCATCTAGAGCTAATTGGTGTAATTATATTATTCTAACCTTTATGGCTTGGGTGCTAGTTCATAATTATAAGGCATGGGTTACTTCCCACATAGTGTATTCGACACCACCCTAAATTTACCTACTTACCTAATGTGCGTATATTGTGAGGTTGTGCATGTGCCTAAGGAAATTAGCTTGATTCTATCAAGTCAAACACCCTGAAAATACCCTTGCTAGCAAATAATAATAATAATAATAATAATGAAAATAAATATTCCAATCCTCCATTTAGAGCTTAAGGGTTTATTAGTTAGTTGGATATCCTATCTTTCATCTAGTTGTTCAAGGATCGATTCTTAGTTATGCTCTATTTCCGCATGTGCAAGCAACTCCTCCCTACATAATGCAGGTGGTCTCTTACCTGCATAATGTCGGTATTCTCTTCCACCTTGTGTCGGTGTTCTCATGGGTCCTAAGCTATTTTGTTTTCATGGAAACAAATATATCTGCTGGGTCACAAACATCCATTGATAGAAAAACTAAAAGGAGTTTCTACAAAATAATTAAGTTTAAAATCTGATTAAATAATTTTATCAAAAAAAAAAAAAAAAAAATAGACTATGGGTCAGTAGTTCATAAATTTTTTTGATAAAAAAATTACCCTCATTAACGATATCATCAATCATTTGACAATATCATCAAGATTTGCAACTCATCTTCTTTGATTTGTCTTTCCTGTACCTTATCTTAACTCTAAATCTCTCGTCACTTTCTTCATTTATTAGCACAGTTGTTCCTACCACGCTCACCTTTTCTTTTCACCACCACCACATACCATTCCTCAATCTCTATATTATCTTCTCTTCATCTCCATCACCAACCCAATTCATCTTCCACAGTCTCATCTCATCTCTCTCACTTCAATCCAACCTCCACTGATTCTTTCCCTCTCATATTCCCTCTTCCACCGACTTTTCCTCATCAACCCATATCTCATCACCTTCCCGACACCTCACATCCACCTAACCCATTTCTATGCCCTTTCATCTTACAAACACTTCACAACCATTGAACGTCCCCCCATCTCCTCCATCTTCCAAACACCTCATAGCCACCGAGTGCACTTCATTTCCATTCATCTTCCAAACACCTTTTCCGGTTACCAGCTGATCATCTTTATCATCAATCTTAGGCCCCATTAACTCTTTTCTCATCTCTGTCTCTCAATCTCTCTTTTTTCCAACCACACTACTATTCTCTCTCTCTCTCTCTCTCTCTCTCTCTCAATAAACTTTCAGATCCCAAGCAGGAGAAGACAAAACAAAAGATATTTTTAGCCAAAATAATTACAAATCTTTGATGGCATAGTCAATTATTTGTATTTTTATTTTTTAGAAAAGTACAAACCACCGACTCGTAGTTTTATTGTTGGGGTTTTGACATGTTAGTCCTCCTTAAATCCGGTTTTTTCAATTTTATTATCTAAATCCAGACAATGTTAATAGAGTCTCTTGACTCAGGCCAATACTTTCCAACTTTTTTGTGCCCTATCCTATTATATCATAGGATTTTTCAGTTTTTATATCATACACTTTCTGTAACTAGCAATCAAATTCATGTCTTACAAAATTTGAAAAATGACATTTTATGAAAAGTACATACACATCTAACCACCATTTCTCATGTTCTATCATTCAGAAAATTTCCCCTAAGATGTTGCATAAGATCCATGACATCATGGGATTTATCGATTTTTATGACATGCACTGTTCCCATGATATCACGAGATCTAGGGAAAAAGTTTTTTAAAAAAGGTTGATTAGAGTCGAGCAACTCTGATGACATTATTTAAATTTCGGTCATGAAGTTGGGAAAACTGGATTTAAGGAAGACTAAAAATGTCAAAATCCCTATATTTTTTTTCTTCATGAAATTGTTTAATTAGAGCTTTAACTTTAATTATTACATAAAGATGCCAGATCAAAATAATAAGAAAATAAAAAATGAAAACAAAAAAAAGTTGGAGGCGCCGACTAAGAAAGAGCCGAATACCGACCTCAAGTGTTGGGAGAATCTCTCAAGAAGAATGTATAATTCGAATATAAATAGACAATTAAATAAACAATACAATAAGGATAAAGTAGTGAAAATACAAAAAAGTACAAAATAAAAATGGGCAAGGGCACAGGTGGTATGCAATGGGAAACTCATCCCAAGGATACAATGCCCAATTCTATCTCAAGCTTGCACACAAGAGATAAAAATCTAGATTTTTCCAAAAGAAGATGAAATTGATAATAATTTTCTTTGAAGAAAAATAAGTATTTGAGAGGAAATTATATATAGGAATAGTATATGTGTATTTTTTTTAAAACCTTAATACAAGGCTTTGTATAGGGTTTTTGGAATAAAAATAACCATGTTACGAGGGGGAGAAAGAGCTATGAGAAAGAGTAATGACAAAAAAATAATTTATAGAAGATTATATAAAATTAACCGTGAAGATTTATGAGAAAAAAAGGCCATTGGAGGGAGTATTGCCCATCATCAATTTTCTCATTATTTCTTAAACTATTTTTCTCATTACTGCTTTAATTATTTCTTCTTATTATTTCTCTCACCCATTTAATTTTGTCTATCATTTTCTTATTATTTATTTTTAAAGAAAATATACAACATCAAGAGGCAGAGAATCTTCCACACTGCCCAATGCCTCCATTCCAAGCAAACCCACCCACCCACTCTCCCTCTCTCAACTCAGGTTAGGTTCAAGACACGAGGATAAAAAGAAAGCAATAAAGCAAATCAATCACAAGCAACCAAGAGTCAGATACAAGTAGAAGGCAGACTCTGTCTCCCCTTTCCATTCCTCAGTTCCTCTCTCTCTCTCTCACCCCCTTCTGCCCCTCCATCCTCCCTCCCCCACTAATCCAATCAAACCCCAGAATCCATACACACTCAATTCACCCATCATCATCCATCATCATCATCCCTCCTCCCTCTCTCTCTCTTTCTCTCTCTTTAACAAAAGAGACCTTCTGGCTTCTGTTTATGATTCAGATCCCAATAAAGCTCTTACCAAATACAATAAAAGGTCACTTCTCTCACATAACAAGAAAACTGCCTACTTTCCCAACCCTACAACTTCTGCACCCCTCCTACAATTAGATAGACCTCTACTCTGTCTGTACTTGCATGTGGTCCTCACCCAATGTTTTCTTTTTCGATCTTCCATCATAATTCAATCTAAATCTGATACCCCACCTCCCCACTTTTACATTCTTCTGTTGTATTGATTCTCATAAGAAGTGGAGAGAGAGTGAGAGAGAAGAAGATGCAACAGGAAGAGCCTGGAGTGGGAATTGTAGAGATGGGTGTGGTGATATCAGAGGAAGATGAGAGGAGAATCAAAGCAGAGATTGCTAGCCACCCTCTCTGTGAGCAGCTGCTTGCAGCCCATGTGGGGTGCCTCCGAGTGGCCACACCAATCGACCAACTCGGTCTCATAGACGCTCAGCTGGCTGAGTCACACCATCTTCTCCGCTCTTTCCAGTCTCACCATTACCAAATACTTCTCTCTCCTCGCGACAAACAAGATCTTGACCACTTTCTAGTCAGCTCTTTTCTTTCTTCTTTACTTTGCTTTTGGGGTCTTTCTATTACAATAAAATGGTGCATCCAAACGCTTCTTTATTTGCTAACAAGTATATTTTTGTTGGGTGTTTTGGGTAGGAGCAATATCTGTTGGTGTTGTGCTCGTTTAGAGAACGGCTTCAGCAGCACGTGCGAGTCCACGCGGTTGAAGCTGTAATTGCTTGTCGAGAGATTGAACAGTCCTTCCAAGCTCTAACTGGTACTTTCTCTCTCTAAGTAAACTTGTCATGATTGAAATTAGTAGTGTTTGATTGCTTGATGGGGGAAATGGGAATAGTAATGAGTTTGGTTTTGTTCCAAATGTCTGGTTCTGGTTTTTTTTTTTTTTTGGTTTTGTGTTGGAGGACAGTAGGAGGTGGGTGGAGTTGGCCCATCTGAGGTGATTAAGAAGGGGTTAGTTAAGTTTGGATGGGGGGTTGGGGATGGTGGAGAGAGAGAAGTTTGGTTGGGGGGTTGGGGATGGTGGAGAGAGAGAGAGAGAGAGAGAGAGAGAGAGAGAGAGAGAGAGAGAATGCTTAAATTTTAGTCTTCTCTGGTGTAAAGAGAGGTTTGGAATCCAAGTTTTTCTAATGGGACTTACCACCAAATGCTGTTGAAGTCATGAAATAGCTAAGTTAGAAAGAGTTACAGATACCTGAATGTTGATGTTGAGATGTAATGATTAGTGTTAAATACACAAAATTTTATGGGGTTTTTGACATACTAGTCCTCCTTAAGCATGAATTTTTCAACTTCACGAACGAAATTCCCATAAGCGACTCTTATAAACATTTTCCTAAACCTTTTTCACCCCCATATCCAATGATATCAAAGAAACGGTGTATGTCACAGAAATTAATAAATCTCATAATACCATAGGACTGTCCATTGTCGTCATAGCTTTTATGTAGCATCTTAAGGATTGTTTTTTCAAATGACAGAACTTGAGAAATGGAGGTAAGCTGTGTATTTACTTTTAACAAAATGTATTTTTTCGTATTGTGTGAAAAATGAATTCGCTTGCTGGTTACAGGAAATGTATGATACTGGAATTGAAAAATCCCATGATATCATGAGAATATCTCATGATATCATAGGATATGATACAAAAAAGTTAAAAGAAATATTAATAAGAGTCAAGCGACTCTGGTGACATTATTTGAATGACGATCGTGAAATTGAAAAAAATCAAATTTAAAGAAGATTAATATGTCAAAACCCCAAATTTTATTAAGATTTGAGCTTTGAATGGTGTAAAATTATCTAGAGTTGTCAGGGCAATTTGTTTATACATACAGATGTTTGTAGGAATGTGATGAATAAGAAGTTGGGTGTTTGACATATGGAGTTGTTGATCAAGTCGGCACCATGGTTTGATAATAGTTTGAGCATCCTTTGAAATATTCAGGCCCATCAAAATCATTTTTAAGTATTCATGGCTCATATGTCCCATATTTCACTCCAAATGGAGTCTTGTGAGCAGCTGCATGTATGTAATTGATTAAGAGAAGAAATTTGGGCTAGTTTCACTTGAAAACTTACATCCACAGGGCAATCATGGCCTGTCCGATGCTTCTTGATCAATCATAAATACTGGAACTGCCAATCATCTCACTTCCTATGCAGGTAAATTCCTAAGTTGAACTTCCCTAGTATGGTAATAAAAAGATAATTACTGGAGATGTTACCACCACCCTCATTACTCATAGGTGCTGGGAGATATGAGAATGCTTGATTACATTGAAATGGCCCTCACATGATAAATTAGGTTTTAGCCACAGCCAGCATTGTACTGACTTCAAAATCATTACTATGCAACTCTGCTATCCTCTTTTGATTTTCAAGGCTCGGCTATGACCGATGGAATCCCTTTACACACTATGGCATATTTGGTGCGGCTGATTTTCTCTAAAAATGGAGCGAATGTATATTATAGTAAAATCCATATTTGGTGTGGCTATTTTTCCACGAGAAAAAGGCAAAATAGTTATGGGATACATGTGAAGTTATAAAATAAATTCTCTCTTTCAAAAGGGAACTTTTCAGAGTGTCTGCTGTGAAAAGTTCTCTAGCGAAGTGTTGCAATATATGAGATACATGTGAAATTCAATTGTAAGGCCACTTATGTGACTTGGATTGGAAGGGGACCATTAATATATAGGTGGTGTATCCAGTTTCACTTTCACCCCTATTCAACACCTCTAACCTAGGGATAGACCCAATCTATCGGTTACATTTTTGTGGTTGGATCACAATCCAGGGTGATTTGAATCAGGTGAAACTTCACCTACTACTATCCAGACGGTTCTCCCTTTTCATCCCAACAACCCCGATGGACTAGGCACTTGAATATCAGATGCATTTCAAGCAAGGTGCATCTCAGTAGAATACTACTTGTACAGATCACTAAAATAATTGATTGAAACATGCTAAAATCAATGTATTCCTACAAACTATAATCCTTGTATCTACTCTAGTGGGAGTTGCCAAACAAAATACCAAAACACAGCCCTTATTGTTGGTGACATGTTAAAATATTGATTAAGATGTTTCTTTTCAAAACATTGATGTTGATATTCTAGGGATGGCAATGGCCCGGGGGAAATCCACACGGGCCATACCTGTTAAGTAGTTGTTCGTACAATTTCCTATCACCAATTGATTGTAGGGCTACTGGCTTATCAACTCTGTCATGGTATCAAAATCAAAGGTCTCAAGTTGGAAACCACGCACGCAATGCAAAAAATACCCTGTGTCGCGTTATAGTCTTGTGCGGGCGTATGCTTCGGATCCAAGCGGATTCGGGCTGCATCCCACTGGGAGGGGGGTGTTAATTAATTGTTTGTGCAGTTTCCTATCACCAATTGATTTTAGGGTTACTGGATAGCAACTTAAGTCGCAAACAGATGTCCGATTCTCCAATAATCTGAAAGTTTCAACCCGAAAAAACCGGGTTGGGAACCTATTTTAGATTCCGATTCATAAACGAAATCCAATTTAGGTTCCAATTGATAAACAAGTCCGGTTCTGAGTCCATATAGGTTCTGACTCGGGACCTTACATATGAGTATTTGATATTGCAAACTGTACCTTAAAAATCAACTTTTTTGACATTTTTATGTATAATACTAAAGGTAGTAAACTTGGTAAACTGTTATAAGTTAAATAATATGCTTATTTTAAGAAAAGATAAAAAAAAAAAAAAAGAGAGAGATTAAGAACAGATTTTGGAACTAGATTTTAGTTCTCTAGGTGGACCCGGATTAGGAACCGGGTCGGGGTTTTCCTATCGGAAGTGGGTTCGGAGCCAACAAAACATGTTCTGAGTAAAAACTGAATCTGAAACCGAAACAATTATTTAGAAATAGGTCCGGGTTTGAGTCCAGTATGATTCCGACCCAGAACCATCCCGTTTGCAACCCAACTAGCAACTCTGAGAACACCCACCCCTATTCTTGATGGATTTAGTATATATGTTACAACTCGCCTCATAATGGTTATGGTTCGAGTTAGGGTTAATATTGATTATCTTATGTCTCTTCTTTATTATTAAAAAATTAAATATGTTGAGAGAAATTTAACTTTTATATATAATAATGTGATGCGGAGTGGTTGGAATCGTTTCCAATCTGGTTGGCTGACTCGGTTCCATTTTGGTAGGCTCTCTTTGTTTTTCTTTTGGATGTTTCCTTGTTTCTTGTTTCTTTAATATATTTTTTTCCTTTCCACAAAAAATATTTAAATAACTCATATACGGGGTGACGTGGGTTTGGACATCCATAACGAAACTCGCCCCCAAAAACTTGACATTGGTGAGATCTAGGGGTCGGGTGTAACGGTTCAGTTAACTATATATTTTAGGAAAATTAATTACTGAACCGTATTTTACGGTTTTCATTTTTTAAAAACTATAATCGTAACCATATCCTAAAAAATCATTAAAAAACCGGACCGCGGTTGACCGTATTAGACGGTTCGATTACGGTTAATTGTTACTTAAAATACATATATAATTTTTCTTTTGGTCAAAATGCAAAATACATCTTCTTCTTCTTCTTCTTCTTCCCTCTTTCATTTTTTGTTTCAACGATTAGGGCTCAAAAGTCAGAAGGGTTTAGTTAGAAGGGTTTATTTAAGCTATAAAATTACACAATACCCCTTTTCTTTTTTTCTTTTTCTTTTTTTGTTTCTTTTAAATTGGGGTGTAACGGGACGTCGGTTAACCATGCGTTTTAGAAAAACGGTTAACCCAATGGTATTTTATGGTTCGATTCAGTTAATAACCGTGAGTCGAGACTAAAAATCAAAATCAAACTGTGAAGCACGGTTTTCCGATTTTAATAACTATAACAATAATTGAAACAGTGAAACACGGTTACCAACCATCGGTTTGGTCGGTTCAATGGTTTTTTTGGTTTTTTTTTACACCCCTAGTGAATTCTATAAAGCTATACTCAGCTCTGAACGCAACAAAACCACTATCAAACCTAACCATAATAGGAGAATGTTGAAGTGGGTCACTGTGTAACCCTACCCATATCCGTCTCTATTGATAATGGACCTTAATAAATTGTCGTTGATTTGAACCTAGTTTTAACATATAGAATAGAGTGAGATGAAATTGCTGAGAAATATACCTGTGAATGATGTTCATCTCATGTCTTCAACTACTGATAATGATGCTCTTCAACAATATATTTGATGTTCCATATGGTAACTTGTTTCAGGAGTCACTCTTGGTGAAGGAATTGGTTCAACCATGTCAGATGATGAAGATGAAGTGCAAATGGACTGTGCTTTAGATATGAGCTTAGATGGACATGATATGATGGGATTCGGTCCCCTGCTTCCGACTGAATCCGAGAGAACATTAATGGAAAGAGTTAGGCAAGAATTGAAGGTTGAATTGAAACAGGTGGTGATCCTTGCACAATCAATCACAATTTAAGTGCAGTCCATTTTTTTTTTTCCTTTTTAGTTAACATGAGCTATTTTTTTCATTCTTTACAAATGGAAATTTTGTTCTGGGGTAGGGTGTGGTACATAACTTAGTGACCCAAATGCCCCACCAAGGATAACATGGAGATCCTAAGCTCTAACACTTCCCTCTTTTGGTCCAGTGGAGTCTCTTGCATTGCTGCTTTATGAATTTTTTTAACCATCTATTTATAGGTCACTGATCAAAGAGAAGATCTTATCCAGGAGATTTTTGGGTATTCCCTAACTAATGTTCTGAGTCAATATCATAACATCACTGGCCCCATGTAAAGAATTTAGCACCTCAGCAAAAGCTATATATACATATTGATGAGGCTCTGAGGCTTATAAATTACTTGGTATTTAGATTCTTGAGGTGGTTTTAGTTATTTTGTTACAATGGATGCACTTGATGGACTCATTAGAATCAGTCCTCTGATCAGTACTGTTAACATATTGCCTCTGCTGCAGGGTTTTCGGTCGAAAATCGAAGATGTAAGGGAGGAGATACTAAGAAAAAGAAGGGCAGGCAAGTTACCTGTTGACACAACTACAGTGTTAAAGGACTGGTGGCAACAACATGCAAAGTGGCCCTACCCAACAGTAAGCAGATGAACTAGCTGACTTGTTTTTTACAAGACGAAATATTTTGAAACGTCACAGATTAGGAGCATGTTCATATATCCATGAAGAGAAATGATAGCTGCAGACTTTTTTTAGTATGTAACTTTCATGCTGATATGTAGCTCAGATCATTAGCAACCACTTTACAATACCATATGACTAAAATCACATTACAAGAGTTACTGTTCTTACAGATCAAATCTGGTTTAAGAACTCCGTCTTTGGCAAGATTATCTGCTTGCTTCTTTGGAGATTTGGTGTATAGTACCAACACACCCTGGAAGAGAAGCAATGTCTGATTGGGGCAAAAAAATCCAAAAACTGTTATTTGAACTAATTAAATGTTCTCTTTTTCTATCACCCCAAATGCAAAGTGAACAGATAGCCATCCAAAATTTTCAACCTGATTGCATATTGGGTCACATCAAAGCACATCCATGATCTCTTATTGAACCTTGTTCTCCAAAATATATGCCAATTCTACTCCAGGTTAAGATGAACATTTCCATTCAGCCCATGAGTTCCCAAGCAGTGTTTGTTCTTCAATGAGTAATTGACAAACTCCAATGAAATGAAATCAATTTAAAACTGTTCATTGAAAAACACATTACATTTTTATGTATCTTTTTGCAGGAAGATGACAAGACAAAACTAGTGGAAGAGACAGGGTTGCAGCTAAAGCAAATCAACAACTGGTTCATCAACCAAAGAAAGCGCAACTGGCATAGCAACTCTCAATCAGTGACTTCTTCGACGTCTAAACGCAAAAGGTAGAGCAAAGAAAGGATTGTTATACATCATACAGGTGGCAGAATTTTAGGCCATATATGGAAGTGCAAGAACAACCCTGGCCAAGTTTTGGAGATAGATAGAAATCTCATATAAAGCAGAGAGAATGTAATAGATGCTCTTACTCTTTTTTATCTGTTGGTGTTTCTGTAAAAGGATCTTTGGGCCTCTGAAATAGATTACAAGTCATGATATTACAAGATGTTTTTCTGTGGATGGTTAATTCGTGAGAGATCCAGTGAGGACTAAGTTGCCATTTTGATAGTCAGAGAAAGTCCTACCACTGTCTAATTATCTAATAAGTACTAGGGTGGTCCATGGCCGGAGTGTGGTAGGTGTGGTCCATATATTGATGGGCTAGGCTTGTAGGGCTGGAGCTATTAAAATTTCAGCAGTGTTTTAGAAGTTGGTTTGGATAACCCAGTCAGACTGGTTCGACCGAAACCACTGTCTTTGGTTTGCTGCAAATCTAAACGTCCAGTCTTGATAATATCAAGGGTGGGAATTGACCCAGATCAAGTTCAATTATGGTCGGCTTAGGCATATTTATATGCAAAATGGACGACCAGAATCAGGCCTTAAACAAGGCCTCTTAGTTTATGAGCCAGATTTGGGTCTGTTCCTGAGGTCACTTTTACTCAACTGTCGACCATTTCATGCATACTGTTCACATGGGACCAGCTATGTGACCCACCTTGTATAGAGCCCGCCCAGATACATGATGATGATAGTAAAGGAAAGTATGGATCAGATAGATGGCTAGATTTGGACTAGGTTATGTTCATCTTTGATCGACAGAGTCTTAATTAATTGGATTTTCACAAATTAGGATAGATTTGAACCACTAAACAAACTTAATTAAAGGATAGATGGAGCTGCTAGAGGAAAACTATGGGGGTGTCCTCCACAACCATGATGTTCAAAATCCGCACCCTATATATATGCTTTTTGAGACAATTCTCTTCACATCACAGAGTCCTCTTACTTATAATAGGTTTTAGAAAATCCTTGCATTAGCAAGAGAAGGTTTTAAGATTGACAGCTTTCCTAAAATCACTAAAAGCACTCCACAAAGAGTCTCTAATTTGAAAACACTAATTAATTAACTAAGTTGTATCTCCAGTGTGCTCACCAACATGGTGTGTGGTCATGTGCCCCACACTCTATCGCATTAATCTAACAGATTAGTGATGGGCCCAATGTGAATTTGATCAAATGATCCTCCCAGTTAGTTTCGAGGACATCAAAGTTATAAGGAACGACCAATCTCTGCTCTAGGCCTATCTTCTCCAACCCAAAATGTTGGGTCAAGCTCTATCTCAAGGAATTTAATGGTGTTCGGATATCACACTCACCCCCTGACTAAAATAGTATAAATGGCACATAATGAAGTCACTCTCTAATCATTTTCTTTGTCTCAATCTAACAATGAATATCACTTTAAGTATTACAGTAATAATCATGTAATTAAATTAAATATGAAAGTAATAATCTAACATTTATAATCAAACTTAATAGCATCAAATAATTTATGCCATGACAATCATCATCATAGTCAAGAATACACATCAGCCCAACCTAAATTTGAACTTATTTTGACCATAAGATTGAGCATATGGATAACAAGAACACCCAAAAATACGAACGAATGCCATAACCAAATTAATTATAAAAAACATGAGAGTTCATTATCTCTTAATGGAAATCATCTTCCCCAAGTAACGTGCCATCTCATTTGAAGGGCGTCGCACCAGCAATTTAGTTTCAAAACTCATCACTTTGCAAATACAAGTGGTGGATCACTGTGAATAACCACTTTCTTATCACTATATATAATTACATGCATGGCTTTACAAACTTGTAAAAATGTACATGACCCATCTCCTTTGATGACTGGTCATTGATAAACTCGAAATGCCAGTTAAATTAGAGCTGGCTAAGGTGAGAAGAAAGGTTGATATACACAAGGCAAATTTCCCAAAACCATGGCTTGTTTGCTTGCCGTGGCCCTACATGGGGATACATAGGAAAACTATATGTGGATTATCACTTGACTGTTCTCTCTTCTCCGTGTATAGGTATTTGTAAGGTGTTATTAGGTGTGAAGCCACAGCCTCAAAGCTGTGAACTATGTGGTTGGGTCACTTGGTATACAAAGTTTCTCTGGGTCCTGTCGAGAAAAGACACTGGCTGGTTGGAGCTCCACATTCACCATCTTTGTGGTTCTTTACAATTTCCCATGTCCTGTTGTAAAACCTTCTGGTACATATGGAACCCCTTCTTGAAAGCAGAAACCTGCACAGCCCACAACATAATCAGACTTCAATCAAATCCATGATCATAGGGTTCATAATGCAATTAGGAGATGTAAAATAGAACTTCATATAATATAATATGAATCAAGATGTAGTAAAGTTGTAATATTATAAAGGGTTTCAGATAAAAATGTGATAAAGTTGTAATGTAAATGGAAGGGTGGGAGTAGAAAGTAGAGATTCCTATACTATATATATATATATATATATATATTTTTTAATATGTCCATTTTGGAAACGAAGATAAACCTAGGGGGAGTGTGTGTGGGTCATGCCGGTTGGATAGGTTAAACCCGATCCATTTTTTCTTTAATGCAGGTTGGGTTTGGCAGGTCAAATATGGTTGGGAAGTGGGTGGGGTCAAGTTTCGCCAACTCAAGCTAGCTGTTGGCTCCTACAAACTTTATCACGCCTTCAAATTTGGAAAATAAGCAGAACTTGTGCTACATCGATGCAACAAACCCCAAGGGATAGCTCAGTTGGCCTAGGATCACGGTTTGCACCTGGAGGTTGTAGGTTCGAAGCTGCACTATCACACTGGGGCTACATGGGAGTTTATCCAGCTTCCCTCTGGGCCCGAAAGGATTAGTCCAGTTTAAATGGTTGGGAACCTCCAATATATATATATATATATATAAATAAAAAAAAAAACATTGGTGCAGCAACACCTTTATAAAAGTCACGAATGGAACCCACTTTTGAAAATCCAAACCATTGATACAACCCTAATGCCCATTGAGATGGTGAGATGACCACCATTGCAATTGATATCATCTTGAAAAGAGGTCAACTTCTTTCATTTTTCTCTTTTTCTATTTTTTTTTTAAAAATAAAAATTGAATGGAGTCCATGTGTAAAATCCAACGATCAATCTAACAATTGGCCCATTGAAATAGACTTACAATATTTACAATATCTAACAATCCCCCCCCGGGGGACTTTTATAAGTTGTTGCCTTGTATGTGATCTTGCCCACTTTAATGGTCATTAGACCCTACTCACCATTGGCTTGAATCTTTAAAAGAGGCAAAAATAAACGTCTACACGGGTTCCACAAATGGGGAGCATTGAAAAGTAATTCCGCCAGACTTTACTAACGCCTCAAAATTTTAATAGGAATATTTAGGGGGAGTATCCAGTTCCATTCCAAAGGACACATCCTCCCACGTGGTACCCACGTGACCATCAACGCGTAGAGCAAGCGGACTCCCCGACAGAGGGATATTATTACCACCCAATCTTTATTCTAAGCAAAACCTGCCATGATATTGATAGATATGTGTCCCCCCTCAATCAGCCCTTTCTGTGGTGAATTTAAGGGTCAGGATCCTCTACGCGTTTTCCACACCATAGACCTTTGGCAGTGGAGTATGCCACACTTTGTAGTAGAAAAAAACTTCTAGATATGGACTATGGTTTCTTCTGTTTTTTGGAGCTAGAGGTCTTGATATTGACTCCGGGTTCTCTCCTCTTCAGGAACCGAAGATTGAGTCCACTTGTGCTATCACCTAGGGGCCACAAGGGTTTTACCCGGCTTCTCTTTGAACCCGGAGGAAATAGTTTAGTCCAAAGAGTTGGAAACCCTCCGTTAGTATAAACAAAAAAAAAAAAAAAAAAAATTCCTCCCACATGCATTTCATGCTAACAGCAACAGGAAAGTAAAAGGAATTAGGTATCTGTTTGTCATACCGCTTCTAGATCGATTCTGTACACAAGTAGTTTCCTTCTCTCTCTGCAGCTGGTCCTGTAGGCAACTAGGATGTGGCCCACTGCCAATATCAACGAACACAAGAACATGGCTTCTGTGGCCCACACATCCAGATCAGGCCGTTGAAATCTCATCATCAATGATTTTCCGCCGTTGATCTTCCCCCCATAAACACATGCCTTGAGTGAAACAAATGCCACTGAGATCAAGGAACACAATGTGGTAACTCCTAGATATGGCCCATGAGAAAGCTTTGGCCCATCACAAACACTGTATACACCTGAAGTGAAAAAAAAAAAAAAAAAAATTGGGAAATCCACAATCAATAAAAAAAAGAACGGTAGAGATGAATTGTCACTTCAATGAGTAATGCTTATTAATTATGATTTTCCATTACCCACATATATGGATATGGGGCAGTCGCCCCCATCAGACTTGGGTTCGTCTCCAAAACACACAAGAGTTTTTTTTTTTTTTTTTGTCGGCCGCCAAAGCCCATATGAAAGTTGGGCCTACCCCCAAAACCCACATGAAAAACTTAGGTTTGGCCTTAAAATCTAACTACCGATTTGAGTATGCTCTCATCAAATGAAAATCCTGGGCTTTCCACTGCTTTTCCACCATAAATTAGTGGTGCAACTTGGGCTTGACGAGATCCCCGACTTGATGGAAAGTGACATTTAAGTTGGGCTTCTAAGGGTTTCAGCTAGTGCTTGGGCCTACATTTTGAATCATTCATCAGACTTAAGTAGGGTTTGGGATTAGGCTTTGGGTACTCAAATTAAAGTAGGTAGGCAATGGTTCAAGTTAAATAAATGACCTCCCCCAACTACTTCCTATCAGTGGCAGGTTTGAAAGTAGCTTTTTCAGATATTGGGCGACCATGAATTTATAAATTATGACTGAAGTTGAGTTTGTGGTGGATTTTTTTTTATTTTTTATTTATTTTGGCTATAAGAGGATTCCCAATCCTTTGGGCTGGACTAATCCTTCCGGATTCGGAGGGAAGCTGAGTAAACTCCCTTGTAACCTCAGTATGGTAGTGCAGTTTCGAACCTACGACCTTTGAGTGCAAATTGTGGTCTTAGGTCAACTGAGTTATCCCTTGGGGTTTAGTTTGTGGTGGATTTAGGTTTCGCAACCTGCCATTCGCTGTTTATAATTGATTTAGATATGTTTTAATTAGCTCTGATACACAGATCATGTACAGTCAGGTATATAAATCCAATACATTTTCTAAATTGTATACCCTTTGACTGTAAAACCTAGACATTCATACAATTGACCGGACCGGAATTAACCCAATTGCACTCGGATTGGAAATTTACAATTCAGGTCAGGCTTGGATTAGTATGTGCCGAGTTCACTCAGGTCAGGTTCAGATTCATGTAATTCGAGTCAGTCTTACAATTCCTCACCCAAAGCTCAACACACCCAACAAAATGGCCCGTTTGGATGCACCCCAAATTCTTGCAAAATCAATATTTTCCACAGAATTGATCACCACAGAAAACCAAAGCAGCATCTATGTAGACACAGCTTTTCTTGGGTCTTTCAAACGCATCCCAACAAAAGCTAATGGATACTGATTTTGGGTAGAAACCCATCCAGCCATCACTACTCTCTAGATACAACAAAGCCCTCCCTTAGATGAATTCAAGAAATTAAAAAATTGGCACTACTACCACCAAGTACCAAGACTACCGAGTGCCCCTAATAGAAAAGCTAATAAGATGCATACAATTATATTGAGTTTGTAATTGGTCCTTACAGATGATGACGAGCGATCTGGCTATGGAGATGAGAGGTATGTCCACAATTGATGCTTGAAAGTCATAGTTCCTGAGCAGAGAATAGAGAGTATCTGAAGATAGAGGAGAAATGAAGGCAGAGAGCAGAGCAGAGGGAATAAGAGCATCAGTCACAACAAGGATAACAGGAGCAGAGAAGAGGAGAAGAGAAACCAACATGTTGATCAAGAAGAAGAGAGTCTTTAATCCTCTCAAAATCTTGTTTGGTTTCTTCTCCTTAGAAAATCCCATTGCTTTACAGTTGATGACAGCTTTACAGAGAAAGAGAGAGATTGGTGGGTTTGTTTTGTTTATTGGGATTTGAAAGATGGAGAAAAGTTATGCTAGGGGTGGGAAGGTGGGAAAAGGAGTTTCATGGAAATTGCAGGGGTTGGTTTTTGGAGGCTGGACTTAAAAGAGGAGACGAGAGACACGACTTTTCCGCGGAAACACGGAATTTACTGGTCAAAGAGGATTGCTCTGTAAAAGGCAGTAGTTGTTGGATCATGGATTCCTCCAAAGTAATGGCTTGAGTGGAATTCCTACCACAGCTGACGTTTTAACGTAGAAATTGAATGGAGAGATGTCAGTATTTCAAAATGTTTACTTTGTAGTGAAGGTAAAGTTTTTTAACTGTCCTCTCCTTTTCCCAGCTGTTTGGTTAGAGCAGAATTGAGGACAATTTCTGTGGAGAATTCAGCCTGGTTTAAATAATAGAAAGCTCAAAGCCCGGCCCCACCCCGCGCCAAATAAGGAGTACATAGTTTGATGACTAATTTGTCACAACAGTTTCTAATTGATTAAATGAGCAGGCTCCAGCCTAACGCTTACAGCCCATGTCAGGCTTTGGCCGAATACAAGACTCAATGCTTTTATGGCTCTGTTTCTTTAGTGAAATTTCTGCCAGGAATTCATTATGTTTAGGAATTCCTGGACATGATGTGACAGGCTGTTCTCTGGAAATTCTGAAATCCATATTTCTTTATTAGCATTTTTGGATTCCGGCCAAATGAAATGTCTCTTTTGACCTTTGAGAATTCAGGAATTCCACTCTATATATTTTGGTAGGATTCCTGGATGCTCAAGCCCTTAAGTCAGACTGAACGTGGATATGCCTCCTGGTCCATGAGCAGCCCTAACAGCAGGGCATTTGCAACATGTTAGCCGGTACACAAAAGGTAGCTGCTATGGTGACATATTTGTGCAAAACAGTCTTCTAAAACCATACCATGGTTTGGTGCGTGGTCTGGAGTAAAACATAAACATTGTTGAAAATCCATAAATTCTTAGGGTTCTGTTTGGGTTCTCAAACCCAATTGCCTAACAATTAGTGTTTATCTGTAAATCCAATAACCTGCAACCTTGTTCATCTATAATTAGTTATCTCAAACAACAACACAAACAACTCATGTCATCTTAGTGAATGAGTCCTAATTAACTAAGTTACCTTTGCTTGATTTACGAATAGACCAAGTAACCTTCGACAAATGGGCCCTAATGACAGCAAGGGGTTGTTCACACGGCTGGCGACCGCATATCACTCAAGTGTCGAGGGATTTATCCTTGGATATGTCACTCTTTTCTCTTGTATGGGTCCCAACCCCGGAGATAGGGTTAGCAAAAAAATGGGCCCTAACATCCACATGGGTCCCATCACATGATGTCTCTGTCAATAATTCACCTAATGTTGAGATGAAGAGTCATCTCCATGTCACCATCGCAACTAACCCATTGTTGATCTTGGCATCTAACAACATGGATCATGACTTCAGCAAAACAAGAACACCATGTATCATGTCCAAATCTGCTTTTATATTCTTTTTTAAATAGAAGTAAATTGTGCTATCAAATAGCAATTATTCAATTTGATTTTAGCAAGAAGCAATAATGAAGTAGAGGTAAAACCCAATGGAAATCCTACCTAGTTTGAAAATCTTGTTGGAAGCTTAAAACAGGTACTAGAAGTCTCCCACCACAAATAAATAAGTACATATGTAGTAAGCTGTTTTGGATACCTACTGTTGGGTTGGGCCATCATCTCAAGTATCCAACCTAATGGTGCCACTTCAAAATCTTACAATCATATCTTTTCTCAAGTTAATTGGGGAACTCTATGAAAGATGTTATCCATGCAACTTTATGTTCCAAAATATTAGTGAGGGTGTGCCACCATCCAATAGAAGGAATGCATCTAGAAAGCCAAAGTTGGCTGACTAGAAAGGCATGGAAGAAATATATCTGAGAAATGATCTCATGCTGCTGGTTTTGGTGGCAGCTAAAGTTTGAGGCTTATCCACTGATCTAATGCTTTTCTACCACTTCACTTTATCAGTTTTCACTTGTTTTCTACCGTTTAATGGATGCTCTGAGGCATTTCCATCATTTGTTTGTTGATTCACATCTTCCAACTATTGATCAACTCTTGAAGGCCTTTTCATCATTAGACCGGCAATCTTTATTCTTTTAGAAGTTGGACATTGATTTGGGTTAATTCACCATTAGTTAGATAATTTGTATATTTCCTTTCCTTTCCTTAGATGTCAACATAGAGGACACACATTTCTGCAGCACTGTAGGAAATCAGTTCCGCGGACAAATTAACCAATTTCAACCCCACATCGGAAATCATGAAATCAAGAAAAAGTTAGTTCATTTTTTTTTACTTCTCCATGCGTAAAAGCAGTTGCACTAAATATGGATTTTACTATAGTGCGGAGAAGCAGCGCCTCTACTTTTCATACCTTAACTTTTATCCTTATAGAAAAACAGTTGCACAAACGTGTCCAAAAAGACTTTTCCACAGAGACAAATAGGTCAAATTCGGTACAAGACTATGGTAGATCTAAATCCGTTTTTATAGATTTGGTTATCCGAATCTGACATCAACATATAGAAACAAATCTAATTTTGAGTCCTTATCAGAATTAAGATGTGGAGTACTGCATTAGTATAATTCGATAAATGAGCGTCAAGATGGATTTGAAAAATATATGAGTAGGGTTATTAAACGATACATAATTAAAGCTAAATACTCTCAAATATAAATATAACTCGGGCTATATAGGATCCTAAAACCTATATATATTTTTAATACATGAATGTAATCTTTCTAGACCTAGACCCTCGAGTTGGAACATGCAAGGATCTATTTCCAGGTCCTATATGCATGGATCCAAATTTCTTCAGTTTCAAAACTAAGGTTCCCTACCTACTTTCTTTGGTACCGGAAATTTTGGATACTCGAATAATTGGATAGGCCTTTTCAACCTAGACTTCTCTATCATTGGATCAATGAAGTTATAGTCATATTTTCGAGACTTGAGGGATGTCTAAAAACTTTATATTATTTGTGATATTTTTTCTTGTATGTGGAGCTTGGGGCATTAAAGTCACCTGTACTGTTTTTTCTCTTCACAGTAACTCAACTTCCTTTGCTAATCCTCCAATATGGAATTTAGCAAAGGCTATATGAGGGGACAACTTGCCTTTTTAGTGATATTTTGCCAAGGAGCATTTAGAATTTCAATTGAAAAACCACCTTATTCATTTATTTTTTGTTACATTGGCCTCCCTAAAATTTTAGATAACCCTCCAATGTTATAGAGATTTTTAGAGTTTTTATTTATGTTGGCCCCCCAAGAATTTTTTTTTTTTAACATAGCAGCCCCTCCAAGAGAAATTTCTAGTTCTGCCCCTACTTATGAGCCCAAGTTTTAAGAGATTCGGACTCAAAGGAGAGATTGTCCCTTTTCTAGAAAAGGGCAACAGTTCCACCTTTAGCCTAGCATTGATTCCCTAACCTAATTTAATGGCTCTAATTCAGCCTGAATTCTTAGTGCTTGGATTTTGGATTTATCTTAAATTCATTCCAAATCCAACCTAGTAATTCAGGGAGGGTTTGACATTTCTAATCTAATTAAAAATAGATTGGATTCGGATTAAGTTCGTTCTTACTATTTGACATGCTAACCCTATTTGAATTTGACCCAACCTAATAAGTTGTACTATGATTCACTAACCCGACCCGAGGGTTATTTATGCATTGTGATCAACCCAGCCAGCAGGGGTGTTTATGGTCTGGCCCAGCCGAAGCCCAACCCAATCCAATTTTTCCTGGGCTTGGGCCTTAGGTTTTATTACTAGAACCAGATTCAATTTTGATTTGGACCCATTTTATATATGGTCCAAGCTTGGATTGAATGGTAGACAGCCCAAGCCCGGCTGAAACAAAAAAATAATAACTGTAGGAAAGACAAGACTTGAACATATGATATGTCTCACAGGAATGCATAACAAAACCAGTTAAGCTACTGCTTGGGATATTTTAAGAAGACCCATTTTTCTCCTTCAACTCGAGTGGGTCTCGAGCTTATTCTTCTTTAAGTAGGTCGTGCTTGGACAAGCTAGTTATGGCTCGAGCCAGGCTTAGGCCTAGAGTTTGGAATTCAGGCTAGACCTGGACATTCTTCTGCACGGGCCATGAATACCCCTACCAACCAGAAACCAATTCATGGCCACATTTCCTTAATTCATCAGCCATTAGATACAGGAGTTTTCAGGTGAGATCATGCACAAATAACTTAGATGCTAGTGTGACCACTTGGGTGCCCATAAATCATGAGAGGGTGGAGATGGAAAGATTCAGATGGGACCACCCCGGATATAAATTTTCAAATCCAACCATGATCCTAACCCTTTGATTTGCAGCCCACATGTTTAATGGTTTTAAATCTAAAAGAAATTTCTGACACTCAATCCAATAATCTAGTCCATTCAAATTAATCTAAACTCCATGGGATTCCTAAGATATAGGGGGCTTTTATATGGACCATTCTGATTGATCATAAAGTAAGGCCTACATACTATCTATCACAGTAATCTCATCTGAGACAAATGCACATGAACGAATGCCTCTGTGTGTGTGTGTGTTTTTTTATTTTATTTTTTTCCTTGTGTGGATGTCTTGCATGCAATAGTTTGCAAGACAGCCTTGGTGCCTAGTGCTCAGCTAGGGCCCCACTAATTAAAGACAATATGGGAGATGGAAATATGCAAGTGGGCCTAGCCCATAAATGAAATTCAGGTCAATTTCATCATCCTGACTCCTCAATTTGTCACAAATTTAATAGTTTTACATCATAATAGAAATTGATGAGGTGGAGCCCTAGTTGGGCCTGAAGACTTTATAGTACAGTGTGAGTCATCAGCACCTGAGCGCTGGTGTGTGTATGTGTTTGTATGTGTGTTACCCTTCATTTTCTTAAACCCAAAGCCTGATATAATTATAAAATAACCTTGACCAAAACTCGGTCCCAACGCCAGGGGTGCACAAAAAACCCGTCGATCCGAGAATCCGATCCGATCCACGGGTTTTTATCTTATTCGAAGGTAAACGGATTAGTGACAGATTGAGAATTTTGTAATCCGTTAGCAACGGATCGGTGGCGGATTCCACCCTCAATCCGCTGATTCAATCCAATCCGATCCATTGACAATAAATATAAATAAATAAAAATATAAGGGGACTAAATATAAATTAAGATGTCTAAATATAAAATAAGAAAAAAAATTTTATGGGTCAAAATATAATTTTTTTACAACATGTTTGATATATTTCTTTTAACATTAGATTGAAAGGATTACTCTAATCCGATCCGATCCAATCCGGTCCTCCACGAATTGGATCGGATCGGATTCTAATAGCTACAGATTGGTGACGGATTCCAAATCCGTCAATCCATAAGTAACGGATTGGTGACGGATTTGGCCCAATCCGTGTACACCCCTACCCAACGTACCCGATGGACAAATCCAATTAACTATGAATACAAGACATAAATCAAACATTATTAGCACTAAGCCTATGTTTGCTCCTTATCAAATAAATTAGTAACTATAATACTTTCATTTATTCAATCTAGTAGAGATGGGACTAGATTTTTTTTTTCTCTTTCAATGGGCTTCTTCGACCTCCATAACATCCTTATGTTTTCACTTGGGTGGGTTCAAGAATTCAGTAACAATTTATGTTCAATATGACTAGTCAAGTCTGAGACATGTTACTCCATCCAGTAAAGTTCTACAACTGTCCAAGCAAACATGGGGTTTTAGCATGCAACCAAGTGTCCTTTTTCAATCCACTGTCAAACCAAAAGTGTCCTGATACACCCTGTCCAGTTGATAAGGTTCAATGGTTCTGAACTCTCTCAATCAGTCATGTGTTCCATGTTTATCAGGTGAAATAGAATGATTTTGATTCAATGGGTCCAGATGCAGAGATGATTTTGAGCATGTTTAAAACATTTTTTCTTTATTTATATCTTTATGTGCTTTCAACTGTAGGTCAAAGGTCGTTACAGTTATAAATGTCTCACACATTGGAAACAGTAAAGAAAACAAAACCCAATATTATTGTCTTGACTTCCCTATTAATAATAAATAGGTATGATATCATTTGTAGTGCTAAGAAATTGGTAGAACTTGACTTGGTCAAGTCAATTCAATGAAAACGAAGGAGAATCAGTGGATAAAAATGAAAACTTACAATTCAGTTAATTCATCTAAGACTACATCAAGTTTATTTATTTATTTATTTTGATAAAAGATTGCATCAATTGTTAGTTACAATTCAGATGGGAAAAATAAACCAAATGTGTTTCTTTTGTATGGACACACATACTATAGGAGAATTCTCCAAGTAACCAACCTTTTTTAGTGTGATTTTTTGGGTTTTCTTATGAGGGGGCTCACCTTTATGTACAATAACAATTACTTCACACACATAGTCCGTCTTGAATTGGCATTGATTTTAGGGGAATTCGGCGACGGGTACCTAAACATTTCACTTTATTGTCTTAGGTCCACAATATTTTCTTATAGTGTGATAGGTCATTTTTCCAAATTTGAAAACCTAAAATGTCTAATTTACCCTTTCTTCAAATCATATCCCATGATTAGTGGGATAACCCATTAGTAATGGTCAACTACCATTTAATTGGCCAAATAAATTTCAAAAGATCCAAATAAACTTCAAAAGATTCAAATAAATTTTGAAAAATGTAAATAAATTTCAAAATACAAAAATAAATTTCAAAAGACGTAAATAAAATAAAAAATACAAATAAATACGAAAAAAAATACAAACAAATTTCAAAAAATATAAATAAATTTGAAAGACTGCAAATAAATTTTAAAAAATTCAATAATTTAAAAAAAACACAATAAATTTCAAAAGAACACATAGAAATTTAAAAAGACACAAATAAATTTCAAAAGATCCAAATAAATTTCACAAAATATAAATAAATTTCAAAAGATGAAAATCAATTTAAAAAGACGCAAATAAATTTCAAAAGATCCAAATAAAATTCAAAAAATATAAATAAATTTCAAAAGATCCAAATAAATTTCAAAAAATGTAAATAAATTTCAAAAGATGTAAATAAATTTCAAAAGACCTAAATAAAATTACAAAACACAAATAAACTTAAAAAAATACAAATACATCTACCAAATCAAAGATAAACTAATTTTTCAAATTTCAAAAAAAATTGCCAAAAACTCAAGTATTTTTACCAAAACTCAGTTAAATTGATTTCAAAAAAAGTGAATAAATTTCAAAAGAACAAACTCAGTTAAAATTTTTCAAATGGAGATAAATTTGTCAGAAACTCAGCTATATTTTTCAAAAACTTAAATAAAATTTCCAAAAACTTAAATAAATTTGTCACAAATTCATATAGATTTGTCCAGAATTCAGATAAATTTGTTCCAAAACTCAGATAAATTAGCCAAAACCTCATATAGATTTGTCCATAACTCAGAGAAAATTTGTTTCAGAACTCAGATAAATTTGCACAAAACTCAAATAAATTTGACAAAAAATAAAAAAACTCAGATAAATTTGACAGAAACTGATTTAAATTTATTAAAACTCAGATAAACTTGATAGAAATGTAGATAAATTTCACAAAAACTCAGATAAATTTCATACAAACTAATATATATATTTGTCAAAAACGAGACTAGCAGGCCTTCTTCCTTCTCAATCGATCACGGAGTCCGTATGTCACTCAAAATCAAGAAGTAATTTTGCCTGCTTACTGTTCTATATCTGGGCTGCGGGTCGAACCTGACCTTAAACGACCCGACACATGTTACACTCAAGATGGGTCGTCTTCTTCCTTTCTTCATCCTTCAACGAACCCTGTTCTGGTAAAAAGACGACCTTGTTCTGGCAAAAAGCCAGAAAACCAGCATTTTCTTCTTTTTTCTCCAGTGGGACGGACTTCCGACCGGAACCACTTTCCCGACGACGTTCACCAACTGCGACAGGAGACAGCGGCGATTCTGCAATTTCTGGATTTGGATCTGTTTCCTCATCGGCTGGTTTCCTAGGCAGAACCTGAAACGCACTTGTTGCCCTTTGGATTTGTATATATATATATATATATATATACATGACTCTATCTTTTCCCTTCCTTCTCATTCCCTTTTTCCTTTCTCTACTCGCCTTCTTCTTCTTCTTCTTCTCCACTTCTTCTTCAATCACTATTAGAGTGAGAGCAAGGGCCTTGAGCGCTAGGGAGGCTTCACCATCATCACCTTCTTCATCTTCTCCACTCTTTCTTATTTCATTTTGCCAAAAACCCATCTCCTCCATTCTCTTCTCTTTCCAAACTAGGGTTACTTGTCAAGGTAAGAACCAAAGACCTTCTTATTGTAATTTAGAAGTGTACTAGAGTCAAAGAACTCTTGGACATTCATACATGCATATTCATATAGTTTTTCCATGTGTATATATGTGGTTAGGGTTTGATGATTCGGGGATTTTTGGGTTTCTTGAATTAAGAGTGAAGTAAAGTTTTGGAAAGCTTATTTGGGGCAAGTATAAGCAATAGTTGAGATTTACATATTTTTATTTTTCATTGAATCTATGAATAGTTCTATTTAATGTTTACATCTTTTAATAAATGAGTGGTTGAATGGATTTATGGTTTATAAATGATGGAATGAATGGAGGGATATTATGACTAGAAAAGAAGAGCAAGGAGGCTCTATTTTCTGCAGGTATGAAGTGAAAGGAGGTTTTAAAATGAGGGAAGAAGAAACGAATTCAGCATTCATAATTCCAGAATTCTGGACAGTTCGCTCGAACGAACTGCCTTCTGAAGCTAGGGTCGAGCAAATAGAGAGGTCGCTCAATCGACCAACTCTCTGGATGGGTCCGCTCGAGCAAACAGGATCCGCTCGAGCGACCATCTCCCTGAAATCCTCACTCAAGCGAACGAAGTGTAGCGCGAGCGACCTACCTTCTGGATTGGGTTCGCTCGAGTGAACCTGATACTGTAACCGGGCCCTGTTTTGACCTAATTTTGGATGAATTATCACCCTTAATCTATCTTAACCCGTCTTAATTATCCCAAATTGATAGTTAGGGTGCTCACCCCTATTCCATAGGAAATTAGGAAACTTTGAGACTTTATGACCTTAAGAAGGAACCATTAACCCTATTAAATTAGACCAATGGATATTCTTAGTCTGATACTATGCCATGAGGGATAATTTGAAACTTCAATGTACCTCTCATAATTAGTGACACCTAAAAG
Source organism: Camphora micrantha (assembly GCA_003546025.1). Classification (NCBI taxonomy): domain Eukaryota; kingdom Viridiplantae; phylum Streptophyta; class Magnoliopsida; order Laurales; family Lauraceae; genus Camphora; species Camphora micrantha. The sequence continues at coordinate 17,974,504 of QPKB01000006.1, read as the reverse complement.
AGCTGAGCTTCCAAACTTACCCTGTATTGGACAGTAAAAGACTGAATTTAATAATTTAGTGATGGTTCGTAAACTACCTCGATTTCCTTTGAGTTATTGCATTTCATATTGGAGTATAAATTTCTTGTTGACAATCAATTCTGATTTGCAGATTTGTTATATCACTAGTGTTTATTGAGATTCAATTGTTACATTAATTCATAATGTCAGTATTACGTATCAAAATTCATAATTAATTGGAAATATAAGATTGAGTAAGTATTCGTGATAATGTGATTGATATTCGAATTGAGTATTGATAAATGAATACAAACTTACTCAAATTCAGTTATTCTTCGATTATTATTTGATTCGATTGAGTCGGCACTACTTAGTTTCGACCTTATGATACCCGACGGGGTTAAACTCGGTTTAGTTATTCGAAGATTACTGTAGTAAGTCAATTGAAGCACCGGAACTTCAAACCCGAGTAGTCAGTTAGCCTTTGGCCGGATAGCTGGTGACTAGATTTGCTCTCATTGAGAGGATGAACTTAAAGTAATAGCCAATTTGTATGTTTTCATTATACTTGATTCACAATGCATGAATTAAATTACTTTTGCACAACCTATCTAGTTTATACGTATTATTGATCTCCGATAATTTATCCGTCTTGAATTCAAGATTGATACATTATGTATTTCCTTATTATTGCCAATACTTGCTCATTCGTTGTATTGATGATACTACTCTTGGTGTTACAGTCACATGTTCAGTCCCCGGTCTTTAAGAGACCAAGAAGGGAGAAAAGGTTACCTCAAAGATACCTTCAGGATTAGAAGAGTGGCCAGAGCCTGAGGCCAAGTAGATCTATCTTTCTGGAGAACGAAGTCACCTTTTGAAGAACTTTTGAGAGTGTGGCTAGCCCCCTTTTATGTGGGTCACACTAAGGTTTAATTATTCTTTTGTTTATACTTTTGGTAGTGATTTGTATAGGATTCCTTACATATCTTTTGTTAAACAATGTATAATTCTTTTGTATTAAACTTGAAATATTACATAGACTGAATGGGAAATTGATACCTCACAAGAATGGATTACAGCTTCCGCTAATGTTAATTGCTTTAATGCGTTTTAGTGAGTTCTAACTCATAAGTTTGGAAGGTTGTTTTCTCTCCTTCGTGTGTTGTAAATGGCTCGAGACAGGTACAACACACGGGAGTACATGTGACACATCTCGGTGATTACCCTAGGCCAGGGTGATTCGGGACTAGCATGTGGCAATACCAGTTTGTGGATTGTCATCTTTGCTTGTTCTATGTTAGCCACTTTTATAAGAATACATCGCTTATAACTTCATGGAATTTAATATCTTTCACATAAGGGCCCTTTATTTTTTATATTTATATTTATATTTATGTCAATTCCTGAGATGATGATGAAAGGTATGGGTCCTAATTTAAAAAAAAAAAAAAAAAGAGAGGTTGGACAGTGATGAACTCTACCAGAGCCACAATGATCACAATGAAAGGTAACATTTGTGCACAATATAGAGAGAGATTAAAGGGTTTACAATCCTCTCCATGAAAAAGACTATTAGAGATAAGATAAAGAAAGATAAGATAGAATAGAGACTGATAGAAACTTTGAAGATTTGAACGGTTGAGAGGGTTTCCTCCAACCAAAGATGCAGTTATTTATCTCAATGTGGTCCCTCCTGAATCAAACCAATTCTCTCCACTTTGAGCTTTAAAAATGAAGTCCCATCCAAATGGGCCCCATATTGATGATATTCATAATCCTTCTTATAAAACAGGTTCCATCAATCAATCTCATGGGGATCTGTCAGATGAAATTTGATTTCCTACAGTAGAAACAAAAACAAACAAGCATCTCCAATAAAAAAACAGAGGCTGCTTGCACGTTTATCATTAAACAAAAGCACATGTGAAATGCACATGAGCTTTTATTTTACTTTACTCAAAGCAGAGAGAGCAAAATTCCATCACTCAAACAGTAGTAGTGATGGAACCGCGTCTTTGGCTCCTTCCTAGAAAGCAATTGGTGCTATTATATTTATTCGCTTCGATATCACAACACTCTTTCAACTGCACTCCACCGCCCCTCCTTAAATTTCAAATGCCAGCTCTAAGAACACACACCAAGCACAGACGAAAAGAAAAAAACAGAGCAGCTGAGAGCTCTTGGTGATAGCTCTAAACCAATCTCTTTTCTCCCCCCACCCACCATGGGAATTATCACCTTCAATTCAGAGGTCGTAGTTCCCAAACATGTTCTAAAGGTAAGATACCTTCTGGGTTATGTTCAACAACTTGTTTGTCACCTTTTCAGGTGTCTGGGTCTTGCGAATTTCATCGAACCGGATGTCGTGTGGGGCGATTCGACAGTCCAGCAATCAAAGTTCAGGCCACTGACTGCAATGTTCATCAAAGGGAGCCTTGGTGTTGTCAAGTTTGAGGAGTTGAGAGAGGATGGCAGGCCTGAGGGTTGCGCGGTTTGCCTCGAAGAGTTTGGAGATAGGGAGGAGATCCGACGGTTGTTCTTCTGCCGGCATGTGTTTCATCACAAGTGTTTGGACCGATGGATCGATTGCGACGGGAGGTCGTGCCCGCTGTGCAGGACTCCTTTGGTTGTGAGAGAGGTGGAGAAGGGCTTCATCAAACCAGCTGCTTTTGAATGGTGACTACAACTTTGGATTGTGTAGTAGTTTGTGTATGTGTGTGTGTGTGTGTGTGGATGTAGATTGGTATGGTTGGGAGCAGATGCTGGTGATTATATTTCACTTGGTTCTGAAAATTACATCCAAACTGTCCCCTTTTTTGGCACTAGGTGAAATGCCAAAACTTAGATCTTAGTGGTTAATAGAACTAATAAGATTTAGAATGTAACTTTGTCATCCAGATTTCATCTGGAAAGGGTCTCTTTGCTTCTCTAAGATCTTTACATCTTGACTTTGTATAATGTTGTGTGACTTGTATGGTTAATTGGAACACCTATATTTTAGAGAAGATCCACGATACCCCCACACCCAATGGTTAACTACATGATAGATCTCACCTACTATTCTCTATTGGCAAAATGATTACGCACCCTTGCCCTCTGTTTTTTTAAAAGACTTTAGGAGGTGCTTTTTTTCTCAATCTTTTCTCTGCTGTAGGACACTGAAATCACTCTTTCATTGGCAAAGATAGGATTCCAACCTGCATTCTTAGGTCATGAGCTTAATGTCTCAACGACTTCCTCTTGCCCTCTGTTATTTGAAAAGGTGAAAGTGTGAAACTCATTCTAGTTGTATTTGCTTGTTTTCACACCAAAATCTGTATAGCTACACTGATGGATTGCTTGAGTATATAATGATCAACCTCAATTAAATATGAAAGATATGCATCCCAGCTCTAGATGGGTCAGCTCCTCTCAAGTTGAATCGATGCAACGTCCCTTTCTAGAAACATCATTGCAAATATTGTTCTCAACTCATTGCATCCTTGTAACGCTGGCTACCCAGTAAATCTAATTATCTGAAACCAAGTTTACATTAACAGGAGGTACAAATAGGCAAAAAGTTGTTAACTGAATCCTCCGTAAATCTGATTACTTCCCATAGTGCAGACCGGTTGATAGAAGATCCGACTGTTAAAATTTCCATTTTGGAAGCATCCTACAACTGTTCAGATAACTGATCTATGGCTTACTGATGTGCTGCAATGGTAAAACAGAGGTTATTTTAAAATGAAATGAGGAAGAAGCATAGTCCAGTAGCATGACAGCACAAATTTTAAATAAATCTTCATTTAGATGGTAACAGCAATAATTTCACCATAAAGCAATGAGATTGAGGCCGACAATTTCATTAAATGGTAGAATTCGGCTTGTACAGATAGTTGATGAGATTGAGACATTTTTCATAAAGAGACAACAGATGTATAGAATCTTACATCTCATTGAGCTACTACTTATCTCAACAGATGTCGTAACTCCTGTTGCAAATTCTCAAAACGCGTGTCCCGTGACTCGAACATCCAACCATCAAACTCTGATACACTCCATTAAGCTACCACTTATCTTAAAATTAATTGGTGATAAATAACGGCACAACAATTATTTTACAGTGAGGACAAGTACTTTAATATAGTTACGACAGCTCATGAGTAAATTGGGTGTTCACCTCAACAATAGAGAGAGCAAGCTCGAATCGAGGTGAAAAGCCCAAGGGACGCCTTTTTTTTGTTACTTTCTGGTAAGAAAAGGGCCTGAGAGTCAAAATGGCTGCCTAGGAATTCAACACTGCATCGATCTTGTCGCAATAGTCGGTGGCAATCCTCACACTTGAAAGCGATAGGAAAACAAAAATTCTATACAGCTCGGGATTTTTGTCCCGGGCTGTGGCACGACCCCCATGGGAGCCGTTGGATCCCAGGCTCCCGTGGGATCCAACGGCTCCCCGCCACAGCCCGGGACAGCATCCGGGCTGTGTAGCACGGCTGTTGATCTAGCCGCGGTGGGTCAACACAGCTAAATCCTATTCATCACTTTGGTAGAGTGCACCATTTGTATTTCATGCTCCTTTGATCCAGGTGGTGGCCGACAAAGGTAAGCCTCTGCATGTGAATACATCATCAGGTTCTCCGTGACCAAGAGAGATTACGCAAGGCAACTACAATTTGTCTCAAACCACTTGATACAGAATCTTCCTCCCCATACACTTCAATGGGGTGAAAGACAGCAATTAAAACAGTTTAAATCATCTCATATACTGGATTAACTTTTCTTAAACTTCCCTGGAGGCTAGAAAAGTAAGCAATCAAAACTGCAACAATAATTCCACCATGGCAACAAACCAAAGTTCTCTGTTCTTTGTCATCATCATAGGGCAATAAACCAGTCACAGTTCTCTTCCACCTCTATCATCCAAATGCCAGAACAACAAAACACCTTCCTCGTCTCTCATATATCTAAATCCCTTGCAACAAATGCAGCTAGGACCGCTATTTAAGAAAGTTGGAACTATTTACCCAAAAGACCAAGAAAGATTAAAATTGAAAATAAGAAAGTCACTAAATGGCAATGCCTTTAAACACTTGATAATTTCTCTACAGCCTCAAATCATATCCCTCTGTTATCAGTTATTTCTCACTCCCCATCTCAGCAAGAATTCTCACACACAGGTGGAACAATCCGAAGCTGACGTGACCTGTCATCTTCTCCATTTCGTCTCCAGAAGGCCCTTCTCCACCATACCTCGAATGCCCGCTGCAAGTTGGGGCAGTCCTCCCCAGAATTCAAAAACCGGTCGAACCACGCAAGCAAGATCTCCTGCTGCCAATCAATGGGCAGGGTCAGAATTGTGTTGCAGAGGCCATCCTCAATAAGGTGACGATCAAGGCCCTTAGAAGCCTTTCGCATCCATCCAAAATCATCATAGAATGGCTCCAACCATGTCTGCAGCAGCAAGCATCTCACCTCTTTGGAGACCAAGATCTGTCCTTTCCCAATCCCAACAAACAATCGCGCCGTGACCCTACTCACCTCATACCGGTGGATGGGCGGGACCTTCGAATGCGCCTCAGAGATCTCCACATGACCCGCCCACGTCTTCAGGAGCTCATCTGCTATCTGACGGTCGATCAAGATATCCAGAATCCAATGAAGATTGTCTGCTTGCCTAGCAATCTGACCCACATCACTGAAATCTGATGCTTCCACGACCCGTCGGAAATTCAAGTGAAGAGCTTCCAAGCAGCCATTGCAGGCTGAATACAGGGACTCTTTGCTGAGGTCATTCTGTGAGGCATTTTCTCGAAGCATCTTGGAGACTAGACCTTTCATATCTCTCCTTGCCTTCTCATCTTTCCCTTGCAGAACCACGTGTAAAAGCTGTGAGAGGATTTCCTCATTCCCTTCTTGTGGAACAGGAACTTCCACAGAGACCCTTTTCAGGACTTCCCCTGCTCCTACGCTCTCGAGATGGAGCTGGGAGAGCAGTGAAGCGACCTTCTCCTCTTCATCTTCTGCCCATGGTGCCGCTTCTAAGTACTCTAAACATGACAGAATCCCAGCATCAAAACCAATTGCAGCACATACCTACATAAGAAAGAAATTGGAAATACCCCATTACTTCAAAAACCATGATAACTATTGGAAAGTAAGGAAGAACCAGAACAGCCCAATTGGGACCAGAAAAGCCAGGTGAAACCCAAACGACGTAACTTCAATCAATCCTATTCACATCTGAAAAGGCAGCAATGTCATCTAGAAAAAAAAAAGGAGGTAATTACTAACAAAAAAACAACAAAGCGAATTTGAAAAATGCACAGATGCAATAAAGCAGAAACAGACTGAAAACCAAGCAACCGAACTGAAATCTGAAAACAAAAGATAGAATCGAAACACTCAATTCAATCAGTTTTATCAAAATCTGGAAGAAGATAGCAATGGCATCTCCAAAATGGTGGAGGACTGATAAACAGCCCCAATTAATCAATTTCATCCAAATCTGGAAGAAAACAGCAATTACATCTCCAAAAGAGCAGAGAACTGACAAACAGTCCCCTTTTTTTAGCAGGCAAATAGTCCCAATCACTCCCAAAAACCAACTAAAAGCTGGTCCATGAAATGCAATTGAAGCAAAAAAAAGACCCAAGAATCCCAACTGAAATCTGGAAAGAAAATTAAAAAAAGGGCCAAACCCAAACACCCACTAATCTTTATAGATTCTATCCAATCTAAGGAATGCTGCAACGACATTTGAAAAAGAGAGGAGAATTGGAAAGAAACCAAAATTGCTCATGACAAAACAAAAATGTGTCTTTGTAATGCAATTGAATGCAATTATGTAGATTAACAAACAACCCCAATTAGTCCCAAAAAGCCAATAATGACACTAACCCCTAAATGAATTGACAAACCCAACTGAAATGTAATCCACAAATCGAATTTTAATCAATCCAATCCAAATCTGAACAAGACAGCAATGTCATCTACAAAATAGTACTGAATAGACAAACAACCCCAATTACTGACAAAAAGACCACTCATGGTAGTCTTCTAATTCAATTCGGTTTATTTCTGAATTCCAATCACCCCCAACTCATATCTAATAGTAAAAAAAATAAAAATCCAAATAACCCAATTTAACTCATTCGATTGCAAGCTAGAGAGGGCAACTACCGTCAATACCAACAAGTCGAGTATGTGAATTGATGTGAACGCAATGAAGCAGAAGAATGTGAAACCCAATCACTCCAACTGAAATATATATGATCCAAACATCCATTTTTTTTATCAATCCATTCCTATCCAAATATGAACAAGACAACAATGTAATCTACAAAAGTGTACTGAATAGACAAACAACCCCAATTGCTCTCAAATATCAATCAAGCTAGTTTTCGGATTCAATTCAATACAATCAAGCAGAAACAAACCGAGCTTCAATCACCCCAACTGATATATAAAAACAAGAAGCAAAATTCAATAAACCCAACTTAACTAACTCGAGCATAAGATGCAAAAGGGAATCATCATCAATACCTTTAAAATGGCAAGAACTTTGGGGACGTCTACTTTCATGAGCCTCTTCCTGAGCTCCTTACAGTACATAAGCATCAGCGTCTCCATATAGATCTCAACATCATCACAGTCGTTTATCTCAACAAGATGAGGCATTCCCTTCTGCTGCCTAGACCAACGATCCGAAAGCTTCCCAGCAAAAAATCGGCTATGGGCAACTAGAATCTGTCGATGAACGTTCATTGAAATGCTCAATCCCTCTTTGGAGCTCAAAATCAGCTTCAAATCGCTCGTTGCCGGATCATTGAACTGGTTCCCAGGACTGCAACTGGCCAATATCTCCGCCGCCCGTTCCTGCAGCAGGGCCTCCTTGTCCTGGGACGAAACCGGCTGCCGGAGACTCGCCGTCGCCGGAATCTGGCTTCTGGGTCGGCAGTCCTGCTCCTTGGCCATCATCTCGAAGAGGGTCGGGCTCGACCGGGACAGCGGCGGCGGCGGAGGCGGAGACATGGGGTTCAGGAGGCCTGCATTGAGGGCGGTGTTGAATTTCGTGTAGCTCGCGGGATACGGAGCGAAAGAGCCAGACCCAGATGAAGATTCCATTAAAGGAGAAGACCCACCCGGGGAGAACCTGATCGTTAACGGCGACGGTGACGGCGACGGAGAGCTGACGGTGACGGAGAGGGGTTCTGGTTGGTGGAGTTCGTAATACGAACCGTTGATTTGGGGGTGGGTTTGGACGGTAGGGATAGGCCGGCGGTGCTGGCTTGGAGGAAGAGGGGGAGGAGGAGCTGTGGAGCAACACCAGGAGCCGTCGTCTACTACGGTTGGGGGGTCTCGTTTGCGGTGGTGGGTCGGAACGGAAGGGGAAGGGGAAGGAGAAGGGGAGGTTGGGTCGTTGGGTGGTCCTGCGGCTGAAGTGGAAATGGTGGTCTCGCGGTGTTTTCTTCGTTTTGTTTTCCGGGTTTGTGTTTGGGTTTCGGTTTTGAGATGTGCAGATGCTGCCATGAAAATGTGGGTCTCTATTTAGAGAGAGAGAGAGAGAGAGAGAGAGAGAGAGAGAAGAAAAGGAAAGATTAGGAAAATGTAGAGATGGGAAGGGATTGGTGAGAAAGCCAAAGAGAAAGAGCAGAGGAGAAAGAGACAGAGACTGAGGTAGGACTTGGGAGAAGGTCGTTTTTTTATGTTTTTTGTGTTGTCAGTGTGACAGAAGTGAAAATCAAGACTTGGATTCCACTCTATTATTTCTTATGGAGCGTTGGAAAAGCTGAGAAGAGAGAGAGAGAGATCTGGCCCCGGGAGTCCTGGATTCCAGTGTATTTATTTATGGGGTCATGCTGTTAAGCTAAGAGAGAAAGCCTGTGTGTAAGTTAAAGCTGAGAAGAGTGAAAGCCTGTGTGTTTGAGAGAGAGAGAGGAGAGAGGGAGAGAGAGAGATTTTTTGGGGGGACTGTTTTTTACCGAGAGAGAGAGAGAGAGAGAGAGAGAGAGTCGGAGCTTGGATTTTGGAATCACTTGGAAATGATAGAGATAAGGGAGATTTTTGTGCATGTATCTGCAATTTGCAAGGCCTAATTCACACGCTTTTGCTGTTTGTCTCTCCTCAAATGGTTTAGAGCTCCCTTTTCTCTGTGCTTTTTTTTTTTTTTTTTTTTTTGGAGTTCAATTTGGACGAGCAGAGGTAAAGAAATTTTTTCTATAGGGAATAACCTTTCTCCATTTCATTTGAATACAAAGAAAATGTAAAAATAAGTGAAGATAATTATTGGAGTATGAATTTGAAAGGGATTTTAATGGCAGCAGTACATCCATCCTAATACCTGAGTTTTGCCCATAATAGTTGAAATTTAAAAAAAAATCTCATAGAAATGTTTAATTTTTCCTTTTTCTTGGGCACCCGCTAAACCAATAAAAACGGATACCGAAAAATCCAAGGTGGATATCGAACATAAAACATAGTCTGCAGACCCACACCTTAAATTAATTGTGTGATGTTGAGATCACACACACTGCCCTAAATGGAAAAGGACATATACTCACTTTTTCTCCCAAATCTGAGAATTATGTTTTCTCTGTTCATATTGTTTGCTATAGAAGTTGGCACTTGCCGTTTGTTTTGACTTTACTTTACTATACTTTATTATAGTTTTATGTAATAAAGAAAAGTGAATTATGGTAAAAAGAAAAAAAAATTTACTTTACTACACTACTTTTTCATCCAAAATTAAATATAAGTTAAGTATTTAATAATAAAAGATTATTCTAATAATGAACTTTGCTTCTTGTTATTTTCGATTTTTCAATTTATATTAAAATCATAATACCTTTCAAACAACTAAATTTAAAGTCTATAATATTCTTCAAAAATTGAAAAACAATGAAAATATTTTAATATTTTAATATTACACTATTCTATTATGTAAATGTTCATTCTTATAATATTCAAATTTGTAAATATTGTATTCTGTAAACTTCCAAACAGGCCCTAAAGCATTGGATGTATATATGCTATAAATAAATAAAAAGTCATAGTTGCATTGATGGGGTTCAAGATATTGAAGATATAATTAGTTTAAGAAAAAAAAATCATACTTAAGGTTTTATTGGCATCAATGTTCAAAATGTAGAAAAAAAATAACAAAATAAAATTAATATAAAATTAAGGTGAAAGTTGCAAAAAATATAAGAAAATGGTATTCTTTATATAATTAAGAATAAATTCCAAATCCCCAAAAGAAAAAAAGATTGTAACTCCTAGTAATGATAGATTTCCAAAATATAGAATTACGAAAATACGTGAAGTAGAATTAAAAATGGACATGATTGTCATTGACGATGTGTAAAAATTGAAAACTAAATATATGTTAGCATGACATCAGTGAGAGGTTCTCTAAAAGAATATTTATTTTATGTTCATGTCGGAAAAAAAATTAATAAATATTGAAAAACAAAATACCTAAAAAAGGAAAAATAGATTAATTTAAAGCCAACTCTACCGATTTATAAAGGACTGTAAGAAACAAAGCAAGCTATAAGTCTTGATAAGTTTTTAATATTTATAGGGGATTTGACATATTAATCCTCCTTAAACCATACATTCCCAACTTTATGACTGAAAATCTATTAATGTCACCAAAGTTGTTTAACTTTGGTCCACATTTTTTCTTTACTTTGCTGCCCTGGATCCCATGATATCATGGGATCCAAATGTTAAAAGTTGAAAAGCATGTGAATTAAAAAAAATCTAGGGGATTTGACAGATTAATCCCATTAAACCCCATTTCCCCAATTTCATGATTGAAAATCCACTAATATCACTAGAGTCGTATGACACTGGTCCACATTTTTCTGGGATTTTACCAAAAAAAAGCAGATTAAATGATCAGTGACCCCAAAAGATCATTTTAACCGTTCCTGCACTAGATCAGTTATTTTGTGCGAAAATGTATTTTTTTTAGCACTTTCAACTAGCGTCCCTAGAGACGTTAGTTTTATAACGTTAAGGATCGCTAGGAACCTGTGGTATATACGAAGTTGAACAAAATAGGGTTTTTTGTCTTCTCTTTCGTTGTCAACTAATTATTTTTTCTTCACCAAGTCGTTTGCGCATGATTCCATTCCTTCTTCCTATCAAAATGTAGTCTTGTGGATGGCCATGATTTCTTGTTACTCGTTGAATCGCCTGTCTTTGCAAGCTCTGAAGCTTTTCTGTAGTTGCTATGGTGATTTCTTTGCATTGGGGATGGTACCCAATTCCCATACTTTCAGCATAGTACTAAAAGTGTGTGTGGATATGCAGTCTCGAGCGACGGCATATCAGATTCATGCTCTGATTGTAAAGCTTCTGGATGAAGAAGATAGAGGAAATGTCTTTGTCCAGAACTCGTTAATAGATTTGCATTCAAAATTCGGGGATTTGACCAAGGCAGAGAAGATTTCCAATGGACTGAAGTGAAGGGATCTGGGTACATGGAATACTATTATGGCTTGTTCCACCCATCATTCATTAGTTGATAAAGCTCTTGAAGTTTTCTTTTTGATGAAGGAAAATGATACTCTCTCTTGGAACATTGTAATGTCCTATTTAAGAGAGAGTGGTCATGGGGAGGAAGCTTCTTTCATCATTTGTTAAGGTTGTCGACTCTTGTGAAGCCCAACCCATCTACTTACACAATCATATTAACTGTTGACAACGAAAGAGAAGACTAAAAAAAAAAAAAAAAAAAAAACCATATTTTATTCTACTTCGTATATACCACAGGGTCCCTAGCGACCCTTAACGTTATAAAACTAAGGTCTCTAGGGACGCTAGTAGAAAGTGCTAAAATATATATATATATATATATATATAGTTTCGGGCAAAATGACTGATCGGGTGCATGGACGGTTAAAATAATCTTTTGGGGCCACTGGTCATCTAATTTGCTTTTTTTGGTAAAATCATCTTTTTTTTTTACTTTTCTGCCCTGGATCCAATGATATCATGGGCATGCGATTCAGGTCAAGATAAGAAGACAATCTAGATTTTTTTATGTACGGGCTTTTCAACTTTTTAACATTTGGATCCCATGATATTATGGTATCCAAGGCAAAAAAGTTAAAAAAATAAAATAAAATTGTGGACCAGAGTCAAACAACTTTAGTGACATTAGTTCAATTTCAGTTTTGAAATTGGGGAACTAGGGTTTAAAGGGGATTAATATGTCAAATCCCCATATTTCTAATGATTGAAAACTTTATGGGCTATATATATTGTAGGCATGCATACTTATATTGAAATAACCCTACGTATATATTGATAGATTCTCATGTAAGGATGTAGATGAAATCATACTTATATAAGAACGTAAATATTCAGGTGAGAACTAGTTCTCACCATCCTTTCGTGAGAACTATTGGTGGGGCCCACCTAGCAACCCATCCAAACCATGAACAAATAGGGACCATCTTGGTAGTCACTGATCCCAATGATTGGCACACATCCGAAAGGAGTGAACCGTTGGACATATCCCAAGAATCTTATAAGAAACCGGCTTGTTTATAACTACTTTGGACATTTATTTAATAGGTTTTTATATAAAAGTTGTATGTGGTTTTTGAGTGGAGTATACTTTCAAACACTTGTATGTTCTCATCTTAGATCTAGCAAATAGGTCATATGTTATATGTTGTCTGTGGTGGCTAGTTAAGAGCAGGAATATGTAAGTGAGAGTTCGTGAATTTGAGTTTCTATTATAGACAAAATAAAAATTATGGTTATACATATGTTGCTCTCTATCCATAAGCACCAAAGACCATAAAATGGGTGTGAAATTTTAGCCATTGAGAAGAGGAACATGCCCGAGGCAATGAATTGCTTCTCTCTTGTTTGGTACCCTAGCCAAAGGGGTCGGGCCCCATAAGTGTGCGCACCTGCATGGGCATGGGGGAGACCACACACACGGGAGGGAGCACCCGCACACGTGGGGAGAAACAAGGTTCCCGACCAACCAGGCAAATTAACACTCTTGTAGGGAGCAATATTGAGTTATATCATTTATTTTATGCTATTTTTATCTTCACCAATGACAGATTATGCCTACCTACTGAAGAAAGTTGTAGCTCAAGCCAAGAATTTCCTACTCCATAAGTTGGTGCTTACCTTCCATGAAGTTAATCTTCAACTTCCATTCCCAATCTTATGTTGAATTCTTTGTCAAAAGTATCAGTAAGAGAAAAATTGAAAAGCTATCTGCCTCCCATGTAGATGTATTTTAAGAACAAAACAGTAAAAACTTCTATGGGTCATATTATCGTAAACGCCATGCAAAGTGTAATTAGTATCACATTGATATTTTGTATTGATTTCTTAACAATTGAATAAGTATCAATTGTATATTCAATTCATTTGCAGTAGAACATGTCTTGTTGTATGGTTTGAGAGATGTACAATGACTCTCAAAGAGGTTAAGAGGCTGGATAGGAACTGACGCCTCGCACCACTAAGGTAAGAAGCCGTTTTTAAGGTGGCATGATTTAGAAAACACTTTCTGCACTTCAATAAACAGTTTCGATTTTTTTTAAAGTTTGTGTGTCAATTCAATTTTTTCTTTTGGACTTGACTTTGACTTCTTGCCTAATTTAAATTAAATAATATGTATTTTCTAATTGACTGATCATGTTGGTTTAGTTTAGTTTTGATATGATCTCTTGAAGAATGCATTGCTTTTATAAGGTGTGCCAACAAGGTAGGCTTGAGCTGATACATTAAGTGGATTAAGGGTGGCAATTCCTGACCCCAAGCATAGTCCTATCTAAACTTGATCTTGTAATTTAGGTTTTGGTTGACATTTTTCACCTGTTTAGGAAATAGTTTGGTTTCAAATTGGGTGTGTTAATGTGATTTAACCAGATCCTATCCCGATCGAACTCAATTGTGACAGTTATTGTTAATTTACACACCAATTAACCGTCTATTATACATCAAATGGGCCGATGAAATATCAACAACATTCACAGATTTTTTCATGAAAAATTAAAATCCTTCACAATAGGATTTTCATTGTCACAAATTTAACCCAAATCTAGCCATCATTTCATAATAAATAGACTCCACAAGGTGTGTCCCGCCTTCATTCCTCTCTAGTCAAACTTAACCCCATAATTCCCAAATGTCTAACCCAAACTTAAAATAATAACATATGGGTCATTGTATTTTGTCCAGAGTGACAAATTCATCCGCACGTACCTGAAAATCACCCACAATCTTTCCTTTATATCCATGAAAGAAAAATTATATATATATATATATATATGATGAGGCCAGCTCTCATAAGCTGAAGCTTAATTTATCTTAAGCTAAAACAGTGCTAGTCTCACAAATCAAAGTCGATTGTCATTGTTTTTTGCATGATGATCGTCTCCAAAATCAAGATAAATCCAATCAGAACTGGACTTTTCAGTTCAATCATACAAAAAACAGAAATAATCAACTTTGATTTATAAGACTATCACTATTCCAACTTACGATAAAATAAGCTTCAGCTTAGGAGAGTCATGTTCTATATATATATATATATATATAGAGAGAGAGAGAGAGAGAGACCCACATTATAAGAATTTTTAGCTACGTCATGAGTCGATTGAAATTTCTGTCTATTTTTGAGTTGTTGATTTTTTTTTCTTCCTAGTGACAAGGTGTCTTGGATGCAGCATCTTTTTACCTCATTAAAAATCTTGCTCATCTAAGTAAAAAAATATATTATAAGGACAAATCAAAGGTATTTCAATTGTTAATAAATAAATATCTTCACTTTTAACCTAATTCTATACTTGGAGTATCATGTGCACCTATCTTTTATTTTATTCTTCCACTGCTTTATGTGCTTAGTTTATATGCTAGACTTTCGAATCTTCCCCCGTGAAACATCTGCACTTTGCCTAACATGTGCACTCTCCTTCTCTTTTTATTCTCTTTTCTCTTCAAGAAAAATGCCCTCTTCTTTGTGGATTCCATTTATCACCAATCCAATCCCTTCACATACACTTTACTTCTTTAAATTAGCAAAGCTTTCAATTTGATAGTTATAGGACCAATTATCCATCATTGAATTCAAGTACAAAATGAGCATACAATATAAAGATGTTAAATTTTGTAGCCTTAAAACTAAAAGGTAAATCATGTGATCGAAATAATTAGTGGCTACCTCTAATGAGGTGACACCCATCTTTCACGAACCATCTATGTAGGAGGGTCTGAATTTAGACTGGATTGATTAATTATATGCCTTACAAAGTTTGTTTGTCTGCACTCATTTATGTATGAAAATGTTATACGTTTAACATTTATGCACACCTATATTTGTAGGCATCGCATATGTAAATTTGTAAATGAAGTGTGAGAATGGGGTACAAGGCTATTTTTATGTGAAATGATTATGCATCGATCTCTTTCATTGAAAAAACATTTTTTTCATGTCTTGAGCCTCCATAGATTTTGAAATATATGAAGATTTTACATATATATAATTCAAAGTGTTCAACATTTCTCATGTGAAAATGATCCTTCCAAACAAATATGATATTATATATGCCTCCCATGTGTAAGTTTCACGTATGTAAAATGCACGCCTGAATGTCTTACACATGTAAATCCCATGTCATTTACCTATGTAAATAAATACATGCGTAGTGGTTACCTCTCACCACATTTGTTTGTGCTTATTTACACATGTGACATGGAAATAAGATAAAAAAAATTATATGTAAATAAGGTCATTCTCAAGTCAAGATTTTTATATCTAAGTAGGTGTGAAACTCACTTTCACAGCTCCCACTTGCAAAATAGACAGTAATTTCATCTTACATGAGGATTGCATTTGATTGTGTATTTGATCATATGATCAAATCCCATAAATAACTTTTAGTTTTTTATATATTCCTATGGACCACATACTTGTGATGAAAATCGTATTTGTTTATTGAACTAGTAAACCTCAAGATTTTTAAGTTTATCATCTTAAGTCTTCATAAATTCTAAGTAACTTCTGAAATACATTAAACAATCCCAACCAATAGGTTTATTTTTTCAGTCTTTTATGGGCCTCCAATTTGTCATCCGACCCTCTTAATATTCTCTTAATAGTGACAACTATCAAAGCATTTAATTTCATGTTTTAGATCTTAATGAAATTTTTGAAAACCATCCAATGTCAATACATCTAAAATTATAGGAATGTAATCATTTACTTATGTGAAGATGGTGATTTTAACTAATATGAGCTCGAGGCTACTTGCTTAGGCAAAAATCTAACTGAACTGGTGCGTGGAGAGGCAGAGACTTTACGAACCTGGGAGAATATTCTGTACTTGATTGGACACCCTCATAAAAGAAAAAGAAAAAGAAAAAAAAAAAACAACTAACATGATCATATATTTCACATGTGCAATATTTGCACACTTAACATTTACTCATGTAAAATTAATTTTCTAAATCCAATGTAGACTCAAGACATTTATGATGTATCTCACTTATGTGATATTATCTTCTTTGCAGTGTGTGGTTGCTATGTGCCTTGGATGCTGTATCCTGTCATCTCATGTATAATCATGTTTATTGGTGAAGAGACAAAAATGACAGAGAAAAAGGCATTTCAAATGTTAATAAACAAACATCTCCTCTTTAATCTAATTTATACCTTTTGAGTGTCATGTTAGTGCAATCTTCTTTGGTTCTCCCTCCTCTTTTTATGTGTTTATTTTATAAGCTAGACCCTGGTTCTTCCTTTGTCAAGCACATTCTGGAGCCAATCTAATCTCTTCACATATATGCACCTAATCTCAGGAAAGTCTCAGTTTTACAAATCATACGAATATAAAACCGTTAAACTTTGAGGCCCTAAAATTAAAAGATAAGATCATTCAATCGAAATCTCAAGTGTCCACCTCTAATTGACAGTGATACACATTTTTCACCTACTCTTTATGTAGGGAGGCAATGGTTGAGATTAGGTTGGATTAACTATTGCAGGCATTGATATGGACCTTGAATATTGTAAGTTGCAGAGGAATGCTTATCATTTGTATTAATTAGGCTAGAAATGGCAATCCAAACACAAAATGAGAATGATTCATTGGGCTGGCTTTAAATCACATTGATGGGTTTATTAGCACATAACAAGTATAAACCTAACTACATCCTGACCTGTCTGTTAATGGGTTGAAATTGTTCACCCAATCAAGAATTAGAAAGGGTCACTCAAGAACCTGAATCAATGAACCATTAATTAACGCCATCACCATCAATTGAGTGTAAATAAATCAAAAAGGGAAAAAGAAAGAAAGAGAGGGGGCCAAAGCAAGTATAACATGCACATATTGCAAGTGGGCCTGATTGAGAATCAGGGTCAAACCATGTGCAGCCCAGATCGATTCTCTCTGCCTAGACGTTGAATAGGATGGCCCAACCCATATGATACCATCCTAATCCCACTTGCTAAAAATTACCATAGCCCTGGGCCGGGCCTGGGCACAGATCCTAGTCTGGCAAACAAACATTGACTTCCCCAATCCATGATTTTTGAAGCCTGTTTCCTATTCCCTCCTACCCAGACAGGCCCACTATAATGAGGCCAGACTCAAATCGGGCTGTCCGCCTATCCGGGTCAAGGCCCATTTCCTACTGTACTCAGGTTAAAAAAAAAAAGGCTGGTTCTGAGTGACAGATCTCTAGCCCAGGCCTTTGGGGAACCTCTTAGTCCAGATCCATAATTTCATTAGTAGGGCCTATCTCTTAAACTTGAGTATCAGAAATAAGAGCCCAGGTCAATCTAACAGTGGGCCTATAATCTAATGGAAGATTTGGCTGACAAAATATGTCTCTTCCATATTGGTACTTGTCACTCTATGCAGAGTGTTATGAAAGCCCAGTGTGAACTTGAAAACATGTGGCTGCTTTAAAAACCAAGGGTAGTGTATCATGTGTAAAATCTCAAGATTGTGTCAATTTTACACAGATCCATACATAAAGCACCCATGATCTTATCACCAATAAAGTTACACTCAATAAACCATTTTTATATTCGGCTCTTGAAATTTAGGGCATGTTTCTTTATGAGAATTCAAAAAATTCTTATATGGAGAATTTCAAATTATCCAAAGATTTGTCACCTGAGGTGAAATTCTAAAATCCTCCTTCCTAACTGGAGGATTTGAGATTCCAACAAAATGCAAAGGAGATTGTAATTGAGGAATTTAAAAAGGCCATTTGAGGATTCTTTTAATTGGCTAAAATATGAAATTCTGGTAAAAGAAACATGGCATTTTAAATGCTAAAGGACAGGCTATCACATTATAACAAAACAACTCTAACAGGCCAAATTCTTGTTGAAATTCTAGTTTAGAAACAAGCCCTATAGAATTCCATTCTTTTTGTATTTTGCTAGAATTTTAAATGCTCCACCCCATAAGAGAATTTAGGAATTCGAGCACAGGGGATCACAACTTTTGAAAAATTTGAAATCCTCTAGAAAGAATTATATGAATCCTAGTAAAGGTCTATGATCACCTGATTTGACAAAAAAAAAATAAATTTGTGAGCCCTTTAATCTGCATTGAAATCTATTCTTCTCATAATCCTTTAAATTTCCATCCATTATGGTGGGCCCCACTATTTATTTATAATAAAAGGCATTTTTTGATATATATATCCTATTAGGTTTCTATGATTTCAATATTTAATCATACATCTTTGACACTTCATTTTAATACCTTTTATGTTTTCAAAATTGATCATCTTAACAAAGAGTGGGCAACCGCCATTGGATTATAATACTTATATCCTTTTCACATAGAATTACAAAAATGCTATCACCTGTACCATTTCTCTTTTTCGCAAAATTATCTTTTCGCTTTATTTTTTCACTTTACCTTTTCTCTTCTTCACTTTCTTCATCTTTCACTCTCTCCTCTCTTTTTATTCATCATTCATTATCATACTATGATCTTCTTTTCCTTCCACTGGCAACTGAAGATGTCTTCTTTCCAACAATGAGGTAAATTTTCATGTTTTTTTAACAGTACATTTGGTGAGAGAGTAGCTTTACATAATAATAAAGGTTTCATTTCACTAAATCCAAACTGATAAGGAACATCATCCCTTATGCTTATAAATCATTCTAATTGACTCTAATCCATGCACATCCCACCTTTAGATTGAATAAAGTTTCAAAATGCGTGATTAGAATTCTTGTGCATGATAGAGAGATAACGAGAGAATATAGAGAATCCATTGGGGACGAGAGAATATATAGAATCCATTGGGACTTAAGACCAAGCAATGATATTTTTGCAAATAATGACACACTTATTTTTTCTTGATGGATGCTAGGTAAAGTTGTTATTTTTATATAAATTTAGAACAAACCTAATGGTGGCTATCCATTCTAGCGATTATAGGGCTGTCAAAGGGGCTGTTAGGGTTGTCCACAAGAGTGTTCGTGGGTTGCTAAGGCCGGGTTGAGGCATATCCAAGTCTGTTCCGACTTTAAAACTATAGGCCCATATCCAGCCCAAGACCAGCATAGGCCTTAAGTGCCTAGCCTGTACTCGGCCTGCCTCAAATATGATAGGCTTGAGCCTGCCCATTTAGCAATTGGGTAGGGCAGGACCAGCTTTCAATTACTTATTTGGGCTTTCTACGGCTTATTTGAACAAAATCAATCACTAAACTACATGCATTACCTATTCAAGTCACAAAACAACATGCATTATCTATTCAATTCGAGCTTCAAGCATTCTACCACTTAATTGCTATAATTTTAATTCAAACCTGGCCCAAATATTAATCGGACTTAGAATTTAGATCCAGGCCCGCCCTAGGTAGCAAAACTCAAGTCCAATGCTGGTTGGGCCAGGCTCAAGTTGACCCAACCTTTGGAGGGCCTGCACTGTCTAAGCCCTTAATCGACTCTCGCCAAAGCCCGTGGAGGGCTTGCATTACCTAAGCCCTTACCCAACTCTAAGCCCTTACCCAACTCTCACGTGCCATGACTGGACCTAGGGCCTGAAAACAAGATAAACCAATTTTATTTTCTTTCCTATGCTATCACTAGGATATTTTGGCACCCTGTTTTTCATGCTGTAGCTCATCTAATAGGTGGGCATACTAGAGTCGAATCTTAGTATGAGGCTAAATATTGATCTCATGATATTAAGAACCTACATAAGAATCACATGAGAATCATGCATTGCTTATTTATATAAAACTCGATCGCATCATAATCATATAAAAAAAATAAAAATAAAAAAAACGAATAGAAGACTCACGTTAAAGCTCACATAAGATTTATGCTCAAATAAATTTACATAATATATAAAAATACGAACAATTTGAGAGTCAAGCAAGGACAAGCTTAGTATTGTCCAAACCCGGCCCTAAAATTGACAGAACTTGCAATACTTTTATCAAATCAAAGCTCATAAAAATCCTCATTTTGCTGGCCAACCAAAAAAACCGAAATCACAGGCACTTCTTTTAAAACCCAAAAAAGTGAAAAAAGAAAAAAAAAAAAAACCCATAGGTATAGGTATATATAAAGAACAAGGCTCTTCTAAGCTCGAATTTAATATAAAACTTCGTGAGCACATGCTTGTGGGGGCCACCTTTGGTCCATCCAAAGGGATCAAACACATGACCCCCCTAAGTTGCATATGTTCACTAATTTTCGGTTAGATTCAAATTTACTGGATCGTCAGATCGGCTATGTATCGATCTGAATGAACTATTGACCATTAAACTTTTGTGACTATATGAGGATTATAGAAATCATGGTTCATGTTTATTTTTTTTGCGAAGAGAAGAATCCTAGGGAGTCATTCAAATTCCCCATACCCATGTGGGTCCCCTCAAGTTGGCCCCACCAAATACTTGCACTTATCTTATCTGGGCTTATTTAGCACTTAACTAGTTAAAGTGAAGTAAAGTGAATCCAGACAAGAAATGACAAGAGATCATATCCAAAGTACACAATTTCAAAAATTTCAAATTTTTCAAAAAATAAAGGTCAAAAAGGTAATATTTTTTCTCCACTAAATGACAAAGAAACTCCACTTCTCTATATAAAAAGTTAAATTTCTTTTTACACCAAATAATTAAAAATAAAATACTATCATAACATCTTATATTTTATTCTCTCTTAATTTAATATTTCACCTCACTAAACTTCAATTTATGTACATCCAAATAGTCCCTAAAGCTTGCACACACCATAGCTGCCCCAATACATGACAGAGAAGAGGTCAATAAAATCGCTGGTCCACTTGCATTGATACTCATCTTCTTTTATTAATGATCCAACCTGTCAAAAAAAAACACGGAATTCTACCCACCCCTTCACCATAGAAAACTAGTCATCCAAACATCGCTTTTCTCATTCTCTTGAATTTCTCTCTCTCTCTCTCTCCATGGAGAAGTTGAAACTCATCTTCCTCCTCTTCGCCTTCTTCTCTGCTCTTCTTAATCTCTCCTCATCTTTCTCTCCTTCAGACAACTACCTCCTCAGCTGTGGCTCCACAACTCCCACCACCATCGACAACCGCGTCTTCCTCGCCGATTCCGACTCCGGCTCCTCCTTCCTCGCCGCCCCTCGAAGCATCTCCCTCAAGGATCAAAACCCATCTCCAGATTCCTCCGATCTGTACCACACGGCCAGGATCTTCACCAGACCCTCTTGCTACCACTTCCGCATCAAAACCAAAGGTACCCATCTCATCCGCCTTCATTTCTCCCCTTTCTCTTCCCAAAGTTACAATCTTTCCTCCGCCGTTTTCCACGTTTCGGCTCTTGGGTTCTCTCTATTGAGAGGTTTCAGCGTACCCCACAAAACCCATGTCGTCAAAGACTACATAATCAAGGTTGATGGAGATGATCTCGTGATCTCCTTCACACCGGTCTGTAGAAAGTCTTTTGCATTCGTTAACGCCATTGAAGTCATTTCTGCACCGAAAGATCTAATCGCAGATGTCGCCCAGTTCGTCGGTTTTGAAGGAATTAGGAATTATGAGGGTCTGTTGGAAGAGGCTATGGAAACCGTTTACAGGATCAATGTTGGGGGGCGGAAAGTCACCCCTTTTAATGACACTCTATGGAGAACTTGGATTCCTGATGAGAATTTCCTTCATTTGAGAGCCGCCGGAAAGGCGATCTCTTTCAGTGGTCGGATTAAGTACAAGGTGGGAGGTGCAACCCGCGAGATTGCTCCTGATAATGTTTACAATTCTGCTCGAGTCATGAATGATGCGAATGTTTTGACACCCAATTTCAATGTTACATGGATCTTTCCTGTGAATTTTGGGTATAGATACCTTGTTCGGATGCATTTCTGCGATATTGTTAGCATAGCACTTAATCAGCTTTACTTCAATGTGTACTTAAATGGGTATTTGGCGTATAAAGATCTTGATCTCTCTCGTCTCACTGATGAGATGTTGGCATCACCATACTATGCAGACTTTGTTGTTGATCCGGAGGTTTCCGGGGATATACGTGTGAGCATTGGTCCCTCGAGTTTGAATAGGCCTTTGACGATTAATGCAATATTGAATGGATTGGAGATCATGAAGATTAGCAACTCAATGGGAAGTTTGGATGGAGAATTCAAAGCAAATTTGGTTAAAGAGACTTGGTTGCGTGGAAATGTTGGTGTTTTCTTGTGTTCAGTTCTGGGGGGATTCGCATTCGTGAGTGCTATGATGGCTGCGTACATGCTGGTATCGAGGAGGTGGCCTGCGTTGAAGGACTCTGTGGCTTGGTCACCTTTGCCTGTTGACGCTTCAGAAGATAATTTGAAAAACAGGAATTCAGCATCGTCAGGTAAACTGGGTTATGCTAAGATCTAAAATGGGTTATATAATATATGCTTTGGATCTTTGTAGAAGTAAAGACAGCGATTTCTCCACTACATGGCTTGTAGGAGTTGTATTTTATATGAATTACTGTGTTTAAGGCTTCAAAACATTTGAAAGTAGAGGTCTTTGTATGAAATTTGTATCAATCAGGTGAAACTAAAAAATATATATTATTGTTGGATCTTGATTAGTGTTATATTCTTTAATCCACCCTTTTTTATATGTAGAATTGTGGATGAATCATAAGAAGCTCTATATTGTTGAGTGAAGTTATGTTACCTTTTACCAAGTCATCTACTTTGAGTCATTTATTTCCATTTTAAGTTTCCAGTTTGGCATATTGATAATAGGATTCACATCGAACCATAGGCAATGGGAAGCAGAATTTTGGCTGCTGCAGGGAGGGGAGGGGAGGGGGTGGGTAAATGTGATATGGAAACCTCATTGATCTGCTATCCCTCCATTTCAGTGTGCTCTTTAACAACATTTTATAATTGACCATGAAATAGAATCTCCATAACTTATTTTATCAGACTTATCCCTCCCACAAAGGCAAATCACCTTAATGGTTCTAAGAGGCAAAAGAAAGAATTTTTGGACTGCTCTACCCCTCCTGTGATTACAAATACCTTACACTACTATTTAAGTGCCTTAATCCAACAAGCCTTGTGATTTGTGAAGACCAATGCCCTACTTTTCTGTAGTTCCTACATGTTTTCCTAAGCAGAAAACCAGATTTTGTGACTCATTTACCACATTTTAGCATAAACACTGTTTATGTCCAATCCCTTCCATATCCAGAGTTCCCTTTATATCTTTTATCGACAGTAGTTAAAGCTATCTCCTTTTCAATTACTTACAGACTTTCTAGTGAAAGAATTTCAGGCTATGCTAGCGAATGGTTTCATCCACCACATCTGCTATGTGTTACAGATTGAGTTCTTTGTCAGTTCTACTATCCAATGAACATCATAACCATGTGCCCCTGCTGAAGATAGCAGCCATGTGACCAGACAATTTGGGCAGTCTTTTTACAAGGCCATTCACAATTGTTGTGTTTGGTTGTACCTTTCTGCATTCTATTGTGTTTATTCATGCATTTCTAAGAATGTTTGAAATGCACCTTTGTCATTTTTGGATTGATATAAATCCTACCAATGGATGCTACCATAAACCCATTTCTTTGAGAACAAAGAGCAGAAATCTCTATCAAGAGGCTAAAAGCCTGTGGAATATGAACATTTCTGTTCAAACTTAATCACTTTTTATGATCCTGTTTTTTAGCAACTCATATCATGTACAAGCCTTGATTCGATGCCATGGTTTTGGACTGGATGAGTTCATCTGCGGACATTAATTGGGGAGGAATTGCCTGGTTCAATGCCTCACTCTGTTTGATGTTATTAAAATCTTTAAGTATTGCAAGATCTGAACTATCAAATGTATTTATACAGGAAAAAGAAAAAAGAAAAAAATTAAAAGGACAAAAGGATGTATGGGTGGGATTTTCCCATCAGGAGACTTGACTCCATCCTGTTTGGGCTTTTTTTCACACAACAGCTGCATCACAGTTCACATAGCTTTAGCTTTGATTTTCCACTCATGAGAATAGGGAGGCAGGCAAACATTCACCAAACAATATGAAGACACCATTTTACTCTTCATTTGCATCCCCCCGCGTAAAATAAGGGTGTGCTGGGTATTAGGGCAATATATTAAGATATCTGTGGCCCTCGCTCAGTATCTAAGATATGCAGAACCATGTAGGGGGTAATGTTTGATGGGTCAAAAACATCGAAATGGAGAGAAGTTAATTGGATGGAGTCAGCCTGTTTATTTCCGTGTCATTATATAGATGTATCAGTGACTCTGCTTTGTAATTTCTATCGTCATTTACCTCAATTTTTCCAAATGGGGTCTCATTGCTTAGGTAAATTGCTTGTTTCCTGAAGAATTGCGCAGAAATCCATACAGATCCTTGTATTCATTTGTTGAAGTCTGAGAAAAACTAATAGAAAAGTAAAACCCCAGTGTTTAGACCAACACCCTTTTCCAGTATGCAATTCCAGTTGATCATATTTTCTTCTTTTCCTTGAAGTGTTGTATCGCACCCTATACTTGTTCCATGAGAACAGATCTCTGTATCTGTGACCCGTACTTAAATGAATCCTGCCAATTAGTGTTGGGTCCTGTTGATGGGGGAGAATCAGGTCCTCAAGAATACAGATTGGAAGATCATCATTCCATAAACAGTGGCCAGAACTAGATTTTTTTTTTGAATGATAATAGATTGTTAAAGGGTCATTTGTTCACACTCATTTACATAAATAAATGTTGCACATGCATAATATTTACGCACCGTCATGTCTATTTCCTCTCATTTACGCCTCACATGCATAGATGGGTGTGAGAATTATGTGCAAATGTACCATTCAAAAAAAAAAAAAAGTGCAAATGAGGCCATTTTCGAATGAGAATTTTCATGCCCAATAAGGTGTGAAACGAGTACACACCTTGGTTGATGAGACACCAGCACAAAGGATGCTTGGGACAAGTTGTAGTATCAAAGCTCTTGACCACCTTATATTTTGTTGCAACTCCTATGGGGCACCAAATTTTTAATCCAAACCATTCAAATCTTCTATTGACCGATTACAACCCAAAACATTTTGTTTCATGTCTCAAAGATTCATACATGTTGAGATATATGAAGACTCAACATTGACTCCTGAAAGTGGTTCTTCCAAATAAACATGGTATTGTTTTTTACAGGTGTAAATCTTACATATGTAAGATTCACTTGTGCAAGGTTTACATACGACCCTAGAGCCCTCGAGGGGATATTTTCAGCAGCCAACCACGTTCAGCAGAATATTAGACTGTCCATCTAAGTAAATATTCCAATCTGGTGGATATTTGGTGCACCCCAAAGGTACATTTGGCCCACGAGATCAGCAGCCAACATCACCAAACCATGGGCCTCACATGCACTGATTATGCCCATTCTCTCAGCCTGACTTTATTCACATTCATATCACGTTTTTCTTAAATGCCCCGGATGATTGAAATATTTACACCATCTCCTGATGATGATTCATGATCGACTTGGGAAATTGCAGATGTATCAACAGAGAATGAAAATAGTTTTGAGAATAATCGAAAGTTTAGGGGAAAGAATAATACCATTGTGCTTAATGGCCCACTCATCACCATTGCCACCAATTCCAAGCAGTTGTCTTGGCCTTGTCCCATCTAACTGTGGTAGGCTTACATTTTCACTCTTAATGCTTGTGCTTATTGAAGGAGCACAAGGATGGGTTGTAAATGATGAAAACCCAGGTACTGTCTTCATGTGATTAATTCTGTAGTATTTTGGAGCCTCAATGCATGTCAAAAACCATATTCACCTATCGTTGGCATATCAAAACCATAGTCACCGTAACATCTTTCTACTGTGTCTCCAAAATCTGAATACCGTGAGTGATAGAGCATCAATTTTACCTCAGGTCGGCAGATCTATAATCTGCATTGCCCATTCAGCTAAGTTAGACCATTCACTTGGAAGTGAATGACCATGGCAAGTTTGCAGATAGAACTTCAAGAAGCACCAGCTAAAATGCTAAAACATTTGGATTTTTCATTGAGAACACCAAAGCTTTAAATACTACGAACTGTCTCTTGATTTTGGTGCTAATATGAGACTGTCTCGTTGAGCAGAATTTATGCTGATTTAATGTTGTCGTGAATTATTCAGCGCTGAACCAATGCGTATATCTGAGTTCTGCTTCTAGGACAAACAGGGCAAGTCACCCTTCACAGTTGAATCTCCAGTATTCCATTTTCCATGAATTTTGATAGACCAGCGTCATCGACTTTTCTTCACAGTATCCAATCATGAAATGTCAACAATGTATTTAAAGAACACGATCTCAGTGACGAATTCTGAAAGACCCTGTTTACTTCCTGCAATCCCCAGTCCCCACTTCACTGCAACTTTTATAGCACAGTTAATCACCACTCTTGGACCTTGTCAAATCTATTCTGAACAATGGGCATATTTGTATCCAAGTTCATGGTTGCCAACTGAATTTCAGCCCAAAGAATTACTTTGGCTAATGTTAATATTTGGGCTGTGGATGACCCCAGATTACTTTTAATTTCTTGTCCTGCATTTCAGTTCCTGCAGGACTGCCACCTTTTTTTGTATATTAGCAAAGCCTCCCAAAGATAAAAGCAACTAAAACAACCTCCTGATTCTTCAGTTGTCCCTACACGCTATTCGGTATCACAGTGCTTCTTGAGGTTGTGATCCTTTCTGAAGGACCAACGTTTACCAGCCTTAAATCATCAGAGTTTGGCAATGAAGTCTCGTGGCAAGGAGAGAAAACACTTTGGATGTAAGAGCAGAGATATTGAGATCTGAATAACCGCAGTAGTTATTGATATAGTGGTTGAAATATTATATAATCTGTAAAAACCTTTTTCTGGCAATGCAGGGTAGGTTGAGTGCTACTTTTATTTAAAAGTAGATTTAAAATTCTAGTTCGGTGAAACGTTGTCATTTCAAAATAAAAAAATCCTAAGTTTTTTCTCTGATTGTCCGACACCAACCTCTTTTTTCTACTGATGATGTTGTTAAACAACTGAAGAAGTCATCAAGATGATGATCAAGTACGGGAAAAGCCTATGCTATGTTGAAACTTAGTGCCATGGGACTGGGAGAGTTGACTCTATTCATCTGTGCCACTGGTAAAAATGTAATCCTGAGTGATCTCACCTCTCACTCCTTCCTAGGGCTTAAGAACACCTAGAGAAAAGACCTGCTTTGCAGCAATCCTCAGATTCAGGCAGCGGTTGCAAATGGTCGGATTGGGTTTAGCACAAGGGGTAACATGTATAGGCTCAACCTGAACCAACTCATTTGTTAATCAGGTTGAAAATCTCTACCCAAACACTTAATTAACAGATTGTGATCGGGTTGGGTCAATGGGTGCATTAGGACTCCCCACCAGCTAATCCCCGCTACGCATGGCTTTTGGTCTTAGCATATTGCGCCGAGAATTAGTGGATTCTCAATTCCCTTCTGGCCATATCCATTGATGTTAGGTTATTGTCTGGATCATTAATTTAAAATAACCATTTTGTCAAAGCACTTGATTGTTTTCCATTTACTTTTTATGAATTAAATCGAAATTCTCAAGAATGCAATCAAGAAGGCCAAGACCAAAAAATGATTGTCACTTAGTACCGCTGCTACAGTTTACTTGTAAATCAAATTATCTGTCTTTGTTTACCAATAATTACCTGCGGAAAAGAACAAAACAACTTCACTTCCAAACTACTCAGGTTATCCTCGCACAAAACCCTTATTTATATGTAATCCAAGTTACCTGCACTGGATTACGAAGATCTAAACAAACAGGCCTTCGACAATGAAAACTGTCAAGGGAAGACCATCAACCTCATCTTGTTCAGGTGAGAGATACAGGGGTGGGGATAGTTCACTGTCCATTTCTTACACATACATTGCACCAATGGCAAGCACCAAAGAGTGATTAGGACCATTAGTCAGGTGTTCAACCACACATGAATTGTCCCCGCGAATAGAGCTTTTGCAATGTGGATCATTGCTCCCTGTTTTTTTGTTTCGAGTTTAAAATGCTCTTAGTTCATGCATAACGAATGCAGAAGCTAAAATTGTTTCATGATTCAAGAATGGACAATGTCCCATGTAATAGCCAACTACTTTAATAGCTTGCACAATCCTACATGATGGTATGGTGTGCTGAAAAGATGCTAAATTGAGCAGGCAACCATCACCGAAATTGCACACAAGCGATACTACCCAATCTCCTTTTTATTTCAATACTTTCCAATTTTTACATTTGTAAACCAATAGATATAACTAAAGTACATATAAACTTTGAATTCATTTAGACCGTTGCCAAGAGATTATGAAGGCTTAAGTGTTATTATTCAAATTAAAAGTCCATATAGCGAAACAAACACCTCCAAAACCTGCTCATATTACACATGTCATTTGTATTTATTCAGTTTAAATGACTCCCCCTTTTTTCCTTTTTTTTTTTTTTTTTTTTTTTTTTCTTTTTTCCTTAAATCACAAGCAATCCACAATTGGTGTCTGCATTTTAACATAATCCATTAGCAAACGTCCACTTTTCACCCCAATCAGCAAAAAATTATTCTAACCCTGCATATATTCTACTTTAGATGGTCAAGCTTAAGTCTACTACACACCCATAATTTGTTCAAATTACAAGTAGTAATATTAATCCTTGAATGATCTACCTGCCTTCACTGCTGGTCAATTAAGAAAAAACTCTGGTTGCTGCTTTGTGTGAACTTTCATCATTCGATGTGCCCAGAGAATCGCTCCCAATACTTTCACAAGTAAAAGGAAGACGCCGAACATTGGGAAATGGAGACTCAGACACACTCACCGTGCTATCTTCATGTGGCTCTCTATTCATTGCAGTTTCCTGGAGTTGCAAGGCATACTCCAAATTCCACAACACATCTCCCATTGTGGGCCTATCGACACTATACTCAGCCAAACATCTCTCGACAGTCTCCCTGAATATCCTCAGTGAATTAGGATGAATTGTACCTGTCAGTTGAGGATCAATTATCTCCAGAAGCAATCCCTTCTTCTGCCATTGCAATGCCCATTCAGCCAAGTTCACCTGGTTGCTTGGAAGTGAAAGATCGATAACAGGCTTGGCACAAAGAACTTCAAGAAGCACCACCCCAAACGAATATACATCCGACTTCTGTGTCAGATGATGCCTTTTAAAGTATTCTGGATCAAAATATCCAAAGCTACCTTTAATGGCCGAGCTTACAACTGAATGTTCAGGAGAAGGCGCTGCCCTCGAGAGACCGAAATCTGCTACTTTAGCTGAGTAGTTCTCATCAAGCAAGATGTTTGAAGATTTGACATCGCGGTGAATTATCCCTTGTCCAAAGGTGTGGAGGAAGTGAATGCCTCTAGCAGAACCAATACAAATCTCAAGCCTCTGCTTCCAGGACAAAGATGGCAAATCTTTACCATACAGATGATCTCTCAGTGGCCCGTTCTCCATGAATTCATAGACCAGTATCATCTCCGACTGCTCTACACAGTAGCCAACAAGGAACACAAGATGTTGATGGTGAATTTTCGACAGGACATTGAGCTCGGCAAGGAATTCATGTCGGCCTTGGCTAGAACCAGGCTTGCCTCGCTTCACTGCTACTTTTTTGCCATCTCTGAGAACTCCTTTATAAACATCTCCAAAACCACCTGAGCCGATGAGCAAATTCGAGTTGAAGTCATTGGTGGCCGACTGTATTTCAGCCAAAGTCATTATCAGGTCATGATTTATATGTGGGCCAGGAGATGCATTGGTTCTTTCAGGGGTTCTGTTATAGATGCTCTCTCTATATACCGGCAACTGGCTCTCCCCAGTTTTGGCTTCCTCTTTCCTCCTCTTACATTTCAAAGCAAGCAGGTAAACAACCGCCATCACAAACACTAAAGCAAGGCTTCCTCCAACGCTCAAACCAATTAGAAGAATGCGATGTTTCTTCTTTGAATTAGATTCAGAGGCCACGTCTCGCAGAGGATACACCTTCATGATCTCCACCCCATTCAGTATGGCATTCTTTCCTGCTTCTTTTGGCTCAACACTTATATTTATGTACCCCACCTCATTGGGTTCGGCCATGTAGTCTTTGTAGTAAGGTGAAGCCAAGATCCCGTACCTAATCGCCGAGAGGTCCAGAGATGGATATGCTAAAGAGCTACCAATATAGACATTGAAAATCAGCTGATTTGTTGAACTACTACTGACTATGTCACAAAAATGCAGCCGAACTAGGTGCTTACCATTAGAATTCACTGGAAACTGCCATGTTATATTGAATTTCATTGGCATAGAATTATTAATCGTATTCACTTCTCGGGCAGTACCATAGACACTGTCAGGAGCGATGTCACGGCTGACTCCTGTGTTCTCATAGTTGATCTTTGTGGTGGGGTTGGCCTTCTTTGCAGCTTGTGCCAAAAACAAGTAGTCCTCATCAGGAATCCATGTTCTCCGTCCCGTGTCATTTGAAGGTGTGATTTTGGGCCCTCCCACAGTTATCCTGTAGACACTTTCCAACGCCTGCTCCAACAGTCCATTGTAATCCTGGCTCGAGTTAACATAACTGGCCATGTCAGCAATGAGACCATCAGGTGCAGAAAAGACTTCAATTGCATTAACAAAGGCGAAGGCAGAAGATGGTGATTTAGCAGAAGGTGTAAATGAGATCTTAAGCTTGTTGCTGCGTGCCTTGAGATAGTACTCCTTTTGGACACCACCCTTTTCGACGCTGAAATTTTTGAGCAGTTGAAACCCAGAAACCGTAACATCGAAAACACCAGAGAAGAGATAGTAGCCTTGAGAAGAGAAAGGATAGAAATGGAGGCGAACCAGAAAGGTGCCATCGTTGTGGAGCTCCAACTCATAAGAAGATGGTCCTGTGAACACTCTTGCAGTTTTGTAGAGAGGATGTGAATCCAGATGAGGGTTTGGATCTTCCAACTGGATGCTAGATGAAGCAGAGAGAACATCATAATTGGAGTCTGAGTGAAATGTCCAATTATCTACACTTAGAGAGGTGGATGAGCCACAATTGAGTAAGTACTTATCTGAAAAAGTGAAGGATGATGAGGGAAACAGAAACAAGAAGAAGTAGAAATGGAGTTCTGGCATCTTATGGTTTTGCAGCAACATCAATGGTAGGAAGAGATGTTGTTGGTGCAGTTGTGAGATTGGCTAAGTGAGATTCCTATAAGTTTATATAAAAGGTATTTTTGTCAGTTATTAGTAAAAATTAACGATTATTTATTTCACTGTTGATTTGAGAGACTTCAATATAAAAATACAAAATAAAGGGCTCATATGAGGTTGTTTGAAAAGAGGGGCCGATTTATTTGTAGAATAAAAGATAGAGTGAAATAGAATCTGACTGTTGCAGTTTTTTCTTTTTACTTACAAACATGTTTGTAATTGTGGAGATTGCATGCTATCATTATCTATCGCTTGCAATCTTCGTAAACACGTTTTTTACTTGAAAAATGTAACCATTAGATTTTATTAGGCTATCCTAATATGTGGCTTGTAATTTCTGCAAATATATTTTTGTGTAAAAAAAATAATGTAAGTGTTAGATTTTATTTCAAGCTATTTCTATTCTATTTCATGGAAAAACACAAAATGTCATTATTATTGTGTACTTTAAATCTTTTCCACAACGTTAAACAAATGGGTGTCGATGTCGATCTTATTGGATTTGGGACTTAGGAGTGGGATGAAAAGCAGGGAAAAGGGGGTCTCCTTAAACCGTGTGGGACTCCGTGGGTCCCACCATGGTCGTATAAAGTGGCCTTAAACCGTGTGGGACTCCGTGGGTCCCACCATGGTCGTATAAAGTTTCCACAGATTGGACTTTGTAATCTGTCTGATTCGTAGACTACTCTCTGCAGAATGTGGACTCAAAGACCAGTCCATGATATTAGTTTCATGGAAATGTCGTCTGCAGACTGGGATACAAACAAAATGATGAAAATCAAGTTGGGGAAAGGGGAAGGGCAAAGGCAAAGGCAAAGGGACTCTAGAGTCTAATGACACTAATTTAACCAACTGAAGAAATATGGATGTGGGTGGATAGGGTGGGTGGGGTAGGGTATAATTATTATTATTGGCTCATCCCAAGTTTGATGTCTATGTTGCTATTATTGTTTTGGGGATATTTGGGAAAATATTGTTCAAAATACAATATTTTAAAATTATTAAAATAAGAGAAAATCAGGGGAAAAATCCCCATAGTGAGCCATGAGTAAGTGGACGACCCAATATTATTTTAGAGACGGGAGGGCCTCTTTGGGCCCCTTTCATTTTTTTTAGATGTTTAATGGTATGGTTGATATCAATACTAAATGCGGTTATACAAAAAGCGCGAGAAACCCCTTCTTCCCTCATTGCATCGTCCTCCTCTTTCCCTTATCCTCTTCCACAGTCCTTGTCGACACCTCTTCTTTTTGTTGGTCCTAAGCAGTGGTCTCAAGCATCATTTGGCGCCTTCTTTCAAAGGTTATTAACAGTTGCAAACATATGAAGGTATATATTTTAATTGTTTTCTCTTATTTGCATTAGGTTTAAACAGAGCTTTTGGTGTTTTTCATGGGATTGAGACTGCAAGTTCCTTTTATTTTTATTTTTTTCATTGTTCTTAAACATGAAACCCAATCCCTAGTTTAAACGAACTTAGAGTGATTTTTTCCGATTAGCTTCGTTGATTGGTTTTTTTTTTTTTTTTTTTTGAAGAAAACATGGGTTGTTTGGCATTTTTACCCAATTGAGAAGGTTTTTTCAAATCCTCTTAATGCACATAGACAAAAGTTTGCTAGATATGGTTTCACAACTTTATTGGCATAGAGATATTTTGGATCTGTTATACATTTATATACATAGAGAAAGAGATTAAAAAGTTCATGTACAGATTATTGATTAAAAAAAACCCCAAAAGATAGAGATGCCACGCCAAGTTAGATCAATTCAAAAAAGAGACACGATCACCACGCAGTATACTCTCTGTAACTTGCCACCAAATTATACCTAGGAAAAAAGAAATCATGCCTAGAAAACATAAATAAATAACATTTCACCACCACATTTCCATCTCCATTTCATGACCATCCCTTTACCAAATAAAATAAAATAAAATGAAAAATGAAAAAAAAATCACGACCATCCATTGCGAGTCCGGATCCCACGCTCCTACGATTACACCTAGATGTTTCAGGTACTCAATCAAGGGGCCCACATAAAAATAGTTTGGACGGTTCAAGGTGATTCTCATTCCCTCCAGGCTCCGATTGTTAATATTGAACATATGACTGAAAACGTAACTAGACATCGATATGGCATTAATCATGTTTGTGCATGTGATTAGTTTGGTAGTGGGATATTCCACTCAAATTGAATTGAGATTTTAGAATATATATACCCTAGGAGATGGGGTGTTGGAATAATTTATATGTAGAGCCCACAATGAAGATCCACAGTGGCAATACACGGTTCCATGTAATAGGTGGGATAAAGTCATTTATTGCATACATGAGGGACATGATTTGAAGAATGATCAAAACCATTGATGAATATGTCCAGCTTGAAAGATTCTTTTTCATTGTGAATGTGGTTGGGTATGGATGACTCTATGGTGTTGGTAGGTCCGTGGGTTAGGGATCCTGTCGGCTGAAGGAAGAAATCACATGGCAGACAGTGGGGGTGTCTGTGGTTGGGGATAAGAGAAACTTTTCAAAATAGAGTCTTTTGAAGTGTTCGGGTTCATTGACTTGAAATAGTGGACTCTGGAAGTTTTTTCAAAAAAAGTACTTACACACCCACGCACATAATTTCCTTGTCATCAATAATACTAGTCAGGGATTTATCACTGATTATTTTTATTGAAAGATAGGTGTCTCACCAACTCAACTACCATAGATTAGTATGGACTTAAAAAACTTTATGAAAGAGGAAAGAAAACAATGGACATTGGATATCTATAAAACGTGACATACCCCTCACATAGGTCCAATGGCTGATCCTAAAAATTTCCCCTTGGGAGCATATAACTGCCCCCTGTAGTCATGCGCCATGGGAAATGAATTTTTGAAGACTTCTTAAAAAAATAGTTAGAATCTTTCTATTTTTCTATAGAAAAGCATTGTACCAAACCACGAAAAATAATAAGCTTAAAACATCATAAGCCTTTCGTTGCTAGATAAAATCGTCACTGCCGTACAAAAGTTTTCTAATATGTGATTAGTATTGCCCACCCCCCAAAAAAAAGTCCATCTATGGGGTTGGCTCGTAAAGACAGACATCCCTCATCAATAAAATGAAAATTGCTGTGGAATATTTGCATTGGCTCTCACGGAACACTGTCTGCACCACCGTAACATCAACTTCACTCAAGAAGACATCCCATACTTTCGCAGCAAAATTGTTATAGAGATATTCAAAAGGAGTTGGCAGTTGAATGCCAACAGACTGGGCTTGATTGACTTCTTATAATTCAATCATATATTGTGCGCATATGGGGCTTTTGGCTACTGCAGCGGAATGTCATTGCAGAAGAAGCAGTGTGGGAGCTTATGTTTTGTTTTTTTTTTTTCTTGGATGATGCATGTGGGGCTTTTGGTTGGTTATGATACTACTGAACATATTTAAAGTAGTTTCTATGTTTTTTTGGCAGTATACATTGTTGAACATCTTATATTTCATAAGCATTGCCATCGTGCATGTTGAAATAGCAATTGCTATAACGTTGGAGAATGGTGTTTTTAATTGTGAATAGCTTGTATATAGAATGGTGAAATGAATGAGATGAATCAATGTCTCTGTAGAAGGGTTATTATCAATACTGATGTGATACATGATTACATTTTTCTTCTATCACATATATAATTGATTCTTCAAATGTGATTGAGGTGGTCTTAATTTGTTTGCATTATCAAGTTATAAAGACTGTATTAATTGTCAAATGGGCATTTTTATGAACAGATCATATAATATGCATGGTCTTTATCGATCAGTGGAATTCCATTAAAGTTGAAAGGCAGTAGCTACTGCGACAGATAAAAATTATTGATATCGACTATTAATAATTGTCGGTATCGACAAATTTCATCAGTGGAATGAATTTAAAGTTATAAAGCAGTAGCTTCTGCTACAGATAAAAATTGTTGATATCGACTAATAATAATTATCAGTATCGACTAATTTCGTCAGTGGAATGAATTTAAAGTTGTAAAGCAGTAGCTTTTGCTACAGACAAAAATTGTCAATATCGACTATTAATAATTGTCGGCATCGACTAATTTCTTCAGTGGAATGAATTTAAAGTTGTAAGACAGTAGCTTCTGAGATAGATGAAAATTGTCGATATCGACAGTTAATAATTGTTAGTATCGACAAATTTCGTTAGTGGAATGAATTTAAAGTTGTAAGGCAGTAGCTTCTGATATAGATAAAAATTGCGATATTGACAGTTTATAATTGTCGGTATCGACAAATTTTCGTCAGTGGAATGAATTTAAAGTTATAAGGCAGATACATTAAAATAGTCGATATCGATTGTTTTTAATGATGTGAGGAAATCGTAATTTGTAAGTGTGAACTATTCTGGCAGTGAAATGAACTACTTAAGCAAGGACCTTTGAGAAACTGAATATATACAAGATCTAAATTTACATAAAACACATTTATATCATCATTCACATTCCAAAATTCATTACAGTTGTCTAATACTTACAAAAGTAGCAAAACACCAAAAAATAAACAGCATTGTTTGAGCCTACATGGAATCCATTTACATCACCAACCACCTCAAAAAATAAAATTGTATGTTCCCCCTTACATGGAGCCCATATACATCACCAACCACCCCAGAAAATAACTGCACTGTTCAAGCCTGCATGGAGTCCTTTTACATCACCAACCACCCCAAAAAATAAATTGTATGATCCCCTACATGGAGCCCATTTACATCACCAACCATCCCAGAAAATAACTGCACCGTTCAACCCTACTGATTCAGCATATCACATCACTAGAGGATTGCGACAACCTCCATGGTTATGCCTCATCTTTTTACAATTGGAGTAGGTAACTGCCTTTCATTGGTGGCAGCGATTTTCGGTACGAATCCTGTTCTTTTTTGGATGCCCTGGTTGTTTAGTTGCTCGTGGTGGAAGATCTCTTTCAGCCAGTGTGTGTTCCCATTGCTTGTCGTCCCGGGTACTATGTAGAACTTCAATGTACGTTGTACGATAAACGCTTGACAGATACCAATGCTCGTAAAACTGGTCTGGATCATAGTTCCTTACCTTCATTAATGCCAGTGCATGACAGCATGTGATGCCCAAAATCTCCCATTTACAACAAGTACAAGTTCTGCGTTCGAAATCGACCACGTCCACGAACTCCACGGACTGTACTTGAAATTTGATCAGGCCAGCAACTCGAACATGAACCCTATGGGCTTCCTCCATCTCTTGGCTCAAGATTTTTTCTGTATACGGAGTTAAACGAGTAGTTACACTCTTTGTATGAAGATGACGCTTTTGATAGAATTTCATTAACTTTGCATGTATTTCATCGACCTGTTTTACAATAGGCAATACCCATGTGACCTTTAACATGCTGTTAGTATACTCCACCGCATTGCTAGTTAGCATGTCATCCCGACGACCTTATACGTATGCATTTGCCCAATGTTGCCTCCCAATTGCCTCAATGTAGCTGAATGCCTCTTGGCTGACTGCACGTATATTCGTCATGCATACCTCATAAACGTAAGGCTTATAGGACTTTGCGGCACGTCAGAATTTCATCATGATAGCCCCGTCACTGAAAGCAGTTTTGATATTTTCAGCAATGTGACGGCAACAATGACGGTGCACTGCTGATGGTACAGTGTTCTAGAGCGCTAGATTAAGACCATTCTGATGGTCAGAAATAATGGTCAAATTGGGTGGCTTTTCAAGCGCTATGAACAAGTTTGTAAGGAACCACTCTCAACTATCACGATGTTTAGCTTATGCAAAGGCAAAAGCGAAAGGGAGTAGCTTATGATTAGCATCGTATGTCACGACTACAAGTAAGATACCAGGATACTTGCCTCGGAGATATGCATCATCTACAACAATCATTGGTCTCAGCGAAGACGCGAAAGACCTTATACAGGGTCCGAATGCCCAAAAAAATCTTCTAAAACAGTCATCAGATGTGGTGTCTATGTTTGTTATTGTGCCAGAGTTGGTTTTTTAGCAATTCAATATAGTAGAGAGGCAGAAGCTGAAAGGATTCCTTGTATGATCCTCGCACTATACGCAGAGCTATCTCTTTTGCTATAAGTGCCTTCCTATAGCTAATAGTCGACCCAAATTCCATTTGGTAGTCTTTCATTATCTCATTCGGCATAAAATCGATGTTCTGTCGGACTCTATCCATGATGAATTCAGAAATAAGCGCCGAAGTTTCTTGTCGATGTGTCATTCAGATCATTGGCTTCGAGCATCGGTGGTTAGGATTGTGCGTTCTAATTTTAAATTTTGGTCCTGATTCGGCAATAGAAGCGTGGATCCGCCAAGGACAATCCCGATCTTTGCAGCCAACTGTCACCTTGGTCGAATTGGTCTTCAGGTATTTAAGAGTGAAGTTGGTATAAATTGCAAACTTGGCAAGAGTGTTTCGAAACGTTTGTTGATCAGGGAACTCATGGCCAACCCACATTTCCTGAGCCGAGTTATTACCAACCTCCGTGTTCCTCTCCTCAGGCTCCATTCTGTCCTCAAAATTAACAACTGAAGTTTCATTTAAACGATTTGCAGTGTTAACTAGATTGGCCTCGGCACCGTTGCTTTCATCCTTCACATTTGGGATCCGACAAATCTGTCCGATGGTAGGATGTTCATCGGACTGAATCTCATCATGATTATTTGTTCCAACGTCAATATCATCAATAACAATATCTTTTCCTACCGTCTGATGTAGACTGCATTCATTACGCACGGAAGGGAAATGCATATCATTGTCTTCATGGAGATTAACGGTAGGTAGCTCTTGAGCAGGCATTAGCTCTATGACTTCCTTTTCCATACAAGTTCTTGACGAGGTCCTCACTTTTTCTGCACAGTTGTGAACTCGAACATTCATTTCATACCTACAATGTATCAACAAAACAATAAGCAAGTAGGAAGATAAACTTACTATTTGGTAATCTATTGATTTAACGATACAACCTAAGCACATACCTCCATTGTTCTCCTCTATATATTGTCGGTTCTTCGGACCGTTGGAGACATATAAATATATCCCATTCACATCATTCCCCGATGCTTTGAACATGCTCTTCACATCATTGTCGTCGTCAATGCTTGCCATTGAAAATGCACCTCCATTGTGATGAAGGTATTTTATGCTTAATCTCTGGATAGATGAATCCCAATTAGATGCTTCAGTTACTCCGTTAACCAGTGACTCATATGTTACATCCGTCGGTAAATATCTCATCTTTTGATTTCCTCCATTGTACACCAGACGGATTATATCAAATTGAAAGTCACCGTCATAGTGGAATATGATTAACACCTCGCTAGCTGACATGCTATCATAAAATCACAAGAGCATAATTTAGAGAAATATGAAAGATACATACAAATTTTGAAAGACAGAGTAAGTGTATATTTCTAAACCATTAGCCACTATTAAAATGCCCATACTGGGATATGTTTGATCATATAAAATAAGGTTTATAGTCATATTAAAGTAATGTAATGTGATAATAAAAAAAACTATACTAAGTGACACTTATGGAAATAATGTAATAGATAAAAACAGTGCCAACAAAAAAAAAAACCCCTTTTAAAACCCTAAAACATAAAACAAAAATGATATTAACCAAGCCCAAAATGAAAATAATATTTACTACATCAAATGGTAGTCTTTACGCAAAGCTACATACAGATATGCGTTTACATTGGACAACTGGTACGGTTTCAAAGGGCATTTTTAGGGTTCAGACCACAATTGTAGGCCTTCTAATAAGTCAGTATTGAAAAGAAATCAAGTTGATGACATTTTAGGGTAGGTGATGCAATATAGAAAGGTGTTTATTATGTGTACCAACATTTTAATGGAATCAAACCACCACTTTGAATAATTTTTGAGGTGTTTCCTGAGAAGGAAAATCGCCAGAGCACATGTTGCAGTCGATGAACAAGGTCTGACAAAGAAATGCAGACACGGGGCGATGTATAAAGGGTTTACGCATAATGGTCGATATTGACAATTATACGTCGATATCGACAATATCGCTAAATAACAAAAAATAAAATAAAAATATATATATATATATATACAGAACCCCACCTAAAGGACCCCTCCCGTCTCTAAACTCTTACTGGATCCTCTCCTTACTTATGGCGTGCTATGGGAATTTTTCAAGTAGTTTTTCCTAAAAATAATAATGAAAGTCCATACGTTAGAAACCTGGGCACGTTTCGCGGAAAGGAAAAATTGCCACGTTTGCAGATTTCATAGAAATGGAAACCTCTAAAAATGATTTCTGTAGAATTCAGAAATTCATATTTGGTGCAAAAAGAAATTTCCTCATTGAATTGGTGCTCATGTTGTTTGGTGCGGCCGTGGATTCCTTATATAAAATCAAATTTTCTTATTTGGTGAAGTAATTTTTTGAAGAAAAATTGCATAACATGTATATTATTTATTCAACATCAACTAATAATTTATTTAAAGAAATAAGAAATGAAAGAGTTGTAGGATTTTGGGTTAAAATAGACAAGAGTGATGAAAAAAGGGAGAAGTTTTTCGAGGAAATCCATTTCCCATACCCCCCATAGGAAACCTATTTTCAACATTATTAAGGAAGATGCTAACAAGGCAGGAAAGTAATTCCGTGGAATTGTTCCGCACCAAACGCTTGAAAATTAGGTTTTCCATGGAAAACCGTCCACTTTTCCACAGAAAAGTGTTACACAAACATGCCCAAGTTTGTATATTTCTTATGGTAAAATAAATTTGTGGTGATTAGATATATTAAAAAAATCATCACTGTTATTATGATGAATTTGTATTTGTTGAATATATTTGATAGAATGCTGGATGATATTGTAACTTGGGTTTAATTTTTTAAGGGTTTTGAGAATTTTTATTTTGTTGTTGTTGTTGTCATCATCTTTTTGCTATGGAAAATACACCCACACAACACACACTCACCAAAGTCCTTCACCATTAGGAAACCAGGGAATAATTATTGAGGATAGAGGAGATGATAAGAAAAAGAGAGAACAAAAGGTACGTTTCAAATATGTGTGAACAGCAAGAGGTGTCTCTTAACAAGGAATTGGATAAGTTTTTGTTCTTAAAAAGGTATTTAATAGCCCTAAGAGCCTTTCCTTCCTTATGTGGGAGATCGATTTGGTCATTTTCACCCTACCGTTTTTCAAGTTTTAGTATGAAGAATACCGTAGTGGCCCAACTTGGAAAAAGCCCAAAACCCCGCAAGAAAATCCTGGATCCGCCTCCCAAACCCATGTGAAATTTTTGGGTTTACCAACGAAATCTAGCTACCTGTTTGGTTTTGTCCCCTTCAAATGAAAATCCTGGGTCCCCAAGTTCCTTCTAACCATTTCCATTGATGTTTGGTTATAGCGTGGATCATTAATATGAACTAACCATTATCTAAAATGCTTGATTACTTTCCATTTAATTCTGTGAATTAAACCAAAATTCTCAAGAAAGCAATCAAGAAAGCATAGGCCAAAGATTGTCACCTATTAACCTTGATCTGAATTTACCTTTTAATTAGAAAAGAACATGACAACTTTTTTTTTTTAATAGTAAAAAGAACATAACAAATTCAGTTGCAGGTTACTCAGGTTATCCAAGTACATGAACCATTATTTACTAGCAAAAAACCCCCATGATTAGCAAGAGCAACATACTTCAGGATGTAAAAAAATGTAAAAATAGTACTCCATTGTGGGTAAAACCGAGTTATTTGGATAGGGCCCATATTGTAAGCAGACGAGATTTCTCCATGTGTGTTAGATTGGTGGGACGTCAGAGAAACTTAGCTTTCATGGAGGTCTCTCTCTAAGAGATGGGTAAGAGAAGAATGGTCGGTTAATGAGCAATTGATGCAGCATTAAAGGAATTGAAGAGTCAAAATTAATTGAGCAATTGAGGCCGATATCTCAATTAAAATCAGTCACTTTCATAAATATATATATATATATATATATATAAATGTGTAAGTCAAGTTACCTGCCCTGGATTAAGATTTAAGAAGATCTAAACAAAAGGCCTTCAACATTGAAAAGTGTAAGGAGTGATCATTAACCTTTTTCTTTCTTGCCAATCTCTACCTTGTCCTGATGGTTTAAACCCTTGGTTTACAGCATTAGGTCATGGGTTTGAAATATGGCACCAAAAGAAACCTTTTCTTTCTCAGTTGTGAAATGCTGGGATAGTTCACTGTCGATTTCTTACATATACGTTGTACCAGTCGCAGTCACAAAAGTGTGTGGGACAGTTGATCAGGTACACAGCCACATGTAAACAGACAATTGTGAATGCACAAGGTAAAATTCCTCCATGATTCAAGAAATTTGGACTATGACCTGTGCAATAGCCAACCACTTCAATGGCTTAGACCATCTGGCAATTTCTTTCTTGTTATTCCTCATTCATGAGCTGCAAATTTTTTTCTTCTTCAGGATGTGAAGGAAAATCCTGTCATGCTTTATATCAAGGGAGTTCCTGATGCCCCTCCATGTGGATTCAGTGCACTGGCAGTGAGAGTAATGAATATAGTGGGTGACTATGCTTTATTTGGTACCATGTAAGATTTGTGTAAATCCATTTTATATTATTCTCCTTGAATATGGTAAAGCGGATTTACACAAATCTTACATTATTAAAGTGACTTTATCTAGGAATGAAGTTATGATAGAGATATGCACTCATATCCTATGTTTCACAGAGTCTTCATTTTGGCAATTTGTCGTGTAAGTACACACTGATATGAGGAAGCGAAAAAAACATACATGCAATTTATGATCAACAACATAAATTGATTAATTCATGTGAACAATTTGTCCAAATTGGGTGCTGAGAAGACTATAAATTGAGCAGGCAGCCATCGCCGAAAATGCACACAAGCGATACTACCAGAGCTACTTTTCTATATTTCAAAGTTTCTGATTTTTACATTTATAAACTTAAAGATGTAGTTAAGTACATATAAAGTTTGAATTCAATTAGATTCAGATGCCAAGAGATTATGAAGGCTTAACTGTTATTATTCAAAATAAATCCCCATATAGATAAGTAGACACCCCCAAAACCTGCACACATAGCATATGTTGTTTATATTTAGGGAGTTTAAATTGACTGAGGAGAAATGAGAGGTATCTCCTCCAGAATATAGAGGAGACCTCTTGAACCTCTCAAGCTCCTCCTTCTTTTGTCCTTTAAAAAACAAACTTCATAAACAACCCACAATTGGTATTTGCATTATGACATAATCCATAAGTGAACAACAGCCTTTCATCCAAACAACTAAAATTTACTCTAACCTTGCAAATACTCTACTTTAGAGGGTCAAATTAAAGTCTACCAGACACTCATATTATACTTCACTAAGTAGCAATACCTTTATGCTCAGGGGTATTAAGTCTTGGACGATCTACCTTCCTTCACTGCCAATCAATTGAGAAAAGACTCTCTTTGCTGTTGTGTGTGAACTATCATCACTCATTACGCCCAGATAATCACTCCCAATACTTACACCAGAAGAAGGAAGACGCCGAAATTCGGGTAATGCAGGTTCAGATGCGTTCACGGAGCTATCTTCATGCGGCTCTCTAGTCATTGCAGTCTCCTGGAGTTGCAATGCATACTCCAAATTCCACAACACATCTCCCATTGTAGGCCTATCAACACCATACTCAGCCAAACATCTCTCCACGGTCTCACCGAATTTCC
Source organism: Camphora micrantha (assembly GCA_003546025.1). Lineage (NCBI taxonomy): Eukaryota > Viridiplantae > Streptophyta > Magnoliopsida > Laurales > Lauraceae > Camphora > Camphora micrantha. The sequence continues at coordinate 17,930,988 of QPKB01000006.1, read as the reverse complement.
TTAGTGAATTAGGATGGATTGTACCTGCTAGTCGAGGATCAATTATCTGCATGAGCAATCCCTTCTTCTGCCACTGCAGTGCCCATTCAGCTAAGTTCACCTGCTCCCTTGGAAGCGAAAGATCGATTACAGGCCTTGCACAAAGGACTTCAATAAGCACCACCCCAAACGAATATACATCCGACTTCTGTGTTAGATGGAACCTTTTAAAGTACTCTGGATCAAAATACCCAAAGCTACCTTTAATGGCCGAGCTTACAACTGAATGTTCAGGAGACGGCACCGCCCGTGAGAGCCCGAAATCTGCTACTTTAGCCGAGTAGTTCTCATCAAGCAAGATGTTTGCAGATTTGACATCACGGTGAATTATGCCCTGTGCAGAGAAAGTGTGGAGGTAGTGAATGCCTCTTGCAGAGCCAATACAAATCTGAAGCCTCTGCTTCCAGGACAAACATGACAAATCTTTACCATACAGATGGTCTTTCAGTGTCCCATTCTCCATGAATTCAGAGACAAGTATCATCTCTGACTGCTCTACACAATAGCCAATGAGGAACACAAGGTGTCGATGGTGAATTTTCGACAGGACGTTGAGCTCGGCAAGGAATTCATGTCGGCCTTGGCCACAACCAGGCTTGCCCCGCTTCACTGCTACTTTTGTGCCATCTCTGAGAACTCCTTTATAAACATCGCCAAAACCACCAGACCCAATCAGCATATTCGTGTCGAAGTTGTTGGTCGCCAATTGTATTTCAGCGAAAGTCATTATCAGGCCTAGATTTATATGTGGACCAGGAGATGCAGTGGTTCTTTCAGGGGTTTTGCTGTACGTGCTCTCTCCATATACCGGCAAAGGCGACCACATCGTGCTCTCCCCAGTTTTGGCTTCCTCTTTCCTCTTCTTACATTTCAAAGCAAGCAAGCAAACAACCGACATCACAGACACTAAAGCAAGGCTTCCTCCAATGCTCAAACCAATTAGAAGAATGCGATGTTTCTTCATTGAATTGGATTCAGAGACCACGCCTCGCAGAGGATACACCTTCATGATCTCCACGCCATTCAGTATGGCATTCTTTCCTGCTTCTTTTGGCTCAACACTTATATTTATGTACCCTGCCTTATCGGGTTCGACCATGTAGTCTTTGTAGTAAGGTGAAGCCAAGATCTTGTACCTAATCTTTGAGAGATCCAGAGATGATTCTGCTAAAGAGCTACCAATATAGACATTGAAAATCAGCTGACTTGTTGAACTAGTACTGACTATGTCACAAAAATGCAGCCGAACGAGGTGCTTTTCACTAGAATTCACTGGAAACTGCCATGTTATATTGAATTTCATTGGCATATAAGTATTAGTCGTATTCACTTCTCGGGCAGTACCATAGACACTCTCAGGAGCGATGTCACGGCTGACTCCTGTGTTCTCATAGTTGATCTTTGTGTTGGGGATGGCCTTCTTTGCAGCTTGTGCCAAAAACAAGTACTCCTCATCAGGAACCCATGTTCTCCACACTGTATCATCTGAAGGTGTGACTTTGGATCCTCCCACATTGATTCTGTAGACGCTCTCCAACGCCTGCTCCAACAGTCCAATGTAATCCTGGCTCGGGTTAACAGAACTGGCCATGTCATCAATGAGACCATCAGGTGCAGAAAAGACTTCAATTGCATTAACAAAGGCAAATGAAGGAGACGGTGATTGAGTGGAAGCTCTAAATGAGATCTTAAGCTTGTTGCTGCCTGCAGTGAGAAAGTACTCCTTTATAGGAGTCCTGCTACTCTTTTGGGCGCTGAAATTGCTTAACAATTGAAACCCAGAGACCGAAACATCGAAAACAGCAGAGAACAGATTGTATCCTTGAGAAGAGAAAGGATAGAAATGAAGGCGAATCACAAAGGTTCCATTGCCTTGGAGATCAAACTCATAAGAAGTTGGTCTTGTGAACACTCTTGCAGTTTTGTAGAGATCAGGCTGTGAATCCAGAGGTGGGTTTGGATCTTTCAACAGGATACTAGAAGTATCAGAGAGAACATTAGAATTGGAGTCTGTAGCAAAGGTCCGATTATCTACAGATAGAGAGGTGTTTGACCCACAATTGAAGAAGTATGTATCTGAAAGAGTGAATGATGACGAGGGAAATTGAAAGAAGATGAAGAAGAAGAAGAAGTAGAAAAGAAGTTCAGGCATCTTATGGTTTTGCACCAACACCAATGATAGGAAGAGATGAGATTGGTGGTGTTTTGAGTGCAGCAAATGGGCATTTTTATAACTTAATTACATGGTTCTATGACCCAGCTGTGGACAGTACTGTACAAGAGGGGCACTTTTTTCTCCGTGTGGACCTGGAAGACTTCCAAGTCTTGAAGACGTTACCACATGTGTATGGATGTCTTATTGCATTTGGAGTGGAATGAAAAGCAGGGAAAAGGGGCATCTCTATGCAGCATGTGGACATTAATCAAGGACCAGGTCTGATATTTCCTTCATGGAAAAGTCGTCGGAGATTGGTTTCCAAGCAATTGACAAAAAGTGAGAATGGGACTGCAGTGGAACGTGGGTGGAAGGGCAATGGCAAGGGCCTCTAAAGTCTAACCACACAATAAATACAGCTAAGGTGGATAGGGTTGTGTTGGGTACTACTATTGGCTCAACCCAACTTTGGTGTCTATGCATGGGTGTGTATATGCCATCCTTGAGGTTTTATCATGTTTCTTCATTGTGATTGATACATTTCTGATGATAAAATGGGTTTATGGTGATAAGATAAATTCAAGAAATTATCACTGTTATTATGATAAATTCATATTATTCGATATATTTGCAACGATGATCGTCGACTTAAAAGTGGGCCATTCCGAACCAAAATTGACCCAAATATTTATATATAGTCGACCAAGTTTGACCCAAATCCTGAATATCTTGCCTGTTTAGTATGAGTGATTACAGTTTTTGTTAAGTCAGAATCAACTTGGGTGGCGTTGACTACTCAAAATTCCAATTTTGGCTTGCTTTCTGAAGGGTATTAGAATCTACAAAATGTGTTAAGGTATTCTATATCTGTGATGCATGGCAATATTCTGCAAACATATGTTCTTCTTTTGAGTGAGGAACATTTTTTTAAGAGGTCCACATCATTCAGTCTGACATTGTTGGCCCCATTATTGGAAAGTCTAAATCTTCAATTTATCAAAATTGAACTTGGGAAGATTCAGCCCAGACCTTAGCCCATTGGCATCCACACATGAAGAACGGTAGAAGGACCACTTGGATCATGTCAATAATCAGGAACGGAGAGATAGAAAGCTTCATATTTGGATAAAGGGTAGGCCAAAACGTTAGCCGATTGGACATCATATGGTGTAGATAATGAGATGCCCAAGCGATTAGGTATTTCGATATAAGATCCAATGGTGGATATAAGATACAAATTAGACAAACTACCCAGATATTAGTGTGAGGCTTAGCCTCTAGAAAGACAATCCACTCTTTCTCTGTCCTCTCACAACTGACCATCATCCGCGGATAGTAAGTCATGGGAGAGAGGAAGAGATTAAAAGAGGCCAATAAGGTTGAATATATCACTTTCTACAACTAGTGTAAGTAACTTTAAATCAAATAATTCAGACTTTTATATATATATATATATATATATAATTTATGGTTCCTAGCTCTTTCGGCCAGAATAATTCCTACGGGCCCAAGAAAGAAAATCGGATAAAATTTCCCTGAAGTCTCAATGTGGTAGTGCAGTTTCGAATCCATAATCTTCAAATCCTAAACCAACTAAGCTACCCCTCGAAATTAAATAATACATAATTGAATTCAAGCTTCAAGCAAATTGGCCGGACGATTTGCACATCGCAGCCAAGTTTTCTACAAGGGCGGCTATAATGCACAATGTATTGTCTGAACTCTTGAAGTCAGGTGGGTCCTTGTAAGGTCGCAGAAAATGCAAGGCAGTTGTCTTCCACTTTCTGTTTTGTCCAATGCATGAAAGACAAAGTTTACTGACACCCATTTGTTTGTATGGAATCAAATTTCTAATGATTCATGGATTATTATAGATAGGGTTGAAGGATATAAGGTAATGTACATAGGAGGAATCTGATTTTCCTATGATATGATTTACCATGTAGTGGCTGGGTATGTATTTTCTATCTCTTATTTCTTGAATTTCTTTAGCTAGCCATTGCTACCAAAACTTCAAGGCGTTAGTAGAGGCAGCGAAAATGCTTTTCAATATTCCCTATCGGGTGGAGCCTACTCCTCAATACTCCCCCTTAGGTGGAACCCGGTCGGCGTACCTTTGGCGACACGCGTTTTTTTTTTGTTCTTTTTTTTTTTTTTTTGAAAATCAACGATCAAAGGGATGATTCAGTGAGCGTGTGTTTTCACTATTTATAATATTTGATTGTACAATAGATTGGTTTGAGATTCCTATGAATAAGGAATTCAATTTAAATTACAGAGATTACAGCTATATTCAAATATTAAAAAGAAATTGCTCCAAAATTACAGCAGAAGGTTATTGGACTTAATCTTTTCCATGATTTCCTCCTTCATTCAAATGAGCAATTGCATGAGGTTTAGAGCGAATCTTGTGATGGGCTGTTGAGTGGACCAAGGTGGGATTTGAACTCAAGGGGGAGTATTGATGAGTGGGCTCCACCCGATGGGGAATATTGAAAAGTATTTCCGCTGCCTCTACTAATGCTTTAAGGTTTTGGTAGCAATGGCTAGCTAAAGAATTTAATATGGTATTAGAGCCAACCGGTCGTGAGTTCAAATTCCAAGAGGAGCGACTCAGCGCAAAATAAAAAAAAAGTTATTTAAAAAGGGTGAAATAAGATGAAAGAAAATCACTTAAAACTTTGGATGACGTGGCAGACTGTTACATGTCCATTCACGATGAAGGTGTAACTATTGCGATAGGTGATCCGAACACCTCATTCCTCATAGATTGTTCTTGTCACCTCATTTAACCCTTAATATTGTTAGGTATATCATAATTAATGCATCTACAAGCATAGAAACCTTAGCTCCTCATCCAGATACACCCAAGTTTTCCGGACGAAACAAATGTACCAAATGTACGAAACAACAAAAAAAAAAAAAAAGAAACCATCCTCTTTGCCTTCTGAATTCAAGATGCCGTAACATTACATATTCAGAAAATTTTAGGGCCTGTTTTGGGGCTTTACTAATATTGGAGTTGAGTGGAGCAAAAGTTATTTTGAGGAAATAATAAAATATAAGTGAGTTATGATGGTTTTTTATTTTTAGTTGTTTGTGATTGAATCTTTTTTACTTTTTTATTGAGAAGTAGAGCTTTTTTATCTTTTAGTGGAGAAATGATGTTATTTTCAGACTACAATAAATTACAACAATGACATATCAGCTCCAACTTTCAAGCAATCACCCATTTCAAACATGAATAGTGAGATGATTTTGGTCATCTGATTTGGAGTAGTGACTTCGGAGTTCGGAGATAATACAAGATGAATGAATAAAATGGTTAAAAGTGATGAAGATTATTTTTTTCTAGGATAATAATTGGATCATTAAAGTCATTTGATCACTGCGTTAAGCTACTGAGCTGTTGTTTACCAGTACATGTGTGTGTATACATGCATGCATGCATGTATATCTATAAGTCTTCCTACCATGGGAGCTAGGAACCTCTCATTGTTCATGTGAGAGATAAAAACCGAAGTCCCTTGTGACACCATTTGGATGCTCCCCAATAATTAGGGATACTCTCATGGAAAGGTCTCATTGTAGATATGTTCCTCGAGGAAAAAAAAAATTATCTCATTCATATCATCACCATCATTGATTTAGGGGCGTTAAAGTACATTATAATATATTAAGCTGGAAGGTTTTGAATCTAATTTTGACTAGAAGTTATTTTCGGTTTCTACAACGGCTAACATACTCTCCCTCCATTTTCTACTAATATACTTTCCCTATTTATGGACTCTGATCTTCTTTTCTTTATAACATATATAGAATCCTATCTCTTTATGCATATCCGTGGTTAGCATGGGTTTTTGTGCTAGTTCAAATTATGAACAATGAAATCATTCCTTCACATGTAATCAATCTAAGGTGCACCTATGGCTGTGGTCCCGAACATTTTCATATAAAAAAAAAAAAATCTACAAAAAGGGTCCTACATTTTACAAGTCTCTAAAAGGCCAACCATATTTTATATTTTTACTAAAACCTTCTTTGAACCAGAGTCAAATTGTACAAAAGTAAGTATACTCTCCAATATTTTATTTTTGACCACTTTACACTTAAAAATACTCGAATGACTCAAATGATGATTTTGCCAAATACGCCCATTTTCACAAGTGCTCTTTTTGTACTTTTATAGAGGGGAGCCTCCTCCAATCAATCCAACTCGTTCACATACACCATTAAACTAAACTAAAAAAAAAAACCCTCAATCACATACACCATGACACTCGATTGGACCCAGTTTCATCTCAATCTAATTTGGACATTATTCACCATTGGATGTTATGATAAAAATCCTCAATAATGTATAGTCATTAGATTTTGAGGAACTAAAACTAAATACTAGGGTAATTTGATCTGGTTTTATCTAACATATTTTCCTAATCTACATCCAAGACTTTATCGTCATGCCTCCCCTGATCATCATGCATCCCGGTGGGCCTCATCTAATTTGAGTCAGTGAGATTTTCTAAAAACTAACCCCTATTTATTTCACCTGATCCGAGACAATTTAGTAAAAATACAAAATTCATGAGCAAAGGGAGGGGACCTTTTTCTCTGTGGACTTAGAAGAACTTCCAAGTCTTTTGACTATCCATCTTCAAGACTAAGATCAGTACTTCACCACTGTGTATGTCTTATTGCATTTGAAGTGGGATGAAAAGCAGGGAAAAGGGGGTGTGTCTGGGGCCCCGTGGGTCCCACCATGAAGGTCCAAAGATTCCATAGATCGGACATTGTAAACTGTCTGATTAGTAGACTTCTCTATGCAGTATGTACGTGGACATTAATCAATGACCAGGGTATGATTTTTCTTTCATGGAAAAGTCTTCAGAGACTGGTTTCCAAGCAATTGACAAAAACGTGGGAATGGGACTGTAGGGGACTGTAGTGGAACGTGGGTGGAAGGGCAAAGGAAAAGGACCTCTAACCACACAAGAAATACAGTTAAGGTGGATAGGGTTATGTCGGGTACTGTTGGCTCAACCCAAGTTTGGTGTGCATGTTGCAAATATCATTATCAGGATAATATCCCTGAGCAGGGGCCTACTCACATGTATGGTTATGGGAACAGTCGCCCGTTGGACTTTGATCTGCTTTTAAAATCTATATAAGGGCGCGTTTGTGTACACACCCTTTCTGCGGAAAGGGAAAATTACCACGTCAGCAAATTCTATAGAAATTAAAACCTCGGAAAACGATTTCCATAGAATTTAGAAATTTATGTTTGGTGCAAAAAGAGTTTCCTCATTGAATTGGTGCTAATGTTGTTTGGTGCGCCTGTGGATTCCTTATAGAAAATCAAAATTTCTTATTTGGTGATATAATTTTTTGAAGAAAAATAACATAACATGTATATTATTTATTCAACATTAAATAATAATTTATATAAATAAATAAATAATGAAAGATTTGTAGGGTTTTTGGGTTGAAATTGACAAGAGTGAGGAAAATAGGGAGAAGTTTTATGAGAAAATATATTTCCCCATAACAAACCCCCCCCCCCCAAATAGGAAACCAATTTCTACCATTATCAAGGAAAATGCTAACAAGGTAGGAAATCATTTTCGCGTAATTGTTCCGCACCAAATGCTGGAAAAATGAATTTTCCGTTGAAAAGTGTTACACAAACATGCCCTAAAACTCTAAAGTTTACCCTCGGAGATGATAGGGGGCAATTTCAAATTTTGCATTATTTTATCCAAATAATTGGATATATACTATTCAAAATAAATTATTTTAATTTATTATTAAAAAACTCGAGATGCTACAGCCTATATATGTGTATATATCATGTTGAGGTTCTATCATGTTTCTACATTGTGATATATTGATTCTAAAAAACGCCCCACTTTAAAAATGCCCCATTTCTGCCCATCTTTTTTTTCTTTTTTTTTTTTTTTTTTTTTTTGTTTTGTCATGGTTACATATAAAGCAACACCAAATCTGTTCATTCATTTCATTTTTCAATAGAATTTATTGAGTAGAACAGATTAAGCCGACCCCAAATCATTAAAGTAAGGCTAAGATGATCATGATATTTCATTTTAAAGTAGTTGACATCAAAGAAAAACAAACTTGAGTTCTAACCATGAGTACTTCATCTGCACAATGGGCCTGTTTGTCTATTGAATTTCTAGGATTTTCAGAAGCTGAGATACCATGAGACAATCAAATATGCCCTGCCTAAAGAGAATGATTGCATACACCTTACCCTAGTAAATTGAATCCTACCAAATTTAACAGTCTTTCACATAAAAGTATTTCTCTTGAACTTTTAGGAATTCAATACAAACTAAACAAACTACCCAGATATTAGTGTGAGGCTAGCCTCTGGGAAGACGATCCACTCTTTCTGTGTCTTCTCACAACTGGGGATTGGCGTGAAAGAATACCCATCATCCGCCGGATAGTCAGAAATCCGGTGAGGCTCCATTTCTTGCTTTGTTCTTTCCCAACATTGCTGCTTCTTCCATTGCTCAAGAGAGACTTACAAGTTGAATCAGCACTTGAATTGGCCATTGCCAACAAAGAAAAGTTGCTGGGAGAAGTGTGGATGTGAGGCACATATATATTGTGTTAGAGAACATGGGATGTGGTTTAGTATAGAGACTTCACAGCAAATTCCTCTCTTTAAGAACAAGATTGAAGAGATATTGAAATGAAAAAGAAAGTTCACAGCAATTTCCTCCCTCAAGAACAAGATTGAGAAGGAGATATGACCTTAATGAAGACTGGGAAGCGACATTTGATAATGATGGGGTTAAGGGTCGCAATGGGTCTTTTAGGTCAGGTAAAGGTCACGCTGATCTCTGATCTCTTGTGATGTTGGAATAATTTATCGAAACAGTATACTAAATATCAAATCAATAGAAAATATAACAATTGTGTAAAAGAGAGGTATGCACATAAATATTCTCTAACTGTATATATATATATATATATATATATATATATATATATATATATGGGAGATGCTCTTATAAGGGATATTTCTCACCTTATATGAGAGATAGGGGTGGGAGGACTCACATTTAAGTTGTTGGGATTGGACATGGATGTGAGGACCCCCACCCAATCTCTCATATAAGGTGAGAGATATCTCTCATAGGAGCATCTCCCATATATATATAAATATGTTTTTATGAGATAAAGTAATCTAAAGTGAGATGAGAAATTAGTGAACAGTATGCTAACCAATTTACTTTTGTTTTGTGAAATCAGACTTTTTGGCAATGGGATGGTAGGTTTTTTTTTTTTTTTTTTCTTTTTTTTTTTAGCTATTGCTTTACTTTCCCACTTGTTATGACCAATCAAATATAGTAAAGAACAAAAAACAGACAGTTGGAATTACTTTTCCACAATTTTCACTTTACATCTTGAAAAACAGACATGCCCTAAGAGAAGGGCAGCAATGGGTTGTTTAGGTCAGGTTCAGGTCACTCTGATCTCTAAGTTAAAACGTACAGTCCCAAACACTAACCTAGAATGTTTATTAATCAATGTAATGACAATGGTAATCCTCAATTCTGGAGTTTGGTGGGAATTGAACCGGCGGGTTAAAATTCAATAAGCCATGACATAGTTGAGTGGCATACGAAATCGTGTGTAGAAACTTAAACTCAACCCATTTATTAATCAGGTTAAAAAAAACGTTAACTAAAATCAAAAACTATTAAGTTGGATTTGAGCCTTGTTGGCAGGTTGGGTTAAGAAACAGAAATTGGCACCAATTAGCTGAGATAGAGAAATAAAAATAGTGGAAGGGGATGTGGATTTTCTCTCCATTGAGGAAACATGACAGGCTGGGACTAATTGTTCATGAATCTGAAAACCATATTTATGGTGATTTATTAGCTTATGATTTGGTTTTGTGACAAGTAGATCCGTACAGATTAACAGGTGCCATAATTGTACCATATTTTAATAAACAAAATCACAAGATATATCCTATCCACTAGATGATTTTTTCCTGTTTAAATTTCAGACTACAGACATCCAGGTGGGACCCACAATCTGATTGTCCTCAGTGAGGGGGTATAGCATTGACAGCCTGGATTGTACCTTGTCAGACCCTTGAGATAATCTTGAGCCTTGACCTTCTGATTTCCCCTGCTGAATGTGGACTGGACAACCTTTTTTAATGAATATAAGAAGGCCAGGGGCATCATCCCATGAGGAAGAATCTTGGGCCACTTTCGATCAATCAGGACCCACCTTTTTGCCAATCCAAACTGGGACCCATAACTACTAGGCCATATTTAAATCCAGATCCAATTGGCATTAAAGCTAAGCCTGGACTAGCCCATATGAAACTACTGGGCCAGAAATGAGTGCGGTCCCACCCCAGAAACCTAACAGCATATCCGAAATCCAGCCCAATCTGAGCTGGGCTAGCATCAGGCCTAAATGGCCCAGTCCATCTTTATCATCATCTCACAACTTGGGATGACAAGGTGTGGATTTTGGTATGGAATAAACTTGAACAGAGCTTCAACTCACACTAATGACTAATCCCATCCAAATCCAACTTGCCCCGCGGCGGATCATTTGATACTATGGAATTGTAGAAAAATACTCTTATTTTATGATTTAGAGCTTATTTTATATTGCATTTTGTTTTCTTATTTACGTCTAAAATTATTTAAAAGGCAATAAAAAAAAAAAGGCCAAAATAAGCCAAAAATTTTCTCAAAAAGGAAGCTGCAAATCTGCAATGCTCCAAATAGTGTCCAAAATTGTGTGCTAAACCAATGGGAAGGAAGAAGGAAACTTCTGTACAGATATCTTGGCTGGCATGTCTCCCTTGCTGGAATACACCCACCAGTTCTCCTCTCCTCCCCCATATCAGCCCAAAAGGTTATTTTATGACAAACCCATCTTTCAGACTTTGCTACAAATAAAACCACAAACAGCAGCTGCTCTAACATGTATAAGCACACCTACCAAGTAACAACAGGATCTAAGTAGTGAGGTTTATCCACCTTCATGCAGCAATGAGCAACAGGGCCAGTACCATCAGTATTGGTGAAGGAAGCTTGATGGGGAGAAAGCCACTGCCAAAGAGAGGGCAGATTAAGTCTAGAATAGCAGCAAATGCTATCAACTCCATTGTCTCCATGCTTTCTAGAGCCAGAGCCATGTCAAGTGGACCACATGCTGATAGAAAGTCCAAGACTATTAGGAAAGGAAAGCCAAGGCAGCGTTGAATCAAAAGAAGAGAAATGGACATTATCAACAATGAAGATTACTCTGATCCATCTATTTTGGGTTGGCTTGTGTGAATTTTAGTTCCTTTAAGGCCTTTGAAGGTCTTTTTAGGGTTGCCAATGACAAAAAAATTTTTGTTTTTGGAGTTACCTGGAAGTTTTGTGTCTAATATGTAAAGGGTACATGAATCTTACAGGATTATTAATTAGTTATTGTTGCTACTGATGAAGTGATGAAGTGTTGTTCTTGGAAATTTTCAAACATTTTCAAGATCTAGTAATTGGCAAACATAGGATAGTGTTAAAAAGAAAATGGCATTTTATGTATAACAATTTCCTTGCATAATCCTATTAAGTTGGCTTGCAAGGACCCTTGGCTTAGGCATTAGTTGGATCTAATGGGTGTCATATAGGTCCACTAGGGCTTAAGAGAGTCCACTATCATTACACTATTTACGTGAACCACCAAATTAATAATTATATTATTTAGGTGGGACTATTTTAAGATTTGATTTGATTCTTCGTAGCGGGGAGAAAAGGTCAACTCTCACTTCCGCTTAAATCATATAATTGGTAAGAGAGATTATTCGTCATTTCATCTTAAATGTCTACGACCCACTAAACAAATATCCTGCACATCTTAACTTTACCTAAATAGAATTCACCACAAGCGGCCCTCTTACCCAACCTATTCTTTGTCTCCATATGCATGCGGTCCATCGCATCCAAACCAGCCACCCTTTCATGGAACCCATTGTTCACATGATGGATCTCATATGTCCACTAATTATCATTCAATAAAATCATATATTTTTTTATTAACTACAAAAATAAATTAATTTTAATTTATTAATCAATTTGCATAAGATTTAACCTGGTCTAAAGTCTATGCTAGTGCTGGATGAAAACTAGAATATTTTAGAAACAGGCCCTAAATTTTGACAACTTCTCCACTTTTGAATATTTGGATTTGAGGCTAGCCCTGTAGGTAAAAGGTGATAATGGTTTGATGGGCCTGGCATCAGAGGAACCGAAGGCCGAGTCATTTGGGTTCTGCTTACAGGTCCACAAAAATATTTCAATCAGTGGCCCCATTCGGTACAGGAAATCAAAAGGATCAGATGATAGAAATGTCAAATTAATGGGCATGCAGTCCCAACCCATGATGCTAGAGCATGGTCAGTTGTTCAAATTCAACAGGTGAAATCAGTGTTGAGTGTGGGACTAGATGTGCAAAGTGGTCAGTTGTCTAAAATCTACACCCCTAGATAGATGAATCCCAATTAGATGCTTCAGTTGCTCCGGTAACTAGTGACTCATATGTTACATCCGTCGGTAAATATCTCATCTTTTGATTTCCTCCATTGTACACCGGACGGATTATATCAAATTGAAAGTCACCATCGTAGTGGAATATGATTAACACCTCGCTAGCTGACATGCTATCATCAAATCACAAGAGCATAATTTAGAGAAATATGAAAGATACATACAAATTTTGAAAGACAAAGCAAGTGTATATTTCTAAACCATTAGTCACTGTTAAAATGCTCATGCTGGGATATGTTTGATCGTATAAAATAAGGTTTATAGTCATATTAAAGTAATGTAATATGATAATAAAAAAACCTATACTAAGTGACACTTATGGAAATAATGTAATAGATAAAAACAGTGCCAACAAAAAAGAAACCCCTTTTAAAACCCTAAAACCTAAAACAAAAATGATATTAACCAAGCCCAAAATGAAAATAATATTCACTACATCAAATGGTAGTCTTTACGCAAAGCTACATACAGATATGCGTTTACATTGGACAACTGGTACGGTTTCAAAGGGCATTTTTAGGGTTCAGACCACAATTGTAGGCCTTCTAATAAGTCAGTATTGAAAAGAAATCAAGCTGATGACATTTTAAGGTAGGTGATGCAATATAGAAAGGTGTTTATTATGTGTACCAACATTTTAATAGAATCCAACCACCACTTTGAATAATTTTTGAGGTGTTTTCTCAGAAGGAAAATCGCCAGAACACATGTTGCAATCGATGAAAAAGGTCTGACAAAGAAATGTAGACACGGGGCGATGTATAAAGGGTTTACGCATAATCGTCAATATTGACAATTATACGGTCGATATCGACAATATTGCTAAACGACAAATATATATATATATATATATACAGAAACCCATCCAAAGGACCCCTCCTGTCTCTAAACTCCTACTGGGTCCTCTCCTTACTTATGGCGTGCTATGGGAAATTTTCAAGTAGTTTTTCCTAAAAATAATAATGAAAGTCCATACGTTAGAAACCTGGGCACATTTCGCGGAAAGGAAAAATTGTCACGTCAGCAGATTTCATAGAAATGGAAACCTCGAAAAATAATTTCTGTAGAATTCAGAAATTCATATTTGGTGCAAAAAGAAGTTTCCTCATTGAATTGGTGCTCATGTTGTTTGGTGCGGCCGTGGATTCCTTATATAAAATCAGATTTTCTTATTTGATGAAGTAATTTTTTGAAGAAAAATTGCATAACATGTATATTATTTATTCAACATCAAATAATAATTTATTTAAAGAAATAAGAAATGAAAGAGTTGTAGCATTTTGGGTTGAAATAGACAAGAGTAACGAAAAGAGGGAGAAGTTTTTCGAGGAAATCCATTTCCCATACCCCCCATAGGAAACCTATTTTCACCATTATTAAGGAATATGCTGACAAGGCAGGAAAGTAATTCCGTGGAATTGTTCCGCACCAAACGCTTGAAAATTAGGTTTTCTGTGGAAAACTGTCCACTTTTCCACAGAAAAGTGTTACACAAACATGCCCAAGTTTATATATTTCTTATGGTAAAATAAATTTGTGGTGATTAGTTATATTAAAAAAATCATCACTGTTATTATGATGAATTTGTATTTGTTGAATATATTTGATAGAATGCTAGATGATATTGTGACTTTGGTTTAATTTTTTAAGGGTTTTGAGAATTTTTATTTTGTTGTTGTTGCTGTTGTTGTCATCATCTTTTTGCTCTGGAAAATACACCCACACAACACACAGTCGCCAAAGTCCTTCACCATTAGGAAACCAGGGAATAATTATTGAGGATAGAGGAGATGATAAGAAAAAGAGAGAACAAAAGGTACATTTCAAATATGTGTGAACAGCAAGAGGTGTCTCTTAACAAGGAATTGGATAAGTTTTTGTTCTTAAAAGGGTATTTAATAGCCCTAAGAGCCTTTCCTTCCTTATGTGGGAGATCGATTTGGTCATTTTCACCCTACAGTTTTTCAAGTTTTAGTACGGAGAATACCGTAGTGGCCCAACTTGGAAAAAGCCCAAAACCCCGCAAGAAAATCCTGGATCAGCCTCCAAAACCCACGTGAATTTTTTGGGTTTACCGACGAAATCTAGCTACCTATTTGGTTTTGTTCCCTTCAAATGAAAATCTTGGGTCCCCAAGTTCCTTCTAACCATTTCCACTGATGTTTGGTTATAGCGTGGATCATTAATATGAACTAACCATTATCTAAAACGCTTGATTACTTTCCATTTAATTCTGTGAATTAAACCAAAATTCACAAGAAAGCAATCAAGAAAGCATAGGCCAAAGATTGTCACCTATTAACCTTGCTCTAAATTTACCTTTCAATTAGAAAAGAACATGACAACTTTTTTTTTTAATAGTAAAAAAGAACATAACAAATTCACTTGCAGGCTACTCAGGTTATCCAAGTACATGAACCATTATTTACTAGCAAAAGACCCCCATGATTAGCAAGAGCAACATACTTCAGGATGTAAAAAATGTAAAAATAGTACTCCACTGGATAAAACCAAGTTATTTGGATAGGGTTCATATTGTAAGCAGACGAGATTTCTCCATGTGTGTTAGATTGGTGGGGCATCAGAGAAACTTAGCTTTCATGGAGGTCTCTCTGTAAGAGATAGGTAAGAGAAGAATGGTCGGTTAATGAACAATTGATGCAGCATTAAAGGAATTGAAGAGTCAAAATTAATTGAGCAATTGAGGCCGATATCTCAATTAAAATCAGTCGCTTTCATATATATATATATATATATAAATGTACGTGTAAGTCAAGTTACCTGCCCTGGATTAAGATTTAAGAAGATCTAAACAAAAGGCCTTCAACATTGAAAAGTGTAGGGTGTGATCATTAACCTTTTTCTTTCTTGCCAATCTCTACCTTGTCTTGATGGTTTAAACCCTTGGTTTCCAGCATTAGGTCATGGGTTCGAAATATGGCACCAAAAGAAACCTTTTCTTTCTCAGTTGTGAAATGCTGGGATAGTTCACTGTCGATTTCTTACATATACGTTGTACCAGTCGCAGTCACAAAAGTGTGTGGGACAGTTGATCAGGTACACAGCCACATGTAAACAGACAATTGTGAATGCACAAGGTAAAATTCCTCCATGATTCAAGAAATTTGGACTATGACCTGTGCGATAGCCAACCACTTCAATGGCTTAGACCATGTGACAATTTCTTTCTTGTTATTCCTCATTCATGAGCTGCAATTTTTTTTCTTCTTCAGGATGTGAAGGAAAATCCTGTCATGCTTTATATGATGGGAGTTCCTGATGCCCCTCGATGTGGATTCAGTGCACTGGCAGTGAGAGTAATGAATATAGTGGGTGACTATGCTTTATTTGGTACCATGTAAGATTTGTGTAAATTCATTTTATATTATTCTCCTTGAATATGGTAAAGTGGATTTACACAAATCTAACATTATTAAAGTAACTTTATCTAGGAATGAAGTTATGATAGAGATATGCACTCATATCCTATGTTTCACAGAGTCTTCATTTTGGCAATTTGTCGTGTAAGTACACACTGATATGAGGAAGCGAAAAAAACAAACATGTAATTTATGATCAACAACATAAATTGATTAATTCATGTGAACAATTTGTCCAAATTGGGTGCTGAGAAGATTATAAATTGAGCAGGCAGCCATAGCCGAAAATGCACACAAGCGATACTACCAGAGCTACTTTTCTATATTTCTAAGTTTCTGATTTTTACATTTATAAACTTAAAGATGTAGTTAAGTACATATAAACTCTGAATTCAATTAGATTCAGATGCCAAGAGATTATGAAGGCTTAACTGTTATTATTCAAAATAAATCCCCATATAGATAAGTAGACACC
Organism: Camphora micrantha; assembly: GCA_003546025.1. Classification (NCBI taxonomy): domain Eukaryota; kingdom Viridiplantae; phylum Streptophyta; class Magnoliopsida; order Laurales; family Lauraceae; genus Camphora; species Camphora micrantha. The sequence goes on along the minus strand of QPKB01000006.1, from coordinate 17,914,347 downwards.
CCCAAAACCTGCTCACATAGCTTATGTTGTTTATATTTAGGGAGTTTAAATTGACTGAGGAGAAATGAGAGGTATCTCTTCGAGAATATAGAGGAGACCTCTTGAACCTCTCAAGCTCCTCCTTCTTTTGTCCTTTAAAAAACAAACTTCATAAACAACCCACAATTGGTATTTGCATTATGACATAATCCATAAGTGAACAACAGCCTTTCATCCAAGCAACTAAAATTTACTCTAACCTTGCAAATACTTTACTTTAGAGGGTCAAATTAAAGTCTACCAGACACTCAAAATATACTTTACTTAGTAGCAATACCTTTATGCTCAGGGGGTCTTGGATGATCTACCTTCCTTCACTGCCAATCAATTGAGAAAAGACTCTCTTTGCTGATGTGTGTGAACTGTCATCACTCATTATGCCCAGATAATCGCTCCCAATACTTAACACCAGAAGAAGGAAGACGCCGAAATTCGGGTAATGGAGGCTCAGATGCGTTCACGGAGCTATCTTCATGCGGCTCTCTAGTCATTGCAGTCTCCTGGAGTTGCAATGCATACTCCAAATTCCACAACACATCTCCCATTGTAGGCCTATCAACACCATACTCAGCCAAACATCTCTCCACGGTCTCACCGAATTTCCTTAGTGAATCAGGATGGATTGTACCAGCTAGTCGAGGATCAATTATCTGCATGAGCAATCCCTTCTTCTGCCACTGCAGTGCCCATTCAGCTAAGTTCACCTGCTCCCTTGGAAGCGAAAGATCGATAACGGGCCTTGCACAAAGGACTTCAATAAGCACCACCCCAAACGAATATACATCCGACTTCTGTGTTAGATGGAACCTTTTAAAGTACTCTGGATCAAAATACCCAAAGCTACCTTTAATGGCCGAGCTTACAACTGAATGTTCAGGAGACGGCACCGCCCGTGAGAGCCCGAAATCTGCTACTTTAGCCGAGTAGTTCTCATCAAGCAAGATGTTTGCAGATTTGACATCACGGTGAATTATACCCTGTGCAGAGAAAGTGTGGAGGTAGTGAATGCCCCTTGCAGAGCCAATACAAATCTGAAGCCTCTGCTTCCAGGACAAACATGACAAATCTTTACCATACAGATGGTCTTTCAGTGTCCCATTCTCCATGAATTCAGAGACAAGTATCATCTCTGACTGCTCTACACAATAGCCAATGAGGAACACAAGATGTCGATGGTGAATTTTCGACAGGACGTTGAGCTCGGCAAGGAATTCATGTCGGCCTTGGCCACAACCAGGCTTGCCCCGCTTCACTGCTACTTTTGTGCCATCTCTGAGAACTCCTTTATAAACATCGCCAAAACCACCTGACCCAATCAGCATATTCGTGTCGAAGTTGTTGGTCGCCGATTGTATTTCAGCGAAAGTCATTATCAGGCCTAGATTTATATGTGGACCAGGAGATGCAGTGGTTCTTTCAGGGGTTTTGCTATACGTGCTCTCTCCATATACTGGCAAAGGCGACCACATCGTGCTCTCCGCAGTTGTGGCTTCCTCTTTCCTCTTCTTACATTTCAAAGCAAGCAAGCAAACAACCGACATCACAGACACTAAAGCAAGGCTTCCTCCAATGCTCAAACCAATTAGAAGAATGCGATCTTTCTTCTTTGAATTAGATTCAGAGACCACGCCTCGCAGAGGATACACCTTCATGATCTCCACGCCATTCAGTATGGCATTCTTTCCTGCTTCTTTTGGCTCAACACTTATATTTATGTACCCTGCCTTATCGGGTTCGACCATGTAGTCTTCGTAGTAAGGTGAAGCCAAGCTCTTGTACCTAATCTTTGAGAGATCCAGAGATGATTCTGCTAAAGAGCTACCAATATAGACATTGAAAATCAGCTGATTTGTTGAACTAGTACTGACTATGTCACAAAAATGCAGCCGAACGAGGTGCTTTTCACTAGAATTCACTGGAAACTGCCATGTTATATTGAATTTCATTGGCATAGAATTACTAATCGTATTCACTTCTCGGGCAGTACCATAGACACTCTCAGGAGCGATGTAACGGCTGACTCCTGTGTTCTCATAGTTGATCTGTGTGGTGGGGTTGGCCTTCTTTGCAGCTTGCGCCAAAAACAAGTACTCCTCATCAGGAACCCATGTTCTCCACACTGTATCATTTGAAGGTGTGATTTTGGATCCTCCCACATTGATTCTGTAGACGCTCTCCAACGCCTGCTCCAACAGTCCAATGTAATCCTGGCTCGAGTTAACATAACTGGCTTTGTCAGCAATGAGATCATCAGGTGCAGAAAAGACTTCAATTGCATTAACAAAGGCAAATGAAGGAGATGGTGATTGAGTGGAAGGTGTAAATGAGATCTTAAGCTTGTTGCTGCCTGCAGTGAGAAAGTACTCCTTTATATGAATCCTGCTACTCTTTTGGGCGCTGAAATTGCTTAACAATTGAAACCCAGAGACCGAAACGTTGAAAACAGCAGAGAAGAGATTGTATCCTTGAGAAGAGAAAGGATAGAAATGAAAGCGAATCACAAAGGTTCCATTGCCTTGGAGATCAAACTCATAAGAAGTTGGTCTTGTGAACACTCTCGCAGTTTTGTAGAGATCAAGCCGTGAATCCAGAGGTGGGTTTGGATCTTTCAACAGGATACTAGAAGTATCAGAGAGAATATGAGAATTGGAGTCCGCAGCAAAGGTCCGATTATCTACAGATAGAGAGGTGGTTGACCCACAATTGAAGAAGTATGTATCTGAAAGAGTGAAAGATGATGAGGGAAATTGAAAGAAGATGAAGAAGAAGAAGAATGAGTAGAAAAGAAGTTCAGGCATCTTATGGTTTTGCACCAACACCAATGATAGGAAGAGATGAGATTGGTGGTGTCTTGAGTGCAGCAAATGGGCATTTTTATAACTTAATTACATGGTTCTATGACCCAGCTGTGGACAGTACTGTACAAGAGGGGCACTTTGTTCTCCGTGTGGACTTGGAAGACTTCCAAGTCTTGAAGACGTTACCACGTGTGTAGGGATGTCTTATTGCATTTGGAGTGGAATGAAAAGCAGGGAAAAGGGACATCTCTATGCAGCATGTGGACATTAATCAATGACCAGGTCTGATATTTCCTTCATGGAAAAGTCGTCGGAGATTGGTTTCCAAGCAATTGACAAAAAGTGGGAATGGGACTGCAGTGGAACGTGGGTGGAAGGGCAAAGGCAAAGGGCCTCTAAAGTCTAACCACACAATAAATACAGCTAAGGTGGATAGGGTTGTGTTGGGTACTACTATTGGCTCAACCCAACTTTGGTGTCTGTGTGTTGGGTACTACTATTGGCTCAACCCAACTTTGGTGTCTATGTGTGTTGGGTACTACTATTGGCTCAACCCAACTTTGGTGTCTATGCATGGGTGTGTATATGTCATCCTTGAGGTTTTATCATTTTTCTTCATTGTGATTGATACATTTCTGATGATAAAATGCGTTTATGGTGATAAGATAAATTCAATAAATTATCACTGTTATTATGATAAATTCATATTATTGGATATATTTGCAACGATGATCGTCGACTTAAAAGTGGGCCATTCCGAACCAAAATTGACCCAAATGTTCATATATACTCGACCAAGTTTGACCCAAATCATGAATTCCTTGCCTGTATAGTATGAGTGATTACAGTTTTTGTTAAGTCAGGATCAACTTGGGTGGCGTCGATTACTCAAAATTCCAATTTTGGCTTGCTTTCTGAAGGGTATTAGAATCTACAAAATGTGTTAAGGTATTCTATATCTGTGATGCATGGCAATATTCTGCAAACATATGTTCTTCTTTTGAGTGAGGAACATTTTTTTAAGAGGTCCACATCATTCAGTCTGACATTGTTGGGCCCATTATTGGAAAGTCTAAATCTTCAATTTATCAAAATTGAACTTGGGAAGATTCAGCCCAGACCTTAGCCCATTGGCATCCACACATGAAGAACGGTAGAAGGACCACTTGGATCTTGTCAATAATCAGGAATGGACAGATAGAAAGCTTCATATTTGGATAAAGGGTAGGCCAAAACGTTAGCCGATTGGACATCATATGGTGTAGATAATGAGATGCCCAAGCGATTAGGTATTTCGATATATGATCCAATGGTGGATATAAGATACAAATTAGACAAACTACCCAGATATTAGTGTGAGGCTTAGCCTCTAGAAAGACAATCCACTCTTTCTCTGTCCTCTCACAACTGACCATCATCCGCCGGATAGTAAGTCATGGGAGAGAGGAAGAGATTAAAAGAGGCCAATAAGGTTGAATATATCACTTTCTACAACTAGTGTAAGTAACTTTAAATCAAATAATTCAGACTTTTTTTTTTTTTTTTTTGATAACTTAGGGTTCCTAGCCCTTTGGACAGAATAATCCCTACGGGCCTAAAAGAGAAAATTGGATAAAATTTTCCTGAAGTCTCAATGTGGTAGTGCAGTTTCGAATCCATAACCTTCAAATCCTAGACCAACTAAGCTACCCTTCAAAATTAAATAATACAAAATTGAATTCAAGCTTCAAGCAAATTGGCCGGACGATTTGCACATCACAGCCAAGTTTTCTACAAGGGCGGCTATAATGCACAATGTATTGTCTGAACTCTTAGAAGTCAGGTGGGTCCTTGTAAGGTCGCAGAAAGTGCAGGGCAGTTGTCTTCCACTTTCTGTTTTGTTCAATACGTGAAAGACAAAGTTTACTGAGACCCATTTGTTTTTATGGAATCAAATTTCTAATGATTCATGGATTATTATAGATAGGGTTGAAGGATATAAGATAATGTACGTAGGAGGAATCTAATTTTCCTATGATATGATTTACTATGTAATGGCTGGGTATGCCTTTTCCATCTCCTATTTATCTATTGAAGGAGATTATTTGATGTAGACTTCCATGTGATTGTTAGCATGGCCATTCTCCCACACATACCCCATTCTTGATCAAGATTCTTTCTATATAGGTCCCACTTGTGATTGGTTTAAACCAGCTTATTGATGAGTCCAGATCACCTATTACAGTTGTTACACCTTCATCGTGAGTAGACCAATAATTAATAGTCCGTCACGTTATCCAAAATTTTAGGTGATTTTGAAGTTTAAAAAAGTTTAAATAAGATGAAAGAAAATTACCTAAAATTTTGGATGATGTGACGGACTGTTCTTTGTCCACTCACGATGAAGGTGTAACTACTGCGATAGGTGATCGGGACTCCTCATTCCTCATAGATTGTTCTTGTCAACTCATTTAACCCTTAATATTGTTAGGTATATCATAATTAATGCATCTACAAGCATAGAAACCTTAGCTCCTCAGTCGGATACACCCAAGTTTTCCGGACGAAACAAATGTACCAAATGTACGAAACCAAAAAAAAAAAAAAAAAAACCATTCTCTTTGCCTTCTGAATTCAAGATGCCGTAACATTACATATTCAGAAAATTGTAGGGCCTGTTTGGGGGCTTTACTAATGGAGTTGAGTAGAGTAAAGGTTATTTTGAGGAAATAATAAAATATAAGTGGGTTATGATGGTATTTTATTTTTAGTTGTTTGTGATGAAATCTTTTTTATTTTTTATTGAAAAGTGGAGTTTTTTTTATCTTTTAGTGGAGAAATGATATTACTTTTAGACAACAATAAATTACAACAAGGACATATCAGCTCCAACTTTCAAGCAATCACCCATTTCAAACATGAATAGTGAGATGATTTTGTTCATCTGATTTAGAGTAGTGACTTCCGGAGATAATCCAAGATGAAAGAATAAGATGGTTAAAAGTGATGAAGATTATTTTTTTCTAGGATAATAATTGGATCATTAAAGTCATTTGATCACTGTGTTAAGCTACTGAGCTGTTTTTTACCAGTATATGTGTGTGTGTATACATGCATGCATGTATATCTATAAGTCTTCCTACCATGGGAGCTAGGAACCTCTCATTATTCATGTGAGAGGTAAAAACCTTAGTACCTTGTGACACCATTTGGATGCTCCCCAGTAATCAGGGATACTCTCATGGAAAGATCTCATTGTAGATATGTTCCTCGAGAGAAAAAAAATTATCTCAATCATATCATCACCATCATTGATTTAGGGGTGTTAAAGTATATTATAATATATTAAGTTGAAAGGTTTTGGATCTAATTTTGACTTTACTTATTAATTTTGACTAGAAGTTATTTTCGGTTTTTACAACTACTAACATACTCTCACTCCACTTTCCACTAATATACTTTCCCTATTTATGGACTCCGATCTTCTTCCTTTCTAACATACATAGAATCTTATCTCTTCATGCATACCCATGGTTAGCATGAGCTTTTGTGCTAGTTCAAATTATGAACAGTGAAATCATTCTTTCACATATGATCAATCTAATGGTGCACCTATGGCTGTGGTTCGGAACACTTTAAAATAAAAAAAAAAAATTCTACAAAAAGGGTCCTACTTTTTACAAGTCTCTAAAAGGCCAACCATATTTTATGTTTTTACTAAAACCTTCTTTGAACAAGAGTCAAATTGTACAAAAGTAAGTATACTCTCCAATATTTTATTTTTGACCACTTTACACCTAAAACTACTCGAATGACTCAAATGATGATTTTGCCAAATACACCCATTTTCACAAGTGCTCTTTTTGTACTTTTATAGAGGGGAGCCTCCTCCCATCAATCCAACTCGTTCGCATACACCATTAAACTCAAAAAAAAAAAAAAAAAATCCTCATTCACATACACCAAGACACTTGATTGGACCCGGTTTCATCTCAAACTAAGTTGGGCATTATTCACCATGGGATGTTATGATAAAAATCCTCAATAATGTATAGTCATTAGATTTTGAGGAACTAAAACTAAATACTAGGGTAATTTGATCGGGTTTTATCTAACATATTTTCCTAATCTACATCTAAGACTTTATCGTCATGCCTCCCTGGTCATCATGCATCCCGGTGGGCCTCATCTAATTTGAGTTAGTGAGATTTTCTAAAAACTAACCCCTTTTTATTTCACCTGATCCGAGACAATTTAGTAAAAATACAAAATTCATGAGCAAAAGGAGGGGACCTTTTTCTCTGTGGACTTAGAAGAACTTCCAAGTCTTTTGAGTATCCATCTTCAGGACTAAGATCAGTACTTCACCACTGTTTTGCATTTGGAGTGGGATGAAAAGCAGGGAAAAGGGGGTGTGTCTGGGGCCCCGTGGGTCCCACCATGAAGGTCCAGAGATTCCATAGATCGGACATTGTAAACTGTCTGATTAGTAGACTTCTCTATGCAGTATGTGGACATTAATTAATGACCAGGGTATGATTTTTCTTTCATGGAAAAGTCTTCTGAGACTGGTTTCCAAGGAATCGACAAAAACGTGGGAATGGGACTGTAGGGGACTGTAGGGGAACGTGGGTGGAAGGGCAAAGGAAAAGGGCCTCTAACCACACAAGAACTACAGTTAAGGTGGAAGGGCAAAGGAAAAGGGCCTCTAACCACACAAGAAATACAGTTAAGGTGGATAGGGTTGTGTTGGGTACTGTTGGTGTCCATGTTGCAAATATCATTATCAGGATAATATCAATGAGCTGGGGCGTACCCACATATATGGTTGTAGGAACAGTCCCCGGCTTGGACTTTGATCTTCTTTTAAAACCCATATAAGGGCGCGTTTGTGTACACATCCTTTCCACGGAAACAGAAAATTGATATGTCAGCAAAGTCCATAGAAATGAAAATCTCGAAAAATAATTTCCATAGAATTTAGAAATTCATGTTTGGTGTAAAAAGAGTTTCCTCATTGAATTGGTGCTAATGTTGTTTGGTGCAGCTGTGGATTCCTTATAGAAAATCAAAATTTCTTATTTGGTGATATAATTTTTTGAAGAAAAATAACATAACATGTATTTTATTTATTCAACATTAAATAATAATTTATATAAATAAATAAATTATGAAAGATTTGTAAGGTTTTGGGTTGAAATGGACAAGGATGAGGAAAATAGGGAGAAGTTTTCTGAGGAAATGAATTTCCCATACCCCCCATAGGAAACTAATTTCCACCGTTATCAATGAAAATGCGAACAAGGTAGGAAAATATTTTCGCGGAATTGTTCCGCAACAAATGCTCGAAAAATGAATTTTCCGCTGAAAAGTGTTACACAAACATGCCCTAAAACTCTTGAGTTTACCCTGAGAGATGATAGGGGGCAATTTCAAATTTTGCATTATTTTATCCAGATAATTGGATATATACTATTCAAAATAAATTATTTTAATTTATTATTAAAAAACTCGAGATGCTACAGCCTATATATGTGTGTATATATCATGTTGAGGTTCTATCATGTTTCTACATTGTGATATATTGATTCTAAAAAACGCCCCACTTTAAAAATGCCCCTTTTTCCGCCCATCTATCTTTTTTTTTTTTTTTTTTTTTTTGGGTCATGGTTACATATAAAGCAACACCAAATCCGTTCATTCATTTCATTTTTCGATAGAATTTATTGAGTAGAACACATTAAGCCGACCCCAAATCATTAAAGTAAGACTAAGATGATCATGATATTTCATTTTAAAGTAGTTGACATCAAAGAAAAACAAATTTGAGTTCTAACCATGAGTACTTCATCTGCACAAGTTTGTCTTTGAATTTCTAGGATTTTCAGAAGATGAGATACCATGAGACAATCAAATATGCCCCTGCCTAAAGAGAATGATTGAATACACCTTACCCTAGTAAATTGAATCCTTACCAAATTTAACAGTCTTTCACATAAAAGTATTTCTCATGAACTTTTAGGAATTCAATACAAACTAGACAAACTACCCAGATATTAGTGTGAGGCTAGCCTCTGGAAAGACGATCCGCTCTTTCTCTGTCCTCTCACAAGTGAGGATTGGCGTGAAAGAATACCCATCATCCGCCGGATTGTCAGAAATCCGGTGAGGCTCCATTTCTTGCTTTGTCCTTTCCCACCATTGCTGCTTCTTCCATTGCTCAAGAGAGACTTACAAGTTGAATCAGCACTTGAATTGGCCATTGCCAACAAAGAAAAGTTGCTGGGAGAAGTGTGGATGTGAGGCACATATATATTGTGTTAGAGAAAATGGGAAGTGGTTAAAGTATAGAGACTTCACAGCAAATTCCTCTCTTTAAGAACAAGATTGAAGAGATATTGAAATGAAGAAGAAAGTTCACAGCAATTTCCTCCCTCAAGAACAAGATTGAGAAGGAGATATGACCTTAATGAAGACTGGGAAGTGACATTTGATAATGATGGGGTTAACGGTCGCAATGGGTCTTTTAGTTTTGGTAAAGGTCACGCTGATCTCTAATCTCTTGTGATGTTGCAATAATTTATCGAAACAGTAAAGTAAATATCAAATCAATAGAAAATATAACAATTGTGTAAAAGAGAGGCATGGACATGAATATTCTCTAACTATATATATATATATAGAGAGAGAGAGAGAGCTCCTCTCCTTAGCTAAAGCTGAGGAGAAGCTTCGCTTAGTACGTGGGAGTCTTGCCATTTGAAAAGTTTTCATCCAAACATCATTTGATGGCCCGCCCAGAGAATGGACCCCGCCCAGAGAATTTCCGTTTCTCCGCTCTCCATCTGAGGTTAAAATCAAAAAACGAGATCAGTCATCTCTCTCTCTCTCTCTCTCTCTCTCTCTCTCTCTCTCTCTCTCTCTCTCTCTCTCTCCCTCTCCATTTCCCATTTCCATTCGCTGGCTCTCTCTCCTCTCTCTCCGTTCTGCCAGGCTTCGCGCGATCGAGAGTCTCCGGCGAAACGATCCTTTCCTCAGGCTTCTCTCCAGCGATCGATTTGGCCCTGGCTCTGCTCTCTCTCCATTCCTCCATTTTCCATTCGTTGGCTCTCTCTCTCTTCTCTCTCCATTCTGCCAGACACGATTCCCATCCTCGCACGATCGATCGTCTCCGGCGAGACACTCCTCTCCTTAGGCTTCTCTCCAGCGACTTTTCTCTTCCCCCATTTCTCCATCTCCTCTCCCTTTCCATTTCACCCAGCCCTGAAACCCATTTTCTCTTGCGAGGCACGGATTTCTCTCCAGCGACGATCTCTCTGCAGTGACGCCTCCCCTTCCCGGCCTCAGACCCAATCTCCAGCCAGCGACCGTCTCTTCGAGGTATGCCTTTTCTTCCTTCCTCACTTTTTTTTCCTCTGTTTTCTTCTGGAACCCATTTAGTGTTTTCTTCTGGAACCCATTTAGCTTCTGTGATTTTGGGGTTTTGCATGCTTGTGATTATTTTTAAGTGTGGCTCACATTTTTTTTTAATCGAGGCCATTGAATCGATTTTTGGTTCAGTTGCAACTTCGGTTTGACGAGGCACTGGTGGAAGATTTCTCTATTTTTCAATAGAGATTGTTTATTATATTTGTGATGCATTTTGGATATAATTGATTTAATCCTGTCACAACCCCGCCCAACTCAGCATGAAATTATCCGCTTTGGCCCATGTGCACGCGCGAGGACTTCTCAGGAGGTCAACCATCCTAGTACTGCTCCCGCCCGAGCACGCTTAACTTCGGAGTTCTTATGGTTTCCGGGGCCGCACGGTTTTAAAAGGCCTCATGCTAAGTTAATACGGGGTTTGACTTATAAGCCCAGGGTCAGGACATGGATATTTCCAATGTGGGCTAACGGAGACTCACCGTTTGAAGCCCATGGTTGACACGCTACGCCTCGTGGTTAAGGGTGTCGCCCGGACCAAGCTCTCACATTCTCCCCCACTGGAAATAGAGCCGTCATCGGCTCTGATACCAACTGTCACAACCCCGCCCAACTCAGCATGAAATTGTTCGCTTTGGCCCACGTGCACGCGCGAGGACTTCCCAGGAGGTCACCCATCCTAGTACTGCTCCCGCCCGAGCACGCTTAACTTCGGAGTTCTTATGGTTTCCGGGGCCGCACGGTTTTAAAAGGCCTCATGCTAAGTTAATACGGGGTTTGACTTATAAGCCCAGAATCAAGACATGGATATTTCCAATGTGGGCTAACGGAGACTCACCGTTTGAAGCCCATGGTTGACACGCTACGCCCCGTGGTTAAGGGTGCCGCCCGGACCAAGCTCTCACAAATCCTTCACTGTTTCTGTGTATCCTCTTCATCATCTTGCATGACGATGCAAGATTCATTAACAATCTTTCTCAAATTTTGTCACTAATTGATTGAGTTTCAATTAAAGTAGAGACTTAGTTTAATTATAGATATCAGGGATTTTTATGGATAATCACCTTAATTTTGTGACAATTACCAAAGCCCATTTTTTTCACTATTTTGAACTGGCATGCTTGTCACTTGATGGCACCCAATTATGAAAATCAGTTGGATAGAACAATCTTAATCATCCATCTAAATTTGATTGGGAAATCAAATGATGAGGATGAGAATTGTTTCTATAGAGCTTTTTATTTGGCCACTAATTGATTGGGTCTTTGTATACTTTTATTCATAGTTCATACAGATTGAGCATGGCTATAACACAATTCCCTTTATTTGATAATCATAACCATCTCACACCTGGCCTTAAAAAATAAACCAAAACCATTTCATCCAACTGTACATCTTGCAGTTTGCCCATTTAAGACATCAAACAAAGATAAAACTTGGAGGCACATATAATAACACTTTACCATTTATATGCAGCCATCCATCATGCATTTGGATTAGTGAGGTGGCCCCCCACAAGGTGGTTTTGACTGCTAATGTAGTTCAGTTGGTACTTGATCATCTCTCTCCAGTCTCCATGGTCCAGAGAACTGCATGTAACATAACCATGTACATAATTTGTGTAGTGAATGCATCTGGAGAGAATGTCGTGGTATATGTGTAATGTTACAAGTTCCGTACAGCCAGCAACTATTTAGAGGGGGCCCCTCACTCATCGTAGTTCAACAGAAACTAAATAAAAATTTGATATAACCTATACTTGCTTGCTGTCAATGGAGAGATGTCTCCAAAAGTTTCATTTCTTTGTTTCTTTCTATATTTTTTTTCATATTTAATCAGTAAAGCAGTTCGAATTCATTCATTCTTTCTTTTATATATGTTTGGATTTATATGAACAATTTAGCACCATAATATATATCATATGTGGTCCAGTTTCAAGATGGATATAACCTCCTCATCAACAACATATTTGCATTCTCCAGACGTTGAAGATGACATGACCCCAAAGGTGGGGATGCATTTTGATAATTTAATGGAGGTGTATGAATTTTATAATGCTTACGCGAAGCTTGCTGGGTTTAGCGTAAGAAAAGATTCGACTCGAACTAAGGATGGGGAGGTACTTTGGAAGTGATATTTTTGTTCAAAGGAGGGTAAAACAGATGAGAAACATTGGAAAGATAAGGAATGTGTTCAAAGGCGACGGATGGAAACAAGGGAAAACTGTAAGGCTCAGTTGCAAATTAAAAAAGATCAGTCAGGTGGTTATATAGTGTCTAAGTTTGTTCCTGAGCATTCTCATGCCCCCGCCACTCCTCATAAGAGATTCATGCTGAGATCACATCGAGAGGTGACAGAATCAAAGAAACAATTAATAAATACACTTGATTCTGCCAATATTCGAAGCACCCAACAAATGGTAGTGTTCAGAAAGCAGTCGGGGGAACTTGAGAAGATTGGATTTACAAATAAAGATGTTGAAAATCATCGTAGAAATGAAAAGGAAAAGAAAAAGGGACTAGATGGGCATATGTTATTTCAACATTTTGAGAATCGGAAAGAAATGAGTCCTGACTTTATTTATAATATAGAGAGAGATGGATATAACAAGGTCACACATGTTTTTTGGGCAAACCACACACTCCGTATAGCATACAATGTCTTTGCTGATGTTGTAACATTCGACACAACGTATAAGACGAATTGTTATGGATTAATTTTTGGTGCGTTCGTAGGTTGCAATCACCATGGTCAAACAACACTATTTGGGTGTGCGTTCCTCCCAAATGAAAAGGCTGAGTCATTTGAGTGGCTATTTAATAAATGGCTTGAAGCAATGTTGGTTGGTCCATCAAAAGGAATTATAACTGATCAGGATTTGGCAATGACAAAGGTCATACAAAAAATTATGCCGAACACTACACATCGGTATTGCCTTTGGCACATTCTGGACAAACTACCAACGAATCTAGGTGGAGTTTCTATTCAAAATGAAGGTTTGATTGATAGTATAAAAAAATGCATGCATAATTCTGACTCTCCTACTGATTTGAATGTGAATGGAAAAGGATCATGACAGAATATAAGGTTTGGGAGAATGAATGGTTGACACAAATATTCAAGATTCGGGATATGTGGGTATCGGCCTTTTTAAAACACACTTTCTTTGCCGGTATGTCAACTACTCCGAGAAGTGAAAGTATGAATGCCTTCGTGAAGCACTATGTAGAATATAAGAATACACTTCTTGATTTTATATTGCGTTTCGAGCAAGGCGTTGAACGGCTAAGATATCTTGAAAATAAAGAGGACTACGAGTCAAGCAATGTGAGACCGAAGCTGAAGGCATATTCTTCAATGGAAAAGCAAATGGCAGATATATATACAATAAATATTTTTTATAAGTTTCAAGATGAGCTATTCATGACTATGTCAATCATTCCGTTACTTGTGAATGAAGATGATGTCAGGTGTGTCTTTACCGTGAAAGATTTGACGGATGAAAATGAAATACTCAAAGATGTTTTGTGGAAGAAAGAGGAGAAGCTTGCTTTTTGTTCATGCAAAAAGTTTGAGTTCGAAGGCATCCCATGTCGTCATGTATTGTCTGTCATGAGGCAATTTTGTATCAGATATTTGCCCGAACATTACATTTTGAGGCGATGGACAAAGAATGCTAGAGTTGGAACATTTGTTGATAAAGATGGAGTTGAGATAGGATCTCATTGTTCCGACTCGTTTATGGCAAGGCATAATCATCTATCTTCAATTTTCAATGCACTAATTGAAGAAACCAGCTCATCGAAAGAATGTTATGATGTCTTGGTTAGTAAGCATGCGGAGTTGCAATTGAGCGTAAGACAAGTCAAATCAAACAATGCATCAGAAAGAAGTGTGTGCATGAGCAAGAAATTATAGGCAGCAATGTGGTAGATTATCATGATCCGCCACATGTTACTACAAAAGGACGCGCTAAGAGGCTTAAATCATCGAAAGAGAAAGCAACAAAGGGACGTCTTTGTCGTGGTTGCAACAAACGTGGTGTTTCACATGACAAGCACAATTGCCCGGTACTGTTGAATAGGTAAACAATAACGACTTAATTGAATTTATCCTCTATTTTTCATTTTTTACAAATGAATTTATAACACATTATTTCAGATTACGGAGCGAAGATGAACACAATGAGCCAGATCTTAATCTTGATAGCAGCGAGAGTTCAGACGGCTCTGATTTAGGCATTCAGTAAACTATAATGGTATTTGCCTTTTGACTTTCGATTTAATCTTCACCTTGCATATTTTCATGTATCATTCTTTATAATGTTTTTTCTTATGTGTAGGGCCTGGATTTAGTTTGGGTGTTTTTCCTCATGCTTTTGCTTACCAAAGTTTGGATGTTTTTAAATGCATCAGGTAATTGTGGCATTCGCTTGATGACAATGCATCTTGATAGTAGTGAGTGTTCGGAAGATGGCATTCGCTTGGCCTTCAAAGAACTTGGATGATGCAATTGGATGATGCCTTCTTTTTTCATCATAATGTGATGGATTTTAAACACTTTCTTTGTCTTATGGTTGTACTTGTATTTAGGAGAGGATTTTAAACACCTTTATTGATCAGGCTGTTCGGTCTCTTTGGTGTACCATTATTGATCACATGATTCTTTAGATTGGTATTATAGGCTTGGGCTAAAGCTGGAGTAGTGAAATCCCCATTTCCAGCTATCGGCCAGTCGCTCTCTGCCACTACAATGCCCACATTGGTCCCAGCAACTTTCTCCATCGCCCAGTACATGGCACTCATCGCTTCATTAGTGAATATAACCTTGCCACAACAGTGTTAGCTTTAATGGTGCTAATGCCAGCTGTTGCAAGTGGCCTGTGCAACATACTGGACATTCTCTCCTGGGATCACCTCATTACCAACCGATATGCACTTGAATTCAACGTCAGGGGTATAGGCTGAAACATGAGTAGAAATCCATGAACTCACTGCTTGTTGGCTGCTGGCGAGACTGGCAATGTCTTCATTACGCACTCCTAGAGTGACTAGCAACTTTGATCCTTTCAAGGCCTGTAGAACATCAGGTTGGGGTCTGATCCGTTCGATGCCATATTGGAGGTATAGATTGATTACGTTGATTGGGGCAGGTAGATTGCTCCCTTGCATGCCATAACAAACGCCTATGGGGTACTTGGCACCTGAAAAAAAAATTTCTTCATAGACTTCCTGGGTTATGTTTTTGTCTTCCAACATTTTAAGTTTCATATGGTTTCCCTTCTTAATTACCACTTGAGCATTTGGTTGTTGGTTGGTCATTCATTGACATCTGAGGACGACACAGAAGTAGCATTGACATAATCAAACAGAACCCAAAAGCTACGGATTCATTTTCTTCAACACAAAATCCAAACCCAAACCCAAAAGAAAGTGATTGAATAGAATAAAGCTAGAATCAACAAAAAAAAATCACTTGCAATCCATCAATCACGTTGGACAAAAAATGAATATAGACAACCATTTCAAAGAAAAAAAAAAGACAATGAAAAAGGAGCTTTGATTCAAGGATCCAATTACTATAAGTTTACACCTTTTAGTCTTTGATGCATTCAATAGTCCAAATGAGACTTTCCAAGGTTGAAACAAGCACAAAAAAAAAAAAAGAAAAAAAAAAGAAAAAAAAAAGAAAAGAAAATACCAAATAGCTCGTGCCTCCCACAACAGAACAATGTTTACATCCCATAAGACAAATAGGCCCGTCCATCCTTCTGCCCATGCCACATGTACGCAACAAAGAGGAGAAGAATCGCAATCGAAAATGCAAGGCCCTTTTTGCTTCGACTTCCTTTCATGTGAGTCTCCATGCTCTCACTTAGATGTCGTATTTCTAGGCACAACTCATTGATTGAGTCTTTCATTTCTTCCATTTTCACTTCAACTTGGCCTCGACTTAAGGTTAGCATCGATGTACATTCTGGAGCAATTTCATCCATCCATATGAAAAGACCACAACCTCTTCCTCCCTGCAATGAAATTCATAATGATATAATGAATGTTGGAGCAAAAAAATAAACAGATTTATGAATGAAGTTAAAATGTTTTGAATATTGAAGAAAAATATCAATAAATGAATTTGGAAAGATGGATGCTTACATGTAAATCTGGACATTTCCAAAATTTACGGCCAGGGTTGGATGTAGTACGAGACGTCTTTAAAATCATATACCCGTATCCACATGGGCATTTTGAAGCCCATTCTAAGCTTCGGAATGATGACAAAGATGACTTTCCTATATATTCTTGACCTGAGATCTCAGACAAAGTAGATGAATTCAACTTTAATTACAAATGCTTAACATTTATTTAAAAAATAATTAATCTCATATCACATACTTGAAGATGACATGGCTCAGCCTGAGGATGAGGACTTATACTGATTTGTCTTTGATAAGTTACTCTGTAAAATCAAATTTAGGTTAAGGAAACTACAGCAAAAGAAGTCTAACTTCAACTGAAGCCAGCCTAAAATTTCTCTTCATATTCAGTTCTTGCTCTCTTTGTAGCAAATAAAACAACACTATTATGCCCTTGGATTTACTCTAAGACTGCACTTTTTAATATTTCTTCAATATTTCTTTCCAGTCACCCGCTTAACCACATAAGTTAGGAAGTGACCTTGTGTATTAATCTTGTGAGAAGAAAACTGCAATAGACATAGAAATACAGTTTTTACACACAACTCCATCTTGGTTCCTTCCTTACACCAATCACAGTATCTTAAATCATTATTATTAAAAAAGAAAAGGACGTGATCACAAAACTGGACCAGAGTAATGGCCTTAGCAGAACCATCCAAACAAAATAATTCACTATGCAGATTTGTTTAGCCAGCCAACTGTTTGCCTTTTATTATTCCCAAAGAGTTTATGTGATTCAGTTACACTTATATTAAAATTTCATCACATTCATAGTTAAAAACCAGCCAACTATATGGCCATACACTAACATCAAAATGTTATATGCTCTCACATTTGACAGTATCAAATCCACTTGCTCATTCATGGTAAAAAAAATTATCACATTCAGAGTAAAAAAACAACCACTCATTAACAGCATACCAGATTCACTGTCACATTAGCTGACTCTAAAGACTGCCAGACCCTATGAAGATCGGATTGGAGATCCTATGGAACCTCTTATATTGGATGACACATCAACCTTGATCTTTGATACAATTTGATCTAGAAGGAGAATTTTCCTTCAAATGTTATTTTCTCTCTTTTGTTTCCACACACTTCATGCAATTGCAAGAACCAGAGGTATCATTTAGTCCCTATTAAATTTGATGTCACCAAGTGTTTTTTACAGAGTCAATCTGTATTTTTGATACTCAGTTTTATTTTGTTTACATTCAACTAATTGTCACAATGTATCAAAAAGAAGTTTTTTTTAAAAACAATGCAAAGTCCAATCTAAGTCAAGAACCAGAGGCTTTTTTTTTTTTTTTTAATACTGCAATGTCCCAGAATCCCACTCTTCACCAACCCCAGCTTATTTTTATAGAATAAAATGGCATCAAAATTTCTAAGTAAATTGTCCCAGAATCCCACTCCCAGCACCAAAACCAACAAAGGAGAAAGATCGTCGATTTGGAGAGGTCAAAACATGCTGGAAGAGAAAAATAATCAGAGGTGAGGGGACGTGAACATCCAAATGCAATAATCACAAATCACCCCCTTAATAACCCAAACGACCAAAATCATCGATTCAGATGGTAAAAAAAAAAAACCCAAAATCACAGAAGCTAAATGGGTTCCAGAAGAAAACACTAAATGGGTTCCAGAAGAAAACAGAGGAAAAAAAAAGTGAGGAAGGAAGAAAAGGCATACCTCGAAGAGACGGTCGCTGGCTGGAGATTGGGTTTGAGGCTGGGAAGGGGAGGCGTCGCTGCAGAGAGATCGTCGCTGGAGAGAAATCCGTGCCTCGCAGGAGAAAATGGGTTTCAGGGCTGGGCAAAATGGAAAGGGAGAGGAGATGGAGAAATGGGGAAAGGGAAAAGTCGCTGGAGAGAAGTCTAAGGAGAGGAGCGTCTCGCCGGAGACGATCGATCGTGCGAGGATGGGGATCGTGTCTGGAAGAATGGAGAGAGAAGAGAGAGAGCCAGCGAATGGAAAATGGGGGAATGGAGAGAGAGAGCAGAGCCAGGGCCAAATCGATTGCTAGAGAGAAGCCTGAGGAAAGGATCATTTCGCCGGAGATTCTCGATCGTACGAAGCCTGGCAGAATGGAGAGAGAGGAGAGAGAGCCAGCGAATGGAAATGGGAAATGGAGAGAGAGAGAGAGAGAGAGAGAGAGAGAGAGAGAGGAGATGACTGATCTCGTTTTTTGATTTTAACCTCAGATGGAGAGCGGGGAAACGAAAATTCTCTGGGAGGGGGTCCATTCTCTGGGCGGGCCATCAAATGATGTTTGGATGAAAACTTTTCAAATGGAAAGACTCCCACATGCTGAGTGGAGCTTCTCCTCAGCTTTAGCTGAGGAGAGGAGCTCCCATATATATATATATATATATAGGAGATGTTCCTATGAGAGATATCTCTCACCTTATATGAGAGATAGAGGTGGGGGTAGGGACTCACATTTAAGTTGTTGGGATTGGATATCGATGTGAGGGCCCCCACCCAATCTCTCATATAAGGTGAGAGATATCTCTCATAGGAGCATCTCCCATAAATATGTGTGTGTGTGTGTGTGTGTGTGTGTGTGTGTGTGTGTGTGTGTGTGTGTGTGTGTGTGTGTGTGTGTGTGTGTCAGGTAAAGGTCATGTAAAAAATCAAATCAATAGAAAATGTAACAATTGTGTAAATGAGAGAGATATTTCAGGTAAACAATATATATATATATATATATGAGAGATGCTCTTGTAAGAGATATCTCTCACCTTAAATGAGAGATTGGGTGGGGGCCCTCACATCCACATCCACATTCAATTACAACAACTTAAATGTAAGGGTCCCCACCCCTATCTCTCATATAAGGTGAGAGATATCTCTCATATGAGCATCTCCCTATATATATATATATATTTTTTTATGAGATAAAGTAATCTAAAGTGAGATGAGAAATTAGTGATCAGTATGCTAACCAATTTACTTTTGTTTTGTGAAATCAGACTTTTTGGCAGTGGGATGGTAGGTTTCTTTTCTTTTCTTTGTTTTTTTTTTTTTTTAGCTATTGCTTTACTTTCCCACTTGTTATGACCAATCAAATATAGTAAAGAACAAAAAACAGACAGTTGGAATTACTTTTCCACAATTTTCACTTTACATCTTGAAAAACAGACATGCCTTAAGAGAAGGGCAGCAATGGGTTGTTTAGGTCAGGTTCAGGTCACTCTGATCTCTAAGTTAAAATGTACAGTCCCAAACACTAACCTAGAATGTTTATTAATCAATGTAATGACAATGGTAATCCTCAATTCTGGAGTTTGGTGGGAATTGAACTGGCGGGTTAAAATTCAATAAGCCATAATATAGTTGAGTGGCATACGAAATCATGTGTAGAAACTTAAACCCAACCCATTTATTAATCAGGTTAAAAAAAAACGTTAACTAAAATCAAAAAATATTAAGTTGGATTTGAGCCAGCTTGGCAGGTTGGGTTAAGAAACAGAAATTGGCACCTATAGCTGAGATAGAGGGAAAAAAAAAATAGTAGAAGGGGATGTGGATTTTCTCCCCATTGAGGAAACATGACAGGCTGGGACTAATTGTTCATGAATCTGAAAACCATACTTAAGGTGATTTATTAGCTTATGATTTGGTTTTGTGACAAGTAGATCTGTACAGATTAACAGGTGCTTAGAATTGTACCATATTTTAATAAACAAAATCACAAGATACATCCTATCCACTAGATGATTTTTCCTGTTTAAATTTCAGACTACAGACATCCAGTTGGGACCCACAATCTGATTGTCCTCAGTTGGGGGGGTGTATAGCATTGACAGCCTGGATTGTACCTTGTCAGACCCTCAAGATAATCTTGAGCCTTGACCTTCTGATTTCCCCTGCTGAATGTGGACAGGACAACCTTTTTTTCTTTGAATATAAGAGGCCAGGGGCATCATCCCATGAGGAAGAATCTTGGGCCACTTTGGATCAATCAGGACCCACCTATTTGCCAATCCAAACTGGGACCCATAACTACTAGGCCATACTTAAATCCAGATCCAATTGGCATTAAAGCTAAGCCTGGACTAGCCCATATGAAATTACTGGGCCAGAAACAAGTGCGGTCCCACCCCAGAGACCTAACAGCATATCCGAAATCCAGCCCAATCTGAGCTGGGCTAGAATCAGGCCTAAATGGCCAGTCCATCTTTATCATCATCTCACAACTTGGGATGACAAGGAGTGGATTTTGGTATGGAATAAACTTGAACCGAGCCTCAACTCACACTAATGACTAATCCCATCCAAATCCAACTTGCCTCGCAACGGGTCATTTGAAACGATGGAATCGTGGAAACAAGCTCTTATTTTATGATTTAGAGCTTATTTTATATTGTATTTTGTTTTCTTATTTACGTCTAAAATGATTTAAAAGGCAATAAAAAAAAAAAAAGGCAAAATAAGCCAAAATTTTTCTCAAAAAGGAAGCTGCAAATCTGTAATGCTCCAAATAGTGTCCAAAATTGTGTGCTAAACCAATGGGAAGGAAGAAGGAAACTTCTGTACAGATATCTTGGCTGGCATGTCTGCCTTGCTGGAATACACCCACCAGTTCTCCTCTCCTCCCCCATATCAGCCCAAAAGGTTATTTTATGACAAACCCATCTTTCAGACTTTGCTATAAATAAAACCACAAACAGCAGCTGCTCTAACATGTATAAGCACACCTATCAAGTAACAACAGGATCTAAGTAGTGAGGTTTATCCACTTTCATTCAGCAATGAGCAACAGGGCCAGTACCATCAGTATTGGTGAAGGAAGCTTGATGGGGAGAAGGCCTCTGCCAAAGAGAGGGCAGATTAAGTCTAGAATAGCAGCAAATGCTATCAACTCCATTGTCTCAATGCTTTCTAGAGCCAGAGCCATGTCAAGTGGACCACATGCTGATAGAAAGTCCAAGACTATTAGGAAAGGAAAGCCAAGGCAGTGTTGAATCAAAAGAAGAGAAATGGACATTATCGGCAATGAAGATTACTTTAAGGGTTGGCTTGTGTGAATTTTAGGGTTGGCTTGTGTGAATTTTAGTTCCTTTAAGGCCTTTGAAGGTCTTTTCTTTTTCTTAGTTCCTTTAAGGCCTTTGCTCATGTCATTGCCAATGACAAAAAAAAATTTGTTTTTGGAGTTACCTGTAAGTTTTGTGTCTAATATGTAAAGGGTACATGAATCTTACAGGATTATTAATTAGTTATTGTTGCTACTGATGAAGTGATGAAGTGTTGTTCTTGGAAATTTTCAAACATTTTCAAGATCTAGTAATTGGCAAACATAGGATAGTGTCAAAAAGAAAATGGCATTTTATGTATAACAATTTCCTTGCATAATCCTATTAAGTTGGCTTGCAAAGACCCTTGGCTTAGGCGTTAGTTGGATCTAATGGGTGTCATATAGGTCCACTAGCGCTTAAGAGAGTCCACTATCATTACACTATTTACGTGAACCACCAAATTAATGATTATATTATTTAGGTCGGACTATTTTAAGATTTGATTTGATTCTTCGTAGCGGGGAGAAAAGGTCAACTCTCACTTCCGCTTAAATCATATAATTGGTAAGAGAGATTATTCGTCATTTCATCTTAAATGTCTACGACCCACTAAACAAATATCCTACACATCTTAACTTTACCTAAATAGAATCCACCACAAGCGGCCCTCTTACCTAACCTATTCTTTGTCTCCATATACATGAGGTCCATCGCATCCAACCCAGCCACCCTTTCATGGAACCCATTGGTCACATGATGGATCTCATATGTCCACTAATTATCATTCAATAAAATCATATATTTTTTTATTAACTACAAAAATAAATTAATTTTAATTTATTAATCAATTTGCATAAGATTTAACCTGGTCTAAGGTCTATGCTTGTGTTGGATAAAAACTAGAGTACTTTAGAAACAGGCCCTAAATTTTGACAACTTCTCCACTTTTGAATATTTGGATTTGAGGCCAGCCCTGTAGATAAAAGGTGATAATAGTTTGATGGGCCTGGCATCAGAGGAACCGAAGTCCGAGTCATTTGGGTTCTGCTTACAGGTCCACAAACATATTTCAATCAGTGGCCCCATTCGGTACAGGAAATCAAAAGGATCAGATGATAGAAATGTCAAATTAATGGGCATGCAGTCCCAACCCATGATGCTAGAGCATGGTCAGTTGTCTAAAATCTACACCCCTAGAAACCAAAAAAAAAGGGGGGCCTGCATCAACACATCTTACAAAAATTGAAAGTCATAAAAATACAAGAAGATTTTCATTTAAAAAATGAAAAACATCAGACCATCTCCAAACAGTACTCATTTAAAATCAATTCAGAATCCTCAAGAAAGAATGAAAACTTCAGAAATAACTCGCATGGAGGCCCTGTGCGATACACAAGTTAAGTCTCATGTAACCTGAATAATATATGAGAATTAATATCCCTATGATATAAATCCATTTATAAGAAACACATAAAATAAAGTTGCCTCTTTCTCACTTTTGTTGTCTGCTTGTAAATGTAATTTGATTTTGTGCCTTGTAGATTCTACATTGCATTTGCCTCATCTCGGTCTTATCTATCCATCTTTGGCAGATTCTACATTGCAATTGGCTCTTGGGTGGGAGATGTGTGGAAAAGAAATGTCCAGAGTTAATGTGATGAAGAGTTTTAGGGGAGAAATGGTTTAAAGATATGAGAATGGTGTTTCCTTTTTTTTAAGAGATGCAACTATTGATTCAAAGAGAGATAAAAAAAAGTTGGCATGTCTTTTGAAGTAATAAATGGGGCCCAATTGCTGATGTGGCTCAAGGAAAGAGAGATTTGAAGTTTTTTTGTGTAACTACTTTCTAACCACTATTCAGCTTTAAAGAGAAAGAATAATAATAAGACCTACTATTGCCACATCTCCTAGGGCGCCCCTGGGGGAAATTCCCAAATTGCTCCTCCCCAAAAAAGAAAAAATAGTGAGAATACCAGTTTATGTAATCTAAGAGCTAATCACATAAAAATAAAAGAAGAGAATTGGAAGAGAAAGGAAATGGTGGAGTTTGGGTAGAAAGAGAGTTGTAGAAATGGAAAAGTGAAAGTTTGAGAAGTGGGTAGTAGAGGTAGTTTTTGGTAAAGAGATAATTGTTTGCATCAGATAAGTGGGGTGAAAATTAAAAAGATTTAAAAAAAAAAGAATAATTGACTATCAAAATTAAAGCAAAAAACTTTCTAGCTTAATATATTATACCTAGCACAGTAACTCGTACTCAGCATGGTATCTCCCTGCATTGCAAAATTAAATAACCATACATTAAAAAGGTTATGAAAGTACCTCTTTTTCATAGAGCAAATTGCATAAAATGAAAACAGAGAAATTCGGGCAAAAAGAGAATAGAAAAGAAGGGTTAGAAGAGAATTTTTATATAAAGGAAAAACCGAAACTTTAAAAAGTGGAGAGTAAATGTGAGTGGTTTGATAGTTATGAGTGGGTACTTGCATGAGATAAATAGTGGAAAGAAAATGTAGAACATTTATAAAAAAAAAAAAAAAAGCATAACTGCCGGTCAAAATTCTAACTAATGGTCAAAATTAAAGCCAAAACCTTCTAACTTAATATATTATAACCAGCACAATAACCCGTGCTCAACATGGATATGGCCAACAGTGCAATTTAAATATTCATGCATTAAAAAGTTTATAGATTTTAGAGAAAAGAAACTAAAGAATGTGAAGGTTATGAGAGTACCTTATTATTCAATTCAAGAGCTAATGGAAGAAAGCGGAGAATTTGAGTAGAAAGGGAAATGCAAAACTTGGATTTAAATGGAGCTTTTGCAATAAAATGAAAGTGGAGAGTGGTTATAAGTGGTTTTGATTATAATGAGATATAGTAGGTAGTTGCATGAGTGGGGAGAGAAGTTTTGAAAACTAAATAACTTGCAGTCAAAATTATAACTGTCGGTCAAAATAAAATCCAAAACCTCCTATCTTAATATGTTATAATTGGATTGAAATGGAGCTTTTACAAAATAAAAGTGGGGAGTGGTTACAAGTGGTTCTGATTATAATGAGATAAAGTATGTAGTTGCATGAGTGGAGGGAGAAGTTTTGAAAACTAAATAACTTGCAGTCAAAATTATAACCGCCGGTCAAAATAAAATATAAAACCTCCTCTCTTAATACGTTATAATTGGATTGAAATGGAGCTTTTGTAATAAAATAAAAGTGGGGAGTGGTTACAAGTGATTTTGATTATAATGAGATAAAGTAGATAATTACATGAGTGGGGAGAGAAGTTTTGAAAACTGAATAACTTGTAGTCAAAATTATAACCGCCGGTCAAAATAAAATCCAAAACCTCCTATCTTAATACACTACATGAAAAGAGGGCTTTTCCGGTGATTTTATCAGCGCCGGCAAAGAAATCGCTGCGTATCGAAATCTTTTGCGGCGAAAAATACATCGCTGCAAAGTAATAATATCCAGCTGACCATTGGATTTTTTGCAGTGAGTTTCAGTTCCTATTGTAGTTATTGCGGCGATTTTTTTCGCCGGGAAAGTCTCGGATGATATCGTCGGGAAAGTCTCGAATGATTAAAAAATAAGTAGAGCCCAAAAAATTTAGGTTTTCATTTCCCGCGCCCACTCCCTCGCTCGCGCCATATCCATTTCCAGCGTCCTGTGTCCCTGCCTTTTTCTCTAAATCGTGCTTGAAGCTGCCCCCTTTCCATTTCTAGCGTCCCTGGTCTCTTTCTCTAAATCGTGCATCTCTCTCTTTTTCATCATCAACTCAACTGCACTGCCTTCTTACAACCCTCTTTCTCTTTTGCATTAGTGTTTGTGGTTCATCTCGTTCTGGTGCATTCGATTTCCTCCACCAGCGTCGTTGCGTCGCAGCCCGCCGTCGCTCAAGAAGATGCCCCCCTCCAGATCTGGCTCGTCTCTTTCGGCTCCGTCGAATGGCACGCTGTTCCATGTGTTTCTTCCAAGGCAATCCCGATTCTAGGGTTTCTTCCCTCGTCTATTCTCATCCAGCATCGACGGTTCGATTTCAGAGTGGGATCTTTTCTCCTTGAAGCAGAAGGTATATATTCAAATGCCCCTTAGATGACAATCGATTTACAATTTTTTTTTTTTTTTTTTAAGAAGTCTGATTTATAGATTTTTTTTTCTTCTATTACTGCTCTGTTTCTGTTGGTGTGTGCCTTTTTTTTTTCTAATTTTTTAGATGCTAATCTGGTTTGGGGTATTTTTGGATTGAGAGTGAGATGGGATAAAAACCTTATTTCTCCTTCTTAAGCTTGGGATAAAAATCTGTTGGTGTGCCTTTTTAAGCTTTCTATCTGTTGGGTGTTTGGTGGGTTTTGATGGGTTTATAAGATTTTCATCTGGGGTTCTAAAGCTCTGTTTTGTGTGTGTATTGGGTTTGTGAAGTTTTCATTTCCGGGTTTCTGCATCTCTTTTTCCCCTGCTGGGTGTTTGGTATGTTTGATGGGCTTTTGAGATCATCTTTAATTTAATAGTAGGCTCAATTTTTACTGGAGTGAAACTTGAAGACTAGTAAGAGAGACTTTTATTTTTTTATCAGCTCTGGTTTTTAATAAATGAGCTAGAGATTTGCATGAGTCCAAGCCTCGGAGGATTGGGATCTGATTAGTGTAAGGATGGAACTATTGGCTATTGCGAGTAAGACTCGATTTCTTGAGATTCAAATAGCTTATAGGCTCTAACACTCCATGATTCATCTTCTGCAAACTTTTTGAAGTCAAATGATTTAGTACCATTTTTTGCAGTTATTTAGGTGTAAAGCGTGTGTTTAATCCAACAAAGGCTTGATAAGAGCTGAGTAATGTGCTAATGAAAAGGTAACAAGAGGGTTTTAGATATAAGAAAGGTGGGCAACACTCAGATTATTTGAAGAATACTTTACTTAAGTGGAGAACTGAGTACTTTATCAATTGTAATTCCCCTATGGTTAGGTGTCCCATGAAGTTTTTTGGAGATCTCCGACTGGCTTTGTCTCTGTTAGTGCAATTTCAAAAAATAAAAATAAAAAAATATGTTACCTTGTTTTCTGTGAATTCTTTGAGATAGAACTTGCCCTAAAGTTTATTTGTTTCAAGTGCACTCAAAATCTAGACCACATTCAAATATAAAAGCAACGCATCGGCCAAAACAGTCGTGATTGAATGGTGTTAGCACTTAGTTTCACAAAAATGCTAAGGGACTGATCCTTGGATTTTCAAGTTGAAAGTGTAATTACAATATATACCTGACCAGTTGTCCAATATAGCAACAAAAATAAAAGTAAAAATAAAACAATAGTGTTCAACATTTTTGGTTTTTTACATGGGAGTGGTTCTCCCCTTAAAATATTTAAAACCTATTGGCCCACTTATCCATGTTATGATAATTGTTAATTGTCTTAATCACCAAGGCCGCTTGGCTTATATCTTTCATCTTAAATTGTTACCTAGAACAATTTTTTTTTTTTATAAGCAGCCATAAGCCATGAGCAAAATTCTAGCTAAGAAGTTCCTAGTAATAAAGATGAACTCATCCACAAGGCCCACCAGATGAATGCTTTACATCTCATTCATATAAAATCTAAAAATTTCATATAAGGGTGCCATAATCATGGGAAGGAGTTCCCACAAGTTAGAATACAATGAGAGAAAACTGTGTATAAGTAGTCATTTTCTCTATTAAAAAGAAGAAAGAACTGGACCACCCAGTCCTAAAGATGTAGCAACAGCTATAGTGATAACATTAAATTGGCAATTGATATGCGTCTTTTGCCCATATCTACATTCAAAATGGAAGAAACAAATATATGTTAAAAAAAAATACCAAATGAGAGGCAACATCAAAGGTGTGACCACATGGAATCCAACCACCAATGCACCTGCTCCCAAAAGCCATTATTCACTTTGTTTTCTTGGGAGACTTGTAGAAACCATCAATGATGCTCTTGCAAAAGAACGTATTCAGTTAGTCTTCAATGACCAAGTACAAATAAATCCATTAAGAAGAGAAGAACATCTCCCATCATACAGATCATAAGCTGAGAAATATATTTAAAAAAGGGATTGGTGGAAAAGTATTCTTGTATTGCTTAGCTAAAATTATGTACACAAGTAGGATGATTAACATAGGACGCAAGCCATCCAAAATTTATGAAGTGACCTGTTCTAATCCAATAATAGTCATAGAAATTCCTTTGGAACATCATCCTGGGTGAAATGGTCCTATTGGCTGAGGTATCTTGCAAAAAATTCAGACCTGATGTGATGGGTCACAAACATTAGATGCTCGTTTAATGTCAGCATAAGTGAATTTTGTTTGAAAGAGTTTGTTTACATGCCAACTATTGGACGGTTAGGATGCCAACGAGGTGAACTCTTTGGAGACCCTTATGTGATTTCCTTTCCCACACTTACTTTATAGCAACAAATAACATCCCAAAGACCATTCATTTAATCACATGCAACAAGATATATCCAACATTCATTTTCATTAAATGTGACTCCTTCAATGTGTCGAAAATTGCCGCATAACTCTGGTTATCTAATAAGTTTTCTCAATCATGTCTTTTTTCTAGATGGATAAAAGTTGGATGAACAAGCCTGATAGACTTTTATCACCTGCATACGCTGAAGGGGTCAACAATTTTCTTACACAAGCACGGAACCATGCTTATAGAAGGGATTGTATCCGATGTCTATGTCGTACGTGCCTTAACAATCGATGGTTGCCTATATTTGAGGTGGAAACTCATTTGTATATCAAAGGGATTGATCCAAATTACACCCAATGGGTATTTCATGGAGAGGAGGAGACATTTAATGTCAGTGATGATGATATTGAGGACAAGGTTATACCAGAAGATGATTACATTGATGACATGCAACAGATGTTGGATGACATTTGGGCAGGCACCTTGGTTAATGTGCCCCAAGACAACACTACTTCGCCAAATAGGCCACCAATACCTGAAGCCACACCAGCATCATCTTTTGACCAGCTATTAGAAGATGCTCGACGTCCTCTTTTCAACGAATGTACAAAATTTTCAAAGCTGTCATTCATTATCAAGTTGTTACACATGAAATCAATTGGTGGATGGTCAATTAAGTCATTTAACATGCTCCTTAACCTGTTGAGGTCTGCCTTCCCAGATGCGCTCTTGCCACAATCATTTGGGGAGTCAAGGTCTTTGGAGCGCGATTTGGGCTTCAAGTACGACAAAATACATGCATGTGTGAATGACTGCATCTTATTTTGGAAAGAAAATGCCGCTCTTAATGAATGCCCTGTATGTAAGGCTTCGAGGTGGATACCAAATGCACACGGGTCACGAGTGATACCTCAGAAAGTGTTGCGACATTTTCCTTTGAAACCGAGATTGCAACGTCTCTTTATGTCTGCAAAGATAGCAGGTGATATGAGATGGCTAAAGAGCAACGGGCGATAGAAGATACCATTATGAGACATCCGGCCGACTCTGAGTCCTGGAAGAAATTTGATGAACAACATAGTTGGTTCGCTGCTGATCCTCGCAATATTAGGCTCGGTCTGTCAAGTGACGGCTTCACTCCCTTCAACAACTTGGCTAAACCTCATAGCATTTGGCCAGTGATCCTTGTTCCATATAATTTGCCACCGTGGTCATGCATGAAAGACCAGTTCTTCATGACATCTCTGATTATTCCTGGCCCAACATCACCAGGGAATGACATCGATGTTTACTTGCAGTCGTTGCTTGATGAACTACTTGAATTTTGGGAACATGGGGTACCTACATACGATGCCTCAACTAGGGAAACATTTATGTTGCATGCCGCCTTATTGTGGACAATTAGTGACTTTCCTGCCTATGGGAATCTCTCTGGCTGGTCAACAAAGGGAAAATTGGCTTGTCCAGCTTGCAATGCCGACACAGACTCCAATTGGTTGAAATATGGCCGAAAACATTGTTATATGGGACACCGACGTTTCTTACCGACAGATCACATATGGAGAACGAGAAAAGGGTTATTCAACGATAAAGAAGATTGTCGCATGCCACCGAGGGATCTAGGAGGAGACGATGTTCAAACCCAATTGCATATGATTGGGGATGTTCAGTTTGGTAAATCTCGTAGGAAGAGAAAACGCACTGTTGAAGAGCTAAATTGGACAAAGCGTAGCATATTCTTCAAGTTACCTTATTGGTCAACACTTAGACTTCGGCATAATTTAGATGTTATGCATATTCAGAAGAATATTGCTGATAACATTTTATTCACTTTAATGAACATTTCAGGAAAAACTAAGGATAATATCAATTCACGGCGTGACTTGGAGCTTTTGGGTTACCAAAAAGAATTACATTTGAGGCATGAAGGTGATCGTGTAACAATGCCACATGCACTTTACACATTACATGAAAATGAAAGGAATAAATTTTGTGAGTGGCTGGCCGATATCAAATTTCCAGATGGATTCACCTCCAATATCTCAAAATGTGTTTTTCTACGTGATTGTAAAATCTCAGGGTTGAAAAGCCACGATTGTCATGTTTTCCTTTAAAGATTACTCCCCATTGCTGTTGGGGGGTACTTAAGAAGTGACATTGCTCTGGCATTGACTGAACTTAGCACTTTTTTCAAAGAGTTGTGCACTCGAACTCTAGATGTGAATCGTCTATTCCAGCTCCAAACTGATATCGTCACTATTCTATGCAAACTAGAGATGATATTTCCTCCATCTTTTTTTGATATCATGGTCCACCTAACTGTCCATTTACCTCGTGAGGCTCTTCTTGGGGGTCCAGTACAATATAGATGGATGTATCCATTTGAGAGGTATCTCGGCAAATTCAAGCGGTATGTTAAGAATAAAGCCCGCCCAGAAGGTTCAATAGCCGAGGCTTACATTCACATCGAATGCTTGACATTTTGCTCCATGTACCTCCAAGATGTTGAGACGAAGTTTAATCGAGCGGATCGCAACGTTGATGCTGACGAAGAGGAAACTATAGATGGATTCAAAAGTTTCAACCAGAAAGTTTGCCCCTTGGGTGCAGCTTCTAATGTGCAATTAGAACAAAAACTCTTTACAGCAGCCATCTGGTATGTGCTTAACAATTGTGCGGAGATTAGACCCTATATAGAGTAAGCATCAACGACTTTACTTATACATATACACTTCCATTCGAACTTAACAAGGTCCTATCATCCCACACTAGCTTACTTGAATATTTTGCTTGGCGATTCTATGATCCAAATGCAGGGAGCACTACGAGAAATGTAGGGTACAACACCCAAATTGCATCGATCGCACGCATCAAAATGAGTTTTCAAATTGGTTCAAGCAACGTGTAAGCTCCTCTCCATTCCTATCTACTTTAAATATCATAGCTTTTTTTATGCTTTGGAATGACGAAAATATATGTTGTGATTTTTCACCAATTTTGGTGTAGATCCAGGAACAACGTATCTCCAATCCACCTGATGTGTCCGCTGATTTGTATGCGTTAGCTTGTGGGCCTGACCGTTAGGCTTTATCATATGCTGCTTGCATTATAAATGGAAAAAGGTTTCATACAAAGCAGCGTGAACTTCGCCGGCGTACACAAAATTCTGGGGTGTTGGTAACTGGTGACGAGGCTCCAAATAGCCTAGATTTCTACGGTGTTGTTAATAATATCGTAGAGTTACGGTACATGGAATGGCGTCGGGTGTACCTATTTGAATGTGATTGGTTTAACGTTGGTGATCGAAAATGAGGGGTGCGGGTGGATGACCATATGATTAGTGTCAACATGAACATGACTTGGTATAAGGATGAACCATTTGTGTTGGCGAGTCAGGCTTCTCAGTGTTTCTACATTAGAGATTTGAGGGCGAAAGGGAATTGGGGTGTTGTGTAGAACTATACAAATAGGAATGTATACAACATTCCTCCAGTGCCGAGGGTTCTAGAATATATTGATGGTGAATCAAGTGACAATGATGCCGATCAAGAAGATGAGTCATCATATTATTATGCATTAGTGCAGTGTGATGCATGTCCAGTGTCAACCCCACTGAGTAGGATTGATATACTACCTAGCCATATTGATGCACGAGCTGTCATGGATCAGGATGGTCAAGGCATAGATTCAACAGACTTTATCAATGATGACATTATTGCTTCTGGTTCTGGAGATGCATATGGTGATGGGGAATATTCAGATGAGGGGGACCTATCCACAGAGGAAGAGTCTGTATAAGATTTATAATTACGCCAAAAAAGAGATCACCGAGTTTAAGGGTAACACGATAGATTAACTCTTTGAAATAGAGTTGTGGACATAGGCAGTTAATTATTATATCATATGAATTTCTTGCTTTTATCATATTATTATATCGTATGAAATTCTTTCTTTTATTTATTAAAACCATCGTATTTATTTTTGATAAATGGGCTGGACTAATATACTCAAGATAGCATTATGTTTTCATATATATAAAGGGATAAGTATAACTGGCCGTTTATTTATTTTCCTCTAAACTTTTTTGATTTCTGATATGTATGATATTGTTCTTTTTCATGTGAGGGGAAATCGGGACAGACCATACTTGTAGGGGGTACGCTGTGTCTTTATGTCATCGCAATCTCAGCATGAGTAACAATATCAAATATCAAGGTATATAATTTGATAATTGTAGTTATTTTTCTATTTATGTTATGCTCGTAACATAGGTTGCCATATACGTGCATTAAACGATATTAATTTTGAGGATTCCATTTGCAAAAACATAAGCCTTACCAAATGTAAGAATTAGTCTACTAACAATTAAAGGAAATGGCAGACATATGATCTTTTTTATCTATCTGTCTTTGACTTTGAGATTATCATGTGGAGTGGAATGACATTTGTCTAAAATGATTAACTCGTGCACACGCAGGTAACAAATTGGGTTTAAGTTTAAGAGGCGGAGGGAGATCCCGAGGTACTCGTGCCAGGGGCCTTGTATCGTATGGATGTCGATTTGGCCGATCGCGTGGAGCGCGTCTCTCTTCATACCATAGTTCCGAGGAGGAAGAGCAAACCAACTCGGATGATACCACGCAGCCCCCAAGCCAGCCCTGGGTGCCTCCATGCGCCAACCCAGTTCCCCCACCGGATCCTATTCGAGAACCCTCACCTCCAAGAGAAGTTGCTACTAATGAGGATCTCGGTATCCCACAAACTGGTGCGTGTTTTTTCCTAAATATAAAGAATGAGTTGGCCTATTTATACATGTTAATTAACTGTAAAGATTAACTATAGTCGTGACCAACTAATGTAGTGATCAAACCTGAATGAAAGCCTTTCCTCAATTAGACCAAATTGAGAACCGAATTGAAAATGTCTTTTGAGACTAAAACTTTAGATTAAATCGTTACTCCTCTTCCATCTTTTTTGTTGACTTTATGGCACTTCACTGTTTTATGGTGCTCTGTTTTAAATCATGTGTGTACATGCCCAAACCATCCAAAGAGATATTCTTGATTTTCTCTTTTGTTGGAGTCACAAGTAGAACTCTTCTTACTAGTATGAGCACGTGATTTGCATGTGGATATTTTTTTACTCTCCAAAGTATTTAATGCGTTAACCCTATTTTGTAGTCATTTAAAAAAAAAACTTTTATTGGATTATTTACCTTTTAAACTGATTCTAAATCGTCTATTCAAAGTTTCATCACTAGCGGTGATTGGTCTAGCATTACATGTCCAAGAGGCTTTTAATAATCAATATAAACCAAAGCTATCGCACATGCTCAGGCTAAAGGTGTTAGGTCCTTTAGCCTGATCGTCATTTTCATTTAATGAGTTTTTATGTGCTGCATATGAGATACTATCTTTATACGTTCCTAAAAATATTATAAACAAATAATCTCTTTGCTTTATTCAGAATGTCTGCAATGCATATCGGGTGTGGGTACAACCTTCCTTATCGAGTGACCATCTTTATATGTCCATCTCGATCTGAGGAGTTGATTATACGACTGCTGTGCCCCACGGACGATCTTGGCCGTGTGATTGGCAGGGGAGGGAGTTTTATTAAGAGTGTGAGGCAGGAAAGTGGTGCTAGTGTTGAGGTTGGGGACCCAAGAGCTGATTCAGATCATTGTGTTATCAGTATCACTTCTACAAAGGTTAGGCCTGATAATGTTACTATTTTTCTGCTTATTCACGGTTTTCTCATTCTCTTTGTTGTCTGATAGTCACACACAATGTCTCATGGCAGTCCACCGATGATCTGAAATCCAGCTCGGTTGAAGCTATTCTACTGTTGCAAGGGAAGATAGATAGCAATGATGACGATGACACAGTTAACATCTCTGTTCTTGTTCCAAGAAGGGTCATTGGTTGTCTTATTGGAAAGAGTGGTTCAATTGTAAATGAGATACGTCAGAGAACTAAAGCCGATATTCGCATCTCAAAAGGCAAAAAACCAGTGTGTGCAAATGATGATGATCAGCTGGTTGAGGTCTGTTCTGCGCCTTGTAGTTGATTTACTCGTCTTTGAATATTGTCTCATTTCTCCCTTTCCCATTCAGGTGATTAGTGAAGTTGATAGAGTGAGAGAGGCACTTGTCCAGATTGTTTTGAGGCTCCGCGATGATGTTTTGAAAGAGAGGGATGGTCCTCATGGGGCTCTATCTTCTGATTCTCTATTTTCAGGTGGCCCCCGTGCCAATTCAAATGCTGATTCTCTGTACTCAGGCAGCTCTCGCAATGCTCCTGTTGCTGATTCATTGTACTCAAGCGCTCTTCGTAGTGCTCCTTCTGATTCTCTGTATTCAGGCGGTATAGCTCTTCCATTAGCTCTGTCTAGTATTCCCCCCATTACTCCTTTGAGTTATGATCAAAGGGTTGAAAGTGGCAGCAGTTTGGGCAGGCTTTCCGTCGGCAGCTTATATGGATATGGATCTTTGCAGGTATTGTTCATACAAAAATACCCACAGGCCACAGCCTCTTATTGCTTTTATTTGGAATCTTGTCTTATGCTTTTCCAAGTTACCAATATTCAGATGCTCACCTATCAAATGAAATTCAAGAATTAAAGGGTGAGCCCAGTCCATTTTCAAGAATTAAAGTTTTGTGTGTTTTAGGCTATATAGCCTAAAAAAAATACCAGTGAAACTGAATGGTTAGAAAAGGCATACGGTTGGACTGGTATTTTTTTTTTTTTAAATTTTTTTAACATGTGTAAATTTTTTTTTAATTAATCTCTTGTTCTGGATGAATTCTCAGGTAGGTATCTTTGGTCTCTTGTATTTCTCTATTTCTATATGAATGTGATGGTCTTTCATAATCTTACTTTTGGTTATATTTTGTTATATATTGCAGTTAGGCCAACATCATGGATTTCCTGATCATCCCCATAGAGGTATGGATTCCCTTTTGACCCCCTTGCTAAATTAGCACCACCTGTTAAGATTAATTATATGCTTAATATACACTTCATTAGGCCATGAAATGCCCTATCTTTCCAACCAAAACTGAGGAAGATATTATACTTTGGCAAGTTCAATAAATTGATGTATATGGTAGGGGCTGCTTGCATGATTGAGGGTAAACTTAATACATATTTTGCAGCAAGACAACAAAATATATATAGGTGAAATGGTGAAATGTTTATATACACCATCATTTTATACCATCATCCTTGCATCATTAAATGAATGAAAAAGTATTTATCATTAATTTATTAATCCTTATCATGCAGCTATATATAGGATTCCAAATAAGATAATGGTGAGCAGATGGTAATTAAGAGGATGATACAGTAACGAATTGTTCTATATAATATATATATATATATATATAAATTCTGCAGAAAACCAACTATATATATAATATATATATATACACTAAATTCTATATGTGTGTGTGTGTAAGCCATTTGATAGATAGAATTGATTAGCTCCCACATCCATTGATCGATCTTTGATAGTCCATAATTTGCACGTTTGTATAAGATGTTCTAATTTCAAGTACTGGTAATCTCAGGGTCTATTTGTAACTGGCAACCCATATGCATTGGGTACATTTGCAAATTACATTTTTTTCTTATAGTTGCAGTACAGTTAGCTTATTTGAGTTACGCTGCTCACAGAGACATTTTTCATTTCATTCTTATGTCAGACATCTCAAGCATGGATGTAGTGGGTTATGCAGAAGAGAGAAGCTTTTGATCAGCGGGGTGATGTAGCCATGCATTCAAGATTGGGCTGAGTAGCAGCAACATGAGTTGTACACCAGATTTTACCGCCTTCATTTTAGTGATAATAGACTGCTTAAATCTTTTTATGGCCACACAATAGTGATGTGTGGCTTATTTAATAGTAGCCCGGTTTGTACTTGATATGAATATAATGCACCGCCACATTGTATATATACATGAGTTTGGATGAATTGATGTTAGGAGAGATTAATGAATTTCTGTGTGTTAATAGAAACAGAGATTAAATATATGGTGTTTAATTGGCAGATGTGACAATGAATGTGACGTGAGGAAAAGAAAAAAAAAAAACACACTGAAAACACCAATTACGGTGATTTAATTTGGGTGAAACAGTGGTAATTGCGTTTTGAACTCTGGAGCGACAGTTTTCAGAAACGCTGGAAAAACATCAATTCCGGCGATAAAGTAACGCCGCTATTGAATTTTAAAATCCAAAAATCAACGGGGAGCGAGCAATTGCATCGAGTTTCGATCGACGCAATTAAGTTTTAACGTCGAAATACCTTTTGCGGCGAATTTTATAAACGCTGGGAAAACTTAATTGCTTGAATGTGTAAGTCGGAAACGAGCAATTGCGTCAAGTTTAGATCAACGCAATTAAATTTTAAAAGTGAAATACCTTTTTCGGCGCATTTTATAAACGCTGGGAACACTTAATTGCGTCGACTGTGTAGTCAGAAACGAGCAATTGCGTCGAATTTAGATCGACGCAATTAAGTTTTAACAGCGGGACACCTTTTTCGGTGAATTTCATAAACTTAATTGCGGCGATACATAGTCGCTGCAAAAAAAATTCCGGTCACTGCAAATAGACATTGAAAATCGAAACCTGAAAGCTATTTGCAGCGTCTCTTGGCACTAATAAACGTCGAAAAAAAACGCCGCAAAAAATCTTTCTTACGCGGCGATTTTCCATTTGCGTCGGGAAAAATTAAAAGTGAAGTACTCTCTGCGGCGATTTTGCGGCGAAGTATTAATCGCTGGGAAAAAGTTTTTGCCGCGATTTGTCAGTTTTTAGCGGCGAAAATGTGCGCCGGGAAAAGTCATTTCTGTTGTAGTGATATATTATAATGGGAAAGTGGCTTAATGTATGAAGAAATGGAAGGGAGTAATGAGGTTTGTGAGGAAAATGTATGTTGGTAATGGCTTGGTGAGGATAATGATGAGGCAACATAAAAAGATGGAAAAGTGGTTGAATGGACAAAAGTTCAGAGAAAGAGAGAGAGTGGCTTGTGTCATCCACACACGTCCAAGTAGGACCTGTTTTAAAAAAAAAAGAAATAAAAAAAAAATAGCCTGGCTACAACACTCTAAATAAAATAAAAAAAAATAAATTAAGAAAATTCTAGAAAATCCACTTTAGAAATTTAACATGCTCAACCTGATCAGATCCAAACCCTAGATTTTAAAAGCATGGACTCCGGACTTGGAAGTAGGAGCAATTAACTATCGAAATTTAGGGACTACGTTGCTTTTTACAAAGATCTTTTGTTTCTAACTTCCAAAACTAAAAATAGGTGAGTCAACACAAGAATAAAAATCGGATAGAAGATTTATAACTGAGGTTGGGAGAAAAAATCCCCTCCTAAGATTGCGACGATTATTAGATAAAAACCAAACAATATAGAATGAATATTATTACTGTAACGCATATGGAGACTTTAGATCTCTCTAAAAATGGCACCTTGTCTCTTCTTCTAAGGTATTATTACAAGTACTAATAGGAGCAAAGCTACTGCCAAAAACAAAAAAAAAAACAAAAAAATCCAACAATGGAGTTGCAGACATCAAAGAGAAGGTCTCAAGTAATGTTGCATGTATGCCTTCTTTAGTCTTTACTTAAAAAAGAAAAAAGAGCTGTTGTTTCTTTCTTTAGTTTTTGCAAATGGAAAGATGGTTTTTTTTTTTTTTAATTTGTTGTTTAGTAATTTGTGTCTTATGGTCTTTATGAAGAAACAAACAGATTTTTTAAAATTGGTTACTGGGTTTTTTATTTCAATGCGTTGCTTGTACACTACTTTCTACTTTTGTTAAACAGAAGAAGAATGAAAGGAAAAGCATGGGAGAATTTCAGGCGTTTTTATATGTGTTTGATGGTTTTTCGTGAGGGGAAAAAACTGACATTTGGATTTGGTATTTTAGTTCTGTCTTTCAATGCATTGATTGTACATACATTGCACTTCTTCTATCTGTTTCTTCATATTCTACAAAAACGAAGAAGAAGAATAAGAAGAAAAGGAGATTTTGTGTACTATTTATTTTGTTTGAAAGGTAGTTTTGTCTTGGATAAGAAAAGATGCAATTTATATTCGCTTGCCATTATGTGCCTTCTTATCTTCCATGTTATAAACAAAATAATTTTTCAAATTTGAACTCTAGGTTCTGTTCGTCTATTTGAATTTGTTTCTATCTCGAATGGAGGCTGATATTTGAATTTTTTTTATTTTCTGGGTTCTTTATGTTTAAATTTGTTCTTTGAAATGGCTCATTTCTATCTTATCTAATGGTAAAAAGAAAAGGATGGTTTCTTTTTATTTCAGCCTTGTTTGGGGTTTTCTTGCAAAGAAAACCTCGGTTTTTATTTTTCTTATAGTCCTAAATAAAAACCACACCGTAAAATCGAGAAATACGGTAGGGTGTCCAAACACTTCATAATAACAACACAGGACCTTCCAACATTCCATAATATTTATCATAGAATCAAGGACTTGTGTGTCAGATTATTCTATGATATCATCAACAGTCTAGTTATTCGATAATATTATATAGAATAGAGGTCCTTTATCATCATTATGAAGTATTTGGCCCCTCTCTCCTATTTCTCAACTTGAAGGTTTTTTTTTTTTTATCATGAAAATCCCCAATGCTAATTCCACTTAAAGATCTCTTCTTCTACATCTTCTTCCAAAAGATTCTAATATTTTTCAGCTCTCTTTTGGTTTTTCTCTCTAAATGAAGTCATTGCATTTTTTTTCCTTCTTTTTTTTTTTTTTACGTTGGAGATGACTCCTCTAGATTTGTTAGAGATTTTTTTAAATGACCCATGAGTTTGCATTAGTAGAAAAACAACCTGATCTCAAA
Source organism: Camphora micrantha (assembly GCA_003546025.1). Taxonomy (NCBI): domain Eukaryota; kingdom Viridiplantae; phylum Streptophyta; class Magnoliopsida; order Laurales; family Lauraceae; genus Camphora; species Camphora micrantha. The sequence goes on along the minus strand of QPKB01000006.1, from coordinate 17,875,558 downwards.
AAATCCTCCAAAATCTGTTTTACTTTGTTACACTTCAAAAAAAAAAAAAAAAAAAAAACTGACTATACTATTAAAAATTTTTTTGATTAGCTAGTTCATTCCCAAAAAAAAAAAACCACAACTTTTCATCAATAACTGCTATCATTTTCATCTCCTTCTCACTTTTTCCTTATATTGAAAGTTCCCCATTTCCCCTATGTTTCTTACTCTCTCTTTCCAATTCACGGCTTCTTCAGATACTTTGTCTGCTTGTGTTTGGATTTTTGAACTTAAGAAGAGCGGAATGTCAATTCTACCCTGCTTCAAGATCTTTAAGTTATCAATCAACCAACTGCAGAGCCTACAGTGTATCCTTGACAGATTTTGGAGGTATTGGAGATGGTGTAACATCCAACACCAAGGCATTTGCAGCAGCAATCTCCAATTTGAGCCACTACCAACACATGGGTGGAGGACTGCTCTATGTTCCCCCAGGTAGATGGGTCACTGGCAGCTTTAATCTAACCAGCTCCCTCACTATCTTTCTCCACAGGGATGCTGTTATTCTGGGCTCTCAGGTGTGTTTCTTTCTTTCTGTCTTTGATTTTAAAGAATTTTGAATGAGAGTTTTTTTTTTTTTTTCCTTACACTTAGGTACTGGTTCTCTTGGGAAGTTACTCAATTCATTGTCACAAATTCCTTTATGGAGAATTTTCTTGTATCATGAAAAAATAAAGTATGTGGTTTTGGAGGGTATATTTCATTGATCGTCTATTTAAATGGACAAAATACTTATCATCTAATTAGTGATTCTCACGAATGAATTAACATTAACTAAGGTTGCCTCCTTTAATGGCCTCTTATATGATGGTCCCTTTCTATGCAAATATGTAGAATCTTACACCCCATTGATCTACCACTTATCCCAAAACCAATTGGTGATAAGAAATGGCGCAATAATAGTTATATGGTGAAAGCGAGGGCTCGACTACAATTATGACCCCTTAGGAGCGAGGGTGGACGTTGACCTCAACAAAATCTTTCATGTTGCCTCATATAACATGTTATGATGCTCATTCAATTTTTTCATAGTGAAATTCCTTCAAGCTGACCACAGAGAAGGGGTTGGTGTCAACCAAACAACCAGGTCCTCTCTGATACAGAGGTAATTAGAGAGGCAACTAACTTTAAAAACTTCATGAAACAGAACTATGATACTTCCTACTTTGTCAACCTTTCAATGTGAGGAAATGTCAATAAGAAATAATGATGACTATTGGGACAATCCTATAAAATAAAAAATAAACAATTTTAAATAATAAAACTAAAAATAAATTAAAATCGCAATTAAAATCATATTGTAGAATTTTCTATTTTCTTATTGTTATTCTGATATTATTGTAATTTTCTTGCAACATTTAGAAATTAAAATGATATCTTTGATACAAAAAAAATCATTCAAGTAAATACCATGGCGATATTACAATATTCTTAAGATATCAAATGTTTGTGGCAATGAACTTTGATTACCTGATATAATGATATTTTAATTGTAGGGTGTACTTGTCCTCCAAAAATTGTAAAGTGAGGTTCTCTTTGATCTAGAAGTCTTAATGTGATCCGCTCATGCCAATTATTAGACAAATCCTATGGCCAAAGATCAATAAATTCGTTTCTGGTGCTCACTTATAAAATGAGGGTTCTTCAATTATATCTGACATCATTTCATAGTGATTATAACTTTAAATATCATGAGATTTCTTTAAAAAGTTCTAGCAATGAAAGAGGCGTTCACTTTGATTAGTATCATTTCATAAGTCTTTTTTTTTCCAAATGTGTGAAATAAGCCTTGTAATTTTTTTTCTTGCAATTGTGCAAGCCTGAGGAGTCCATTACTAGCTCTAAAGACAATATGGAGTGGTTGAATCAAATAACATACAGTTAATAACCATGCAAATCTAATCTGCTCAATAGCAACACTAACATGAGAGTCAACCAAAGATCAGAGTCATTTTAGAGTAGTATGCTATGTTCATATTCAGTATATTTGCATGTAGTTTGCAAATTATACACATCCATACATATATATTCTCAAAGTAATTTCTCTAGTAGAAATGTTTTCCCAACATACAAGCATAGGCTTTGGATGGTGGTGCATTCAATGTGGACTTGTATCCCCATTTTCATTTTCTAACTGTTGTGAAAATCATTTTAAGTTTATAATGTTTTTGTAGAACATGAATGAATGGCCTCTCATTGATCCCTTGCCTTCATATGGGAGAGGAAGAGATGCTCCTGGTGGGAGGTATAGTTCACTGATTATGGGATCAAACCTCACCGATGTGGTGATAACAGGTAGTACATTTTCAATACGTAAATCCATTAATTATTCTTTTTAATCATTAGATTACTCCATAAACTACTATCAGGGTTTAAGATTAATGCTTTTCATGATCAACGGTTCCATTTATGCCCTCTATTGGATTTCAACAGGGGACAGGGGCACAATCGATGGCCAAGGAGCTATGTGGTGGGATAAATTCCGCAATGATGAGCTGAAACACACATGTGGGTACCTCATTGAAATCATGTTCTCTAATCTGATCCTGATATCCAATCTAAGATTGGTGAACTCTCCCTCATGGAATGTACATCCTGTTTATAGCAGGTTCTTTCTTCCTTTCATTGTTAATTCATATTTGTACTTCTTATTGTGCCTTTTTTTTCCTTTTCTTTTTTAATTTTTGCTCAAACTTCTTATTGATTCAATGTAACATCCAAACAAGTTGCAGCTAAAAAAATATTTCTAATTGTAAAAGACCACCAACCCAATGGTTTTGCTCTCTGATTGTTATTCCAACCTGCATACTATCCTACATTTTATTGGAGTTGTATTGAATTTGTATGACTTTGCATATTCGAATGTTGATAAATCATATTAAGTTACAAATGTTACTATCATTCATTACTCTTTCTTGAATTACTGTAGTAGTACTACCCAGTAACCATATTGTATGTTTTGATCTTTTACCAAACTTTCTACTTGTAGACCCCTTATTACTTCTGCTAAAGCATAATTATCATATCAGATGTCTCAAAATGTCAACAGAAAGTTCTCTACGGTTTCTATGACTACCAAATTGACTATGTACCCTAATCGGTTTTTGCTATATGCAGTAATGTTGTTGTGAAGGGTATTACAATCTTAGCTCCAGTCACATCCACAAAAACTGATGGAATCAATCCAGGTTTGTCTGCTGCTGCTTTTTGAGATTATTACATAATGGATGATAGTACATTATTGTGGAGCATCATATTACTCTGTCATGTAAAAATGACACTCCATTTTATATACTTGTATATGACAATTTATACATCAATTGGGGAAGAAGATCTTTACAATTCTGTCCTCCCTTTCATGTCTCTGTGTCCCACATTTAAGGTTAATGGCGTAGGCATAAACATTATATTAGAACAAGTTAAGAAACATGACTAAATTTGTGTTTTTCCAATATTTCAGTGGAATAAAACTCTGACTAGACTCAAATTTCTTGTTATAGGAGAGGATAATGTGCATCTACTGGACAATTTGAATTGCCAAAATGTGGCTCTATCATGCGTAAAAAATAATAAAAAAATAAATGAACTTAAATGTCATCAATAATTAGTATTATTAATTAGATTTTTCTTCAATTTGATGGTTAATGGTGTTGTCTTTCAACAAGAGTCCAAGCATGATGCCATAAGTTAACTGGTTGGGCATCACTTTTGAATTGTTTGTATTTTGCTTTCGGAAGTTGGACCCCATTTGTATAGATTTACTTTAATCTCACTTGGCCACGGCATATGGTTGAGCTTATTAATCACTCCCCATATTAGTTTGTACTTGGAAGATTGGATTCAAGTTTATATTATGTGTGATGATTGGATTCAAATTTATTCAGTGCTTTTTTGTCTTTTAGATTCTTGTACCAATGTGCGAATTGAGGACTGTTACATAGTATCTGGCAATGATTGTATTGCCATAAAGAGTGGTTGGGATAAATATGGTATCGATTTTGGGATGCCTACCAAGCATGTAATCATCAGAAGGCTTACCTGCATTTCACCCGACAGCGCCACCATTGCTTTAGGCAGTGAGATGTCCGGTGGGATCCAAGACGTCCGAGCCGAAGATATCACAGCCATTAACACCCAGTCCGCTGTGAGAATCAAAACAGCCATTGGAAGAGGAGGATTTGTCAAGGATATATTCGCAAAGGGATTCACCATGCATAACATGTACTATGTCTTTTGGATGACAGGCACCTATGGACAACATGCTGATGATCATTTCGATCCAAATGCAATTCCCATTGTTCATAATATCAATTACCGCGACATGGTCGCAGAGAATGTTACCATTGCAGGAAAGTTGGAGGGGATAGAGAAGGGTCCATTTACGGGTATATGTATCTCCAATGTCACCATGGAAATGTTTGAGTCTAAGAAATTGCCATGGAACTGCACGTATATTGAAGGAGCGTCGACCAAGGTGACTCCCCAACCTTGTTCTTCATTAGCTGATCAAGATCCATATGCGAGCCTCTGTCCATATCCAGCAGACAAATTGCCCATTGAGTATTTGGAATTGAAGGAGTGCATTAGCTACGATGTATAAGCATATATATACATATTGGTTTAGTAACAAGTTGTTTTCCTCTGAATGGCAGCTATGATCAGAGATCATACTTCTATTTCTAGTTTCCTTCTACTCTTCTCTGTTGATAAATCTTCTATTATATTTTTAATATACTGTGATGAGATTGAGACTTGAGAGGGATGGTGTTTCCTTCGGTCTAACTGCTTCCTTCGAATATAAGAAGATTTGTTAGATGTGAAAACACTTACAGACTCTTTATACATTGCACCCCTCAAAAGAAAGAAACAGAACATTAGACACTAGCTATATATAAGTTTTGATTTGAGTTATTACGGATCACTCTCTAGTTTGATGAGTGGAAGTTCATCCCATATTTCATTTCTCCTCGACCAAAATTGAAACCAATATATGTAGATGATGTGATATCCACCATGATTACCTCCCTTAGTTAAGCAGCTTGTTGTGGGGCCTACCTAGATGCATAACATCCATGTGGAGAGAGGATGAGGATGGAAAGATGTGATTTCCCACTTGGAAAAAAATTAGAATGCGGGATTATTAGAGAAATCTTTTTCACCCCTCACCTCATATCCTTCATCGCTACCCCCTTTAATGATCTTAAAGATGGAGCTTAATTAATCTTGAATTCATATGTTTTCTTTTATAAACGAACATCCCCTAAAACTTCAAGCCCCCTAAGTTAATGGTCGTGATAATTTGATTGAGATGAGGTCTACCCAAAATCACATCCATAATGAAACCTTTTCATCGAGCCATCCACTCTTGATTCGCATGCATCCAAGTGAGTCTTTTAAGCGAGAAATATCTCTTAGTCGAACATGACTTCATAAAAGGGAAAAAGGAAAAACGCCAATTAGTAATAAGGATTATAGATTGAGTAATGTCTGTTGGAGAGTACCATGTTTGTAACTGTTTCAAGTCAAAACTCAATTTGAAGATTTGTTTCGTGGTATCTAAATGAATCCTTTCAAGTTTCAATCCATTATTTGGGTAAGTGAAATTTCGAGTGGTATGTGGTGTGTCTTATTTCCATCAAAAGAAAGGCCTAGGTAACAACATGTTGTAATAAGAGACTTAAAAGCCCAAGTGCCTCCATCCACTTAGATCTAACGACAGTACCGTAATTTAGGAGCAACCTAATATGCCCCTGATGACTCCTTAGTCCTTCCACAAATGGTTATTCATCAACAGTAATTCTGAAACAGATGCAGTCTACTTTATCATGGTCTGGTTCCTGATGGGCACTATGAGTCTATTATTCAATTATACTATATTAAATCCGGGGTTTGATATCTAATTTTGACCGCACTACTTAATTTTGACCATCAGTTATTTGTTCCCCTCTCAAAATGCTCACTATCTCTTCCACTTCCTCCTCCTTCCGGTGTTTTTCCTAATATTCTCTCCCACTCCTTTTGTGCAACTCCATTTTACTTAGAGATGAAAATTTCACGTCCGAGCATGGAAACAATCATGCCTAGGCCGTTGACTTGGTCAATGGGCTGGCACGCCGCGACACTTCCCAATTTTCCCACCAAGGCCATACTGGCCTATGGAGCCTGGGCTGAGGCACGGCCATGGCATATATATATATATATATATTAATTTTTTATATAAATAAAATATAAAAGTTAAAATAATTAAAGATTTATTATTCATTTGTAAATTAGCTCAATGTTTGTACATTTAATAGTTTTAACTTTATTTCAAGTTAAGAACCCTTGAAAGTCCATAAAGTCTCTTTCAATTTATATTAAAAAAAAAATTAAAAAGAGGCACAGTCGAGTCTCTTTCAATATATATAAGGAAATTCTCAAAAAACACCCCTTTTTCCGCCCCTCTTATTTTTTTGTCATGGGGCGTATGTTGAGTCAATATAATCTTTTCACATATACTACCCCCCATGAATAGTCACAAGTTCAAGTTTGACACTCATCCAACTTTTCCTAACCGTTGGATTGAAATCATGATAAAATGATATCTCTAAACCATTAAATCTTAGGGCCATAGAACAAAAGGTTAGAATGATCTTGTGGACTCAAGATTTTGCACATAGTTAGGCCTCATATGGATCTTTCCATCCGATGGACCTCTATGTTAAGGATTTTGTGTGTTACAATTTGATAGATACATATTCATTTTAAGCATCATATGAGTTTTCACACATGCATTGATTTTGAAAAACTTGAAATCTTGAATTTTCACATGCATGTTTTTATTACTTTCAAAATTGATTTTTATGCATATTTTGGATTTTAAACTTGGATGCATTAATATTGAAAAGTTGATTTATTTGATTTTCAATCCATGCCTATGATCTTAGAATTTCAAAATCATCTTAGGCATTGATATGTTCATGTTTGGAAAACATCTTTTTGGATTGATTTAAACAAGAAACCAAGTATGAATTCCATGGCCAAATTTTCCCTTTTAGAATAGCATTTTATAGTCAAAATCCTGGGAGTTGTCAGTTAACTGCTATTTTTGTCAGTCACCTCGTGGTTAGAATAACCGGATGTACAAAAACTCAAGTTGTGCATATTGGTCACTTGGCGGTTACCTCGCGGTTAACCGCCAACTAGAGTTTGGCTAACCGACTTTGAAAAACTAGCCGTTGGGTTTTGACCGTTGGAGGTGCAGTTAACCGTGGGCTTTCACTGTTAACTGACCATATAGCCGTTGGAAGCCTTTTTTTCTATTTGAGCATCTTCCTTAGGATTTGTGCCAACACTTTTGATTTTTTGAGGGCTAAGGAATGAAGAACAACTAGGCTAGGTTAGAGGAGGGATTAAAGGGCAAATACATGGTTTTCAACATTTGATTCTCCAAATGTGTTTGCTCTCTTTTCTTAAAGTTAATTCATGCTATAGGAGTGAGTAAGTGGTTTTCTAGTGTTCTCTTAATTATTATCAGCCACCCCATGAGTGAGATAGTGGGCCCGCCTAATGTAAATCAAAACCAATCAAATTATGTGCTCTACTTTCCATGATGGCCCCAAATTTCACTCCTATAAAAACTGGTCCCACTATAAGATTGAGCACAAGATTAATAAATAAATCTTACCCTGGGAACAACTTTGGCTAGGCTAAAGGAGGGCTTAGAGGACTAATCCATGGTTTTCAACATTTGATTCTCCAAATGGGTTTGCTCCATTTTCTCAAAGTTAATTCATGCTATAGGAGTGAGTAAGTGGTTTTCTAAGTTCTCTTAATTATTATCAGTCACCCCATGAGTAGGCATGAAAATCTGGGCCGGGTTGTGCAGGCACGGCCGACTCAAGGAGGGCCCTATCGTGCCCGGGCCGTGCCGACACGGCCCATCAAACTTTGACGGGCAGTGGCGTGCCATGCCCATTGCCATGAGGGTCAACCCAGCACGGTCCTACCGTGCCCCAGCTAGGCCAAGGCCTTGCTGCCCATGGGCAGCCCACTTCTTTTGTTTTTTTGAGTTGGACTTCACTTGGACTTGGACTTGGACTCTTGCTCTTCTTTCTTTTCTTTTTTTTTTTCCTTTTCACCCATATGAAGTGATCAGTAGAATTCACATGGTCATTACTATGGATGGGCCACAATCAATGGATCACATTGAATTGTTTTTTCTCCTACTATGAATTTGTCAAATGAGATGATATTTGAACAGCAGCAGCTATTCAGGCCCATCACATGATAGTGGAGCTAGACTTGTGCACAGACGGGCCGGGTCGTGCCGCCCACGGGCTTGGGGCCCTGGCCTAGCACGGCACAGATTTTTACCGTGCTGTGCCTCGGGCCTGGCAGCCTTGGCCTAGCACGGCCCAGTGTGGACTGCCGAGTAGGGCTGGGCCGCCAGTTGACCAAGTGAACGGGCCCAGGCACGTTTTTTCGGTACCGGGCCCGTGCTGGGCTTGGGCCACCCGCCCATATTTACGCCCCTACCCATGAGTGAGTGGCACCTAACATAAATCAAAACCAAACTTTCCATGATGGCCCCAAA